>CM038681.1:152587337-152804712 GCA_021605205.1 Aegilops longissima
TTTGCTTGTTTGCTCCAGGCATAGTTAAATTGCTCTTTTCAATTGCTTTATTTGTCCTCAGTTAATGAGATGCCCAAACAATGATGCCTGATGTAGGGTTATAACTATTAGTTGACATAATTAAATCCCTTACCATTTCATTACTCTAGCGAAGTGTGCCTAAAGCTTTTGAAGTCTATTAATCAACTATTATTGCATGAGGCTTACAATCTAGTTCGAGGCTAATGATTTCATAGTTTTGCTTGTTGTAGTAGGTTTGTGTGAATCCCTCAGCAGTTCATTATGCTCCCTAAGACTCTTTTGGAATATGGCACACAATGTTCTAGCTAGTTAATACGAGCTACAGAATGACTAACTGCTTGCTTACTTACAAGCAAGATATATATAATGTTCAGTAGCTGAGTGTGGTCTAAATTTTTGACATGTCTGCGTCTTGGATTTCTCCCCAGCATCATGCTCCTTTGGTGAGCTAAGAGAGATCTCTATACGTGGGCTGCACATACTACCATTTTTATAATTTTTAAAATATCACCCGCTTATGCTTTATGACGTGTACATTATTGTTAGTCCTGTTTTGCAATGTACATGATAGTCTATCTTGCTCGCTTCACTGTTGTAAATATATTTTTGCCCTAGTCATGTGTACTTACAGAAACATTTCAGGATGAAGTGAGATCAACACTAAGATCTCAGAGCAGTGTGACACGGACATTACCAAATGATTATGGATTGGAATTGGAATGTGCTGATGTTCTAGAGCATCAACTAGAGGTGGAAAGACAACATGCAGATGAGTCTCAACATGTAATCAACACGTTGAGACCGGAGGTGTAGATATCAGTTGCACGATTCAAAAGAAATGAAAGAAGACACTGAGGTAACCACAAAGGATTTGGAGATTTTGCAGACTGGTATTTGTGCTATCTGAATTTGGCCAATCCTATTTTCTGAAGATATTATAGTTCAAATGGTAAGTTCTGTTGATGCACGTCCATGATGTATGAGCTTTATTTTCCCAGTGTATGCAATTTTTTGTTTGTGTATGCTTTATTATCACTGGTGGCAAACTATGATGCCCAGTGGATGTAATCTGTTGTAATTTCTTTATTGTATAGTGTAGGATTATTCTTCGTTTCTATGCCTTAATCTCTTTATTGTATAGTGTAGTTTTTTAAATTTTAGAGTAGGTTAATTCTTTGTATATGCTATACAATTTACCATTGTATTGGGTGTGCTGGGGAGACAAGAGATTTCTTGTATTTGATTGCATGGTTGTTTGAGAGAGACCATCTTCATCCTACACCTCCCACGGATTGATAAATCTTAGGTCATCCACTTGAGGGAAATTTGTTGTTGTCCTACAAAACTCTGCACTTGGAGGCCCAACAGAGTATACAAGAAGAAAGTTGCGTAGTAGAAATCACGAAGCAAACGGAATATCACATGATAACCAAAGGTTCACTCGAATGTTAGTCGTGTACTCATAGGGATCGATATGGACGTCCACAGTTTTGTTATCGGTCATTGAACAAAGGAGTTTTGTTAATGTCTATGTTTTGCCGAACCTATAGGGTCAGAAGGTTAAGGTAATCACAATCTGCTGAGTGTTAGTAGGACGGGAGTAACAAAGATTTATTTGTGAAATAGTTTGGCTAATATTTGAAATATTTTCAAGAGGAATCAGAAGCGTTTGGGGGTCACCAGAAGGGTTTCAAAGCTTATTGGGCAATACCGGGCATTACCGATAAATAATATATTTGTGGAAAATGTTCTCAGAGATGTTAAATTAATATAATAATAGCTAGGAGGCTTTTTTTAGGATTGTTTAGGAGGCTTTTATATAATATCAACGGGTATTAAAAAGCCAAGTAGTGGAAGGCTACTTGGGCCACTGGGGCCCAAAAGAGGTGGTGCCCCTTCTCCACATGGAAAGGGGAAGGTGAGGCCGAATTAAAGGGGTACTCCTCCTCCTCTTGACCGGTGTAACGAGGGGGGAGCTCCTCCACCCTTGTGGTGCCCCCTCCTCTCCCCTCTAACCTATATATATACTACAGGTCTTGGGCACTTTTCTACACACAAGTTTTGGAGCCTGCTCTAGTTCTCTAGTTCTAGTTCTAATTGGTCCTAGTTGATCAATTATAGCTAGACCTAGATCCTCTAATCCTCAATAATTAGAAGCCCTTTGTGGTTCTAATATCCTCCCTCTTATTCTCCGGCAATGACTAGCTCTGGACGGCGAAGCTGTCGGATCGTGTTGACCGTACGCTTGCAACTCGTAGAGAGGCCGTGCTTCCGGTCTTCCGTTCGAGGGACTATTCGTGTGCAGCTCACGGAATCGTTCTTCTATGGTTCGAGGGACTCCGAGTATGATCTACACTGACTCGTCTTATTTCACTGCAACTTGGAGTTGGTAACGACCTGATTCAAACCGTTTAATGCATCTTCATATTGTTCCTGGGTGATCGTAGGGTGATTTTTTTGTTCTACTATGTTTCCCAATAGTGAAACCTTGCTGGAAATCGCTTGTCAATTCCTTCTACTTATCATTGGGTTCAACACTCTTAGTTATCGAAAGGACTATGATTGGTCCCCTATATTTGTGGGTCATCACCGTCCCAGCACAGACGTGCATTGCAAGGGTGATTGCTCTGCCACAAGAGCGTGGCTAAGGTTCTGTCCTAGCACTCGTGAGATGAGAAATGAAGCAAGGGGGGGGGGGGCACCTAGGATCCGCGTTAGGTTAGGAGGAAGAGGAGAGGTTGGCATGAAAAATGGACCTCTCTATCGAGCGAACGAGCGAACTATTTTTTTTTGTGAGGGCTAGCGGTGATTGATCGCGTGAGTTAGTTGGGTTGCCAGAAAAGGCTCAGTTTACCAGAGGCCTCAGTTTTTTCTCCTGGAGCAGCACACCCTTAGGATAGTTGGGCCAGGAATTTGACGGTGCGGTGGAGATCAATAGAACATCTTATGTGACGGCGAGAACACTTCAATCAATAAAATGGATGGCCGGAAATCGAAGGGGGGGTGCGAGAGGGTTGGGTTTAGGTTCAATTTTACTGTCCTTAATGTGGCTGTAAATATTTATGAAAGTTCAACTAAATTTGAACTTGCACTAGACATGAGGGGAAAGGCCATGAGTCCCTGTGTTTCACAGTCCTGCACCTGTAAAGCTTTTTGCGTTTTCCTCATAACGCAGACGTTAGACTCCATTGCATTTCACGGGGTGGAAACGCAACACCAAGGACAATAGCGTCTTTTTCGAGCAGTGTTTCCCTACGTGTTAGGTCAGCATGCCAACGAGAGTGTCCCAATGCGGGCCGGGCGGAAACACCGTTGACCCCGACGTCTCCCATGTATCGATGTGATGGGTGACATCACCTAAAAGGGTTAGATTGTGAAAATGTTTCAACCCAGATTGCAAGGGTTAATTCATGCTTATAGGAAGATCACCGTGGTTTGGCGCAATCCGTCATACATATAGCACGAGTCCACCGACTTGCAAAAATAAAAGGGTTGTCACTCCTGCCGTTTCAGGGGCATGTTTGTGACATTTGGTATAAAAGCAAGAGGTTTTCAAAAAATCCAGGCCCTGGCCCCTCCCGCCGCCACCCTGCCATGTCACGCTGATGTTGCTTACAGGTGACGAACCGTATATGCACCTAGAAACAAGTTGTAGTGTTAAAAACGTTCTTATATTATGAGACGGAGGGAGTATAACATTATAGGCACCAAAGTGGTCATCATGTGCAACTTGTACCACTGTGGTATTTCCCACAATTAAATCGTATGCACAACAGTTTTGTACATGCTGTATCCTATGGCACACAATCTGAACATCTCTGATCGTACAGGCGTCGGATGGCAATTTATCGTATGTATAGCATCGTTCTACCGGAAATTGCGACCGGAACTAAAAACCTTGGTCTCAACTCTGAAGCCGTGGTTGACCATGAAACGGAGGAGACAGACATCCATTCCCGACAACTGCATGCATGCATGCATGCAGGCCACGCCTCCTACGATTTAGGCCGAGACGCCATGTCCCCGCACATGCACCGACATTGCCGTGGTACCGCTCGCCGGGGCCTCTCCCCGCTTAAGTAACTCGCCACCTCCCTCTTTGACGCATTCCCCCTCCTCCGCCACGCAGCGTACGTCAACCAACCGGAGGGGCCGAGCTTAATTAGCCGCACGTACCCACCACCATCGCTGCTCCCGGCCTTTCGCGCGCCAATTAAGCTAGGCCGTCGTCGCCGTCGTTTCTGCCGCCGGCTGGCCGGGCAAGATGGCGGGGGCCGTGATCGTGCACCACCACAACAGGTACAAGACGTACCCCGGCGATGTCACCGGCTTCGTCTTCTACTCCTGCCTCGTCGCCTCAGTCGGCGGCTGCATCTTCGGCTACGACATCGGCATGGCCGGTAATTAACCCTGTGCATGCATGCATGCACGCGTAATTGGGTGTGGGTGTTGGTTTCCTGGCTCTGATTCTGACTCTGTTTCCTGTGCTGGCGCCGCTGCGGATGACTGCAGCCAGTTTGACGTCGACGGAGTCGTTCCTGCTCTTGTTCTTCCCGGACATCTACCAGCAGCAGAAGGATCAGGTGATCACGAACCAGTACTGCAAGTTCGACAGCCAGGAGCTGTCCCTCTTCGGCTCCTCCCTCTTCCTGTCCGCGGCGACGGCGTCCCTCTTCGCGAGCCCCATGGCCCGCGCCTTCGGCAGGAAGTGGACGCTCTTCTACGCCGCCGTCGCCTACGTCATCGGCGCCTGCATGGGCGGCATAGCCACCACTTTCGCCATGCTCATCACCGGCCGCTTGCTCCTCGGCGTCGGGGTCGGCCTCTGCATCCACGCCTCGCCTCTCTACCTCTCGGAGATGGCGCCGGCGCAGCAGCGCGGGATGCTCAACATCCTCTTCCAGCTGATGATCACCATCGGGATCCTGTCGGCGAGCCTGACCAACTACTGGACGTCCAGGTTCCTCGGCGGGTGGGGCTGGCGGGTCGGGCTGGGGATGGGCGCCGTCCCGGGGTCCGTCATCGCGCTGGGCTCCCTGGCCATCCCAGACACCCCCATCTCCCTGCTGTCGCGGGGCGAGACCGAGCTCGCCCGCGCGACGCTGTCCCAGATCAGGGGCATCGGCCCCGACGACGTGCGGCAGGAGTTCGACGACCTCGCCGCCGCGTGCGAGGAGAGCAAGGCGGTGGCGAACCCGTGGTGGGAGCTGCTCTTCACCGGCAAGTACAAGCCGCAGCTGACGTTCGCGCTGGGCGTGCCCTTCTTCCAACAGCTGACGGGCATCAACGTGATCATGTTCTACGCGCCGGTGCTGTTCAAGACGGTGGGGTTCCGGAACGACGCGTCGCTGATGTCGTCCGTCATCACGGGGCTGGTGAACGTGTTCTCCACCTTCGTGGCCGTGGTGACCGCGGACAAGGTGGGGCGGCGGGCGCTGTTCCTGCAGGGCGGGACGCAGATGATCATCTCGCAGATCCTGGTGGGCACCTTCATCGGGCTCCAGTTCGGGCTGAGCGGGACGGGGGCCATCTCGGAGCAGTACGCCATGTGCATCGTGCTGTTCGTGTGCGTGTACGTGGCCGGCTTCGCATGGTCCTGGGGGCCCATGGGGTGGCTCATCCCCAGCGAGGTGTACCCGCTGGCGGTGCGGTCGCAGGCGCAGAGCATCACGGTGGCCGTCAACATGTGCTTCACGGCCTTCATCGGCCAGGTGTTCCTCACGCTGCTGTGCCACCTGAGGTTCGGCCTCTTCTACTTCTTCGGCGCCTGGCTGCTGCTCATGACCATCTTCATCGCCGTGCTGCTGCCGGAGACCAAGTGCGTGCCGCTCGAGGAGGTGTCGCACGTCTTCAGGAAGCACTGGTTCTGGAGGAAGTACGTGGTCGACACCAGCGCCGAAGCGCGCGGGGCCGAGATGAGGAAGAGGATAGCGCTAGAGATGAGCTGATCCACATCCGTCTGGAGCCATGCATGCATGCATGCATGGAGATGGAGGTATACATCGGTAGGCAGATCAGAAACAGATCGGTGCAGGCTCAGTCACGCTTGATGATTACCCAGCTGACAAGACGTACATAGCTAGAGTGCAGAAATTGATTACGCAAGCTCATCGGCCGACCAGCAAGCTAAATTAGTTGATGTTGATCTTGGTGTTGTAGAATTGATCTTAGCATACACTCATCTTGTAATTGTTTTCCCTTTGTTTCATGTCAAACTTGTCAATGAAGTATTACAAACAAACAAACAAAAAAAATCACAATCTCACTACATGGTCGCTACTGCATGATCAATTGCTCAGTAACCATAATAGCTTCTACCTTTCTAATCTCACTAGCTCTCGAATTTGCCTATTGATGACACCGAGTAGGGACCGGCTATTCATCAGGTGACTGAATTCTAATTTTCGGTCAGTCGCTTTTTTTAATACTATTGTATTATGTACGGCTCGTTCCACGGTCTGTCTCATACTCCCTCCGTTCGAAATTACTTATCTCGAAAATGGATGTATTTAAAACTAAAATACATCTAAATACATCCATTTGTGCGACAAGTAATTTCGAACGGAGGGAGTATATGCATGTATGCTCGTCATGATTGTTCATCATCATGATTGCTCATCATGATGAGTAACGGAGCATGAAAATGAAAAAAATTCCTACGATCATCCAAGATCAAATTTAGAAGATGCATAACAACAAGAGGGGATGTGTTTAGATACTCTTGTAGACGAAAGCGTAAGCGTATATAACGCGGTTGATGTAGTCGTACTCTCCGCGATCCGATCACGATCTAACGCCGAACGGACAGCACATCTGCCTTCAGCACACGTGCGGCTCGGTGACGTCTCCTCCTTCTTGATCTAGCAAGCAAGAGGGGAGAAGTAGATGGGATCCCAACCAACACGATGGCGTGGTGGAGATCATGGTGGTGCAGTATCGGCAGGGCTTCGCCAAACGCTGCCAAAACCAATCTAAGAAGAAATCGGAGTTATGGGAAAGGTAGGGCTGATGCCTGGGCGTAAGAATTGGTGTGTTCAGCCCCTCCCTCGCCCCCACTATATATAGGAGGCAAGGAGGAGGGCTGGGGCACAGCTCTAGCCCCTCCTCCAAGGAGGGGGCGTGGGCCTAGGGAGGTTTCCTCCCTCCCCGAAGCACCTAGAGGGTGCCTTCCCCTAGGACTCTTCCCTTTCCATGTTCTAGGCGCATGGGCCTCTTGGGGCTGGTGCACCTGGCTAATGTACAATACCATAAGACCGAAACTTTTTCGGCGATCAAAACATGACTTCCTATATATAAATCTTTACCTCCGGACCATTCCAGAGCTCCTCATGACGTCCGGGATCTCATCCAGGACTCCGAACAACATTCGATTACCAATGCAATGTCCCAATACTACTCTTGCGTCATCGAACGTTAAGTGTGCGGACCTTACGGGTTCGAGAATCATGTAGACATGACCGAGACACCTCTTCGGTCAATAACCAATAGCGGGACCTAGATGCCCATATTGGTTCCTACATATTCCACGAAGATCTTTTATCGGTTGAACCACGATGTCGGGGATTCAGTTAATCCCGTATGCAATTCCCTTTGTCTAGTGATATGTTATTTGCGCGAGATTCGATCGTCGGTATCTCCATACTAAGTTCAATATCGTTACCAGCAAGTCTCTTTACTCGTTCTGAAATACAAGATTATGTGACTAACTCATTAGCCACATTGCTTGCAAGATCTTTACGATGTTGTATTACCGAGAGGGCCCAAAGATATCTCTCGGTCATACGACATCACCAATAATAAAACATACAACTCAAACCAATCATCGTCATTAATCAACCCATAGGACAAAGCAGATCTACTCAAACATCATAGGATAACCACATATCATTGGATAATAATATATAGTGTTGAGCACCATGTTTAAGTAGAGATTACAGCAGGGAGAAGAGTTGTTACACCGCTGCATAGAGGGGGAGAGAGTTGGTGTTGATGGTAGCGAGGTTGTTGATGCATATCGTCGTCGTGATCCTTACCCCAATGGCACTCCGGCGCCACCGGGAGAGAGGGGGAGAGAGCCCCCCTCCTTATTCTTCTTCCTTGATCCCCCACCCCCTAGATGGGAGGAGGGTTTCCCCTCTGATCCATTGTAGCGACCAGACCCGAATGGATCAAGTCTCTGTGCTCAGTGTCATCCCTGGATCAGTAATGCTGACACCACACAGTACTTCGAAGGATTTATAGCAGAGTAGCAATCACACACTCATTACAACGTTGTCCACAAGGGAACTTATTACAATAATATGGCTTAAGGCCATCTAATAATAACAGCGGAAGGCTTGGAAGATAAGTGAGTTCATCAACTCCATCGGCATCACGAGTATAGAACCACGACCTAACACCTTACTCGTCGTCGAAAAGTGCATAGCGTGAAAGTTGCAGCCCGAAAACGGGTCAGCACATGGAATATGCTGGCAATGTAACACATAAGAGCAATGAAGGAAAATAAGCCTATACTACATGCATATATGGCTGGTGGTAAGGCTCTACGGTTACATTTTTGCATAAAGCTAGTTTTTCCCTACATCAAAGGAATAATTTTATTTAACTATCATGGTGGTTGTTAAACATTGAGAATGGTTGACAGCATCCTCAATCCCAATTAAAAAGTACTCATCAAAACCCAATACATTTATTAGAGGTAACATGTTGAGATTCACATGATATTCAATTACCAGATACTCAAAACGTCCATAACCGGGGACACGGCTAATCATGATTAGTTTGTACACTCTGCAGAGGTTTGCGCACTTTTCCCCACAAGACTCGATCGCCTCCGTTTGGTTTCTCGCACTACATGGTGTTTGAGAAACGGATGACCGAGACATAGTCTTTCAGAAGCGCTAGCACCTTACATGTGGGTAGACCGTACCAACCTACATCCCCTACATCAGCTAGCCTACCCGTAAGAGTTCGCACAACTTACTCAACTATGCCAGAGCCCATAATTGGCTTGTGGCTGCACACGGAAGTTTCCAGTTTGAATAATCTTATGATCCCTTAGAGCACGGGTGGCGGTCCGAAGAAATCTGAGGCAAGTCTGATAGAAACCAGGTGCCTCAATCCACCCAGATGTGTGTTTAGGTTGCCACCTTAGATAAACCATTAATTAACAATCTCACATCTGTCATGGATATTCACTCACCCAATCCACGTCTACTGGCATAGCATGGCATAATAAGCAAACGTAGAAGTAACTCCCAAGGTTTCATAAGTAAAACAGGTAATAGGTACTACCTCAATCTACTTCCCATCCCACAATTTAATTAGATCCTAACCATGCAAGTGTTTGAGGATTGATCTAATGCATAAAAACTGGGTAGTAGAAAAGGTATGATCAAGTGTTACTTGCCTTGCTGATGATCCGCGAGACCTAGAGATTCGAAGTAACAAGCGGCGCACTCCGGGTGATCTAACGCAGACAAACAACAAGCATACAATAAGTACTCATCTAATGCAAAGGGAAATCTCGAATAAAAGATCTAACCAGATAGTTCAACTTAAGAACCCTGGTTGCAAAAGAATCGAATCAAATAAAGCATCGAAAGTCGAAACTCGGGAGAGAACGACTCGGTTTAGTAATCTGAAACTAGGTCAAAATTTTACAGTAGCAAAACTCTGTGTAAGTAGGTTAGTCGAACGGCGGTTTAAAGAACGAAACTCCAGCGCTTGAATCACTGATTCCGATAAGCGAGCAAGAAATAAAACAGATTTGAAAATCGGATCGAAATCGAATCGAGAAAAATAACGGATTAAATCCGATTAAAAGAAAAGCGACGAACGGATTAAATAACGGACGTTCGTTAACAGAACTAATCCAACGAACACATTCATTGAAACGAGCGGTTCGGTGAGCGTTCGTTAATTAAGAAAACCGAAAAAATAAAACCATCTAGGTTTTTTTTAAAAACCGAACATCTTAAAAAACCGGATCGAGTTTTCTTAAAGAAAACCGGATCGGCGGCGGCGGCTACCTCCGGTGGCCGGCCGTGGGGGCTCCTGGGGCTCGGGGCGGCGGGTCGGGAGGCGGCGGGACGGCGAGGTGCTCGGACGGAAGACGGCGGCGGCGGCGTCTCTCGGCGGCAAGGGCTCGGGTTGGGGGGCGGCAAGGGATGATGAGAGAGGGGGCGGGTATTTAAGGGGGGGTGGCGGCGCTTGGGGAGGGGGGCAGCGGGGCGGGTCCGATCCGGACTCGGGCGGCGTGGCGGCGTCTTGGCGTCGTGTGGCGGCGGGACACACCTTGTGTGAGGAGGAGAGGAGGCGGGCAGGGGTGGCTGGGCTGGGTGGGCCTCGGCAGAAGCGATTTTTTAAACAAAACTAAGCGGATAAAAAAATACCAAACGAACTCAATTTAATAAAATTAACTTTCCCGACTCCTAAAATGAGTCGAACAAAATGAACTTTAAAAGCAGGCAGATATGCATATTTTTTTAAAAGCTCATTTTTTGCCTAAAGCAAATAAATCTCTCAAAACCAAATTTGATTTATTTATAAAATCTTCATTTTTCCTAAATGTTGGGAAAGTCATATTATTCCCTCTCTTAATTTTTTTAGGAAAACTTTATGAAGATAATTAAATAAATCCAATGATCCTATTTTCAAAATTTGAGAAATCCCAAATATGAAAATAATGAAACTTCCAACTCTCTCCGAGGGTCCTTGAGTTGCGTGAAATTTTCTAGGATCGGAAAATGCGAGAAAATATGATATGCATGATGACCTAATGTATAACATTCCAAATTGAAATTTTGGGATGTTACAAACCTACCCCCTTAAGATGAATCTCGCCCTCGAGATTCGGGTTGGCTAGAAAATAGGTGAGGGTGGTCCTTGAGCAAAACTTCCTCTCTTTCCCAGGTGGCTTGATCCTCAGTGTGGTGGCTCCACTGAACTCTGCAAAACTTGATAACCTTGCTGCGGGTAACTCTGCTGGCATAATCGAGAATCTTAACGGTTTTTCCTCATATGTTAAGTCATCTTTCAACTGAATTGCTTCGTGGCACTTGTGTCTCTTAACGGTACCTCTGCTATCTCGGGTGACATTTCTTCAATCGAGAAACATGGAATACATCATGAACTCCCGACAGTCCTTCCGTAATTCCAACTTATAAGCAACTTCTCCCATGCGTTGCAAAATCTTATACGGTCCAACTAAACGGGTGCTAACTTTCCTTTAACTCCAAAACGCTTAACTCCTCAAGCGGGATACTCGAGATATACTCTGTCTCCAACCTCATACTCAATCGCTGCGCTTTGAATCGGCATAGCTCTTTTGTGCGGACTGGGCTACCTTGAGCACATCTCGAATCAACTTAACTTTCTGTTCGAGACTCCTTAATCAAATCCGGTCCAAACAATCGACGATCTCCGGTTTAGTCCCATGACAACGGTGTCCTGCACCTTCTTCCATCTGAGCCTCGAAGGTGCCATCTTCAAGCTGGTTTGGTAACTGTTGTTGTAGGAAAATTCTGCATACGGCAAATTATCATCCCAGCTAGATCCATAATCTAGTGCACAAGCTCTCAGCATGTCTTCCAAAATCTGATTGACTCTCTCAGTCTGTCCATCGGTCTGTGGGTGGAAAGATGTACTGAATTCCAGTCTGGTTCCCAATGTCTCGTGCAACTGGTTCCAAAATTTCGAGGTAAACTGGGTTCCTCTATCTGATACGATGCTCCTCGGAACTCCGTGTAAGCACACAATTCTGGTCATGTATATCTTTGCCAACTTAGCACTGCTATAGGTAGTCTTGACTGGAATGAAATGAGCTACCTTAGTCAAACGGTCGACTATAACCCAAATCGAGTCATAACCTGAACGAGTCTTTGGCAAACCTGTGATGAAATCCATGCCTAGTTTATCCCACTTCCATTCGGGTATCGGCAATGGTTGTAACAATCCTGCTGGCTTCTGATGCTCTGCTTTTACTTTCTGACACACATCACAAACTGCTACATACTCCGCAATATCCTTCTTCATTCCGGTCCACCAGAAAGTATTCTTCAAATCCAAATACATCTTGGTATTTCCGGTGAATCGAATAGGGTGAATCATGGGCCTCTTGTAAAATCAACTTCGATCTACGGGTCATTGGGCACATAAACACGGTCTTCAAACCATAGGGTATCGTGCTCATCCTCACGAAATCCTTTAGCTTTTCCTTTGCTCATTTTCTCCTTTATAGAGGCAACTTCCTTATCTGCCTTTTGGGCTTCTCTGATTTTGTCCATCGATGTCGATTGAATCTCCAATGCTGCTACATAGCCTCTGGAACTATTTCCAAACATAGCTCTCGAAGGTCCTCGGCTAACTCATTGGGTATTCCTCCCATCATTAGGGTATTGACGTGGCTCTTACGGCTCAATGCGTCAGCTACGACATTAGCCTTTCCGGGGTGATAATGCAATCTCATATCATAATCCTTGATAAGTTCTAACCATCTCCTTTGCCTGAGATTCAATTCCTTCTGTGTGAAGATGTACTTCAAAGTCTTGTGATCCGTATATACTTCACAATGATTTCCAATGAGAAAATGTCTCCACGTCTTGAGGCATGCACAACGGCTGCTAACTCCAAATCATGAGTGGCATAATTCAACTCATGGGGCTTAAGTTGTCGTGAAGCATACGAAACAACTCTTCCTTCCTGCATAAGCACGGCTCCAAGTCCTCGGCGTGAAGCGCCATAATACACCTCATAATCCTTAGTCCGACTGGCAATATCAAACTGGTGAGGTAACCAATCTTTTCTTCAACTCCTGAAAACTTGCCTCACAGTCCTCAGTCCATATGAATTTGTTTTCCTTCTTCAACAATTCTGTCATAGGCTTTGCAATCCTTGAGAAATTCTCAATGAATCTTGGTAGTATCCTGCGAGTCCAAGGAAACTCGAATCTCTCCAACTGTCGTTGGTGCTTCCCATTTAGCTACGGTCTCAACTTTTGTGGGGTCAACTGCTATTCCTTCTCCGGATATAACATGTCCGAGAAATCCAACTTCCTTTAGCCAAAACTCACATTTGCTGAACTTGGCATACAACTGGTGTTCCTCGGTTTCTCCAAAACCAATCGCAAATGTTCCTTGTGTTCCTCTTCATTCTTGAGAAAATCAAAATGTCATCAATGAACACCACGACGAACTTATCCAAAAACTCCATAACCACTTTGTTCATCGGTTCATGAAATAGGCTGGTGCGTTAGTCATCCAAATGACATAACGGTATACTCATGCAGATCCATATCTCGTAGTAAATGCTGTCTTGGGTATGTCTTGCTCCCGAATCTTCAACTGATGGTACCCTGATCGCAAGTTGATCTTGGAAAACACTTTGGCTCCTTGCAAGCGATCAAACAGATCATTAATCATAGGTAGTGGGTACTTGTTCTTGATTGTTACTTCATTCAATCCACGATAATCAACAACCATTCTCAAAGATCCATCCTTCTTCTCCACTAACAAAACGGGTGATCCCCAAGGTGAAGAACTTGGGCGTATAGAACCTTTATCCAATAGTTCCTTAATCATTTCTTGATTTCCGCCAAATCCTTTGCGGGCATCCTGACTGGTCGCTTCGATATCGGGCCTGTTCACGCAACAGCTCGATCAAAACTCAATGTCTCTATCCGTGGCATTCCCGCAACTCTTAGGAAATACATCGGGATAATCCTTCACCATCTGGTACTTCTTCCCGCACCACTCGATAGGCAATTAACTTGCGCTCTTCTCGGCTCGTGCCGTGATACATACTTAATCCTTCTTCCTTCTGGTGTGGTGAGTAAAATTGACTTTGTGGTGCACTCTATGTTTCCTCCATACCTTGATAACCAATCCATACCTAATATCACATCCAATCCTTGGGATTCCAGAACTATTAGGTCTGAGGGGAAAACATAGTGTCCAATTCTTAATGGCAATCGATCACACCATTTACTAGCCATGTATTCGCTCGGGTGAGGTTACTAGCATGGGTGACCTAAGGGCTTGGGTCGGTAATTTGTACTTATCCACAAATCCCTTGATATGTATGAATGCGATGCACCATGATCGAAAAGAACAACTGCAGTAAATGACTTAACCAAAACTTACCGATTCTTGCATCGGGCTGATCTTCAACCTCCTCCACATCAATGTGGTTCACCCATCCCTTGTTGAAAGGGTTGGGCTTCTTTCGAGCTTCCATTGCCATTTCCATTCGGCCTACGGACAGTCATTTGCATAATGCCCAGTCTTGCGGCACTTAAAGCAAGTGATGTGACTCAGGTCTACCTTGGATGGTGTTGACGGGTTGGTGCGATTCTGTCCGTTGCTTCCTCCATTCCCGTTCCCATTCTTGGTGCCATTATGGTTGTGCGAATTACCTCCTCCATGGGTATGCTGAAATTGAATTCCTGATTTAGGGGTATAACGAGGCTTCTGCTGAGCTCCAGAGTTATACTTCCCTTGCCCATACTTCCTCTTGCGGTTCTCAATTTGCTGCTGCTTTCCTTCAATCATGAGGGCTCGGTCTACCAACTCCTGGTAGTTGTTGAAACTTGCTACCATCAACGGCATGCTGAACTCATCGTTCAGTCCTTCTAGAAACTTCTCCTGTTTAGCTGCATCGGTAGCAACGTCATCTGGGGCATAACGTGCTAATTTGCTAAAGTCATCCACGTACTGGCCAACAGTCCTTCCTCCTTGGCGTAAGTTGCGAAACTCACGCTTCTTCATGGCCATGGCTCCTGCTGAAACATGGGCAGTGCGAAAAGCTTGCTGAAACTGATCCCATGTGCAGTGTTCACCGGTAGGTGGTGTGAAATTCTCCCACCATGCTGCTGCGGGTCCTTCAAGCTGATGTGCTGCAAACTTCACTCTTTCACCATCTGTGCATCCTGCAGTGGTCAACTCCCTTCCTATCTTGCGGAGCCAGTCATCTGCTACAATCGGCTCGGTGCTACTGGAATACACCGGCGGGTTCAGTCTAAGGAAACGAGTCAGATGATCCGCAGGTGGTGGTGGTGGTGGTGGGTTGTTGTTGTTGTTGTTGTTGTTGCCCTGGTTCTGCACCAATGTTTGAATCAGGGTATTCTGCTGCTGGATCAATTGGGTGATCTCTGGCGGGAAAACGAATCCGGGGTCGCGTCTCGGAGGCATCTGATGGGTTTAGAAAAGAAGAGAAATGTAGGATAGAATGAGGTCTAAGGGGAATCACTACCCAAATGCACATGAGCAAATGCACACAAAATCACTTCATTCAATCAAACAAGGGCTTACAACGATCTAACTATCGCAAAAGTGCGTGTACTACAATGTTTACATGGAGGGAAATACTACTAATATGTGGGGGACTTCTACTAATTTGAACCGGTGGAAGACTCCATGATGTCTGCTCCAGCTTCGTCTTCAAAGTCGGGTTCACTTGGATCCGAATCGGTGTCGTCGATGTTGATGTAGTCGCTTGGGTATTCGACATCTTGGTCTTCATTCACGAGTGCCAACTTCTTCTTGAGTTCTTCGATCTCGTACTTAAGATCGTTATTGTGTCTTGCCGAGCTACGATCTCGCCCATGTAGTCCTTGCGTGTAGTCTTTAGTTCTCCTTCCAGTTCGAGGATCCTTCCTTTGTCTTCTCGCAACTCCAACATGTCATTGCACATTTGGTTCTCTGGCGTCGAATGTGCTGATTTAACTCTGGATGAAAGCTGCAATGGATCTATCCTTCTTGGTGCCGACGACGCCCCAGCTTGTCATCTCGGCGTCCGCAAATCTGGTAGATGGTGTCCTTGAGGTCTTCTTGATAAACTTCTCCAATGCATCCCATGGTGATGTGAGCTGCCATGCTCTTTCCCAGACTCCAAGTTGGTGCACTGAAAACACTATCTATAGGCTTGGTGATTGGGGCGAATGTCCTTCCTGGAACGTGAGCGTGAATCTTCCAGCGCTCCTCTTCAGGCAGAGTGGCGTTGAAAGTCCCGGTGAAGCTTGGTAGTCCAATGTTCAGGTACTTGGTAACCTCCTTCAAGTGAAATCCAAAAGGTGTGCCTTCATCCGGTTGGGTGTACTTGATCTTCGCGTCCGTCATCCTAAAGAGAGTAGAAAAGGTGAGGAGTTAGAAAATGGGAAGAGAGTAGTGATCTATGGCTTTAACTTAGTGGTCGTGTCCTACGATCGGCGTGTGCTCGATACCATTCTCTCAGAGCGACCAGACCGAATGGATCAAGTCTCGTGCTCAGTGTCATCCACGGATCGATAATCTTGACACCACACAATGCCGAAGGATTTATAGCAGAGTAACAATCACACACTCATTACAACGTTGTCCACAAGGGAACTTATTACAATAATATGGCTTAAGGCCATCTAATAATAACAGCGGAAGGCTTGGAAGATAAGTGAGTCCATCAACTCCATCGGCATCACTGAGTATAGAACCACGACCTAACACCTTACTCATCGTCTGAAAAGTCTGCAACGTGAAAGTTGCAGCCCGAAAACGGGTCAGCACATGGAATATGCTGGCAATGTAACACATAAGAGCAATGAAGGAAAATAAGCCTATACTACATGCATATATGGCTGGTGGTAAGGCTCTACGGTTACATTTTTGCATAAAGCTAGTTTTTCCCTACATCAAAGGAATAATTTTATTTAACTATCATGGTGGTTGTTAAACATTGAGAATGGTTGACAGCATCCTCAATCCCAATTAAAAAGTACTCATCAAAACCCAATACATTTATTAGAGGTAACATGTTGAGATTCACATGGTATTCAATTACCAGATACTCAAAACGTCCACAACCGGGGACACGGCTAATCATGATTAGTTTGTACACTCTGCAGAGGTTTGCGCACTTTTCCCCACAAGACTCGATCGCCTCCGTTTGGTTTCTCGCACTACATGGTGTTTGAGAAACGGATGACCGAGACATAGTCTTTCAGAAGCGCTAGCACCTTACATGTGGGTAGACCGCACCAACCTACATCCCCTACATCAGCTAGCCTACCCGTAAGAGTTCGCACAACTTACTCAACTATGCAGAGCCCATAATTGGCTTGTGGCTGCACACGGAAGTTTCCAGTTTGAATAATCTTATGATCCCTTAGAGCACGGGTGGCGGTCCAAGAAATACAGCAAGTCCTCGATAGAAACCAGTGCCTCAATCCACCCAGATGTGTGTTTAGGTTGCCACCTTAGATAAACCATTAATTAACAATCTCACATCTGTCATGGATATTCACTCACCCAATCCACGTCTACTAGCATAGCATGGCATAATAAGCAAACGAGAAGTAACTCCCAAGGTTTCATAAGTAAAACAGTAATAGGTACTACCTCAATCTACTTCCCATCCCACAATTTAATTAGATCCTAACCATGCAAGTGTTTGAGGATTGATCTAATGCATAAAAACTGGGTAGTAGAAAAGGTATGATCAAGTGTTACTTGCCTTGTCGATGATCCATGAGACCTAGAGATTCAAGTAACAAGCGGCGCACTCCGGTGATCTAACGCAGACAAACAACAAGCATACAATAAGTACTCATCTAATGCAAAGGAAATCTCGAATAAAAGATCTAACCAGATAGTTCAACTTAAGAACCCTGGTTGCAAAAGAATCGAATCAAATAAAGCATCGAAAGTCGAAACTCGGAGAGAACGACTCGGTTTAGTAATCTGAAACTAGGTCAAAATTTTACAGTAGCAAAACTCTGTGTAAGTAGGTTAGTCGAACGGCGGTTTCAGAATGAAACTCCAGCGCTTGAATCACCGATTCCGATAAACGAGCAAGAAATAAAACAGATTTGAAAATCGGATCGGAAATCGAATCAGAAAAATAACGGATTAAATCCGACTAAAAGAAAACGACGAACGGATTAAATAACGGACGTCCGTTAACAGAACTAATCCAACGAACACATTCATTGAAACGAACGGTTCGGTGAACGTTCGTTAATTAAGAAAACCGAAAAAATAAAACCATCTAGGTTTTTTTTTTTTAAAAAAACCGAACATCTTAAAAAAAACGGATCGGGTTTTCTTAAAGAAAACCAGATCGGGGCGGCGGCGGCGGCTACCTCCGGTGGCTTTGGCCGGCGGGCTCAGCGGGCTCGGGGCGGCGAGGGGCGGCGGGGTCGGGGGCGGCGGGATGGCGGGTGCTCGGCGGCGCGGCGGAAGACGGCGGCGGCGTCTCGGCGGCAGGCTCGGGTTGGGGGCGGGCGGGCGGGATGAGGAGAGGGGGGGGTGTGGCGCTTGGGGAGGGGGCAGCGGGGCCGGGTCCGATCCGGACTCCGGGCGGAGGCGGCGGCGGCGGCGGCGGGACACAGCGGGAGGAGAGAGAGGAGGCGGGCAGGCGCAAATTTTTTTTAAAAACAAAACTAAACGGATAAAAAAAATACCAAACGAACTCCGAATTTAATAAAATTAACTTTCCCTGACTCCTAAAAATGAGTCGAACAAAATGAACTTAAAAAACGGGCAGATATGCATATTTTTTTTAAAAAGCTCATTGTTTTGCCTAAAGCAAATAAATCTCTCAAAAACCAAATTTGATTTATTTATAAAATCTTCATTTTTCCTAAATGTTGGGAAAGTCATATTATTCCCTCTCTTAATTTTTTTTAGGAAAACTTTATGAAGATAATTAAATAAATCCAATGATCCTATTTTCAAAATTTGAGAAATCCCAAATATGAAAATAATGAAACTTCCAACTCTCTCCGAGGGTCCTTGAGTTGCGTGAAATTTTCTAGGATCGGAAAATGCGAGAAAAATATGATATGCATGATGACCTAATGTATAACATTCCAAATTGAAAATTTGGGATGTTACATCCATGGCCTCCATGGTGGCGGTGGGGCGGGAGCCCCTTCGAGATTGGAGCTATCTCTCTTTTTCTCTTCTGTTTCGCGACCCCTATTTCTAGCCATTCACCATTTTTTCAATTCCCGGATGTAGGGCATACTTCTCCCTAAGTAGTTTTGGTGATTGATGACCATGCTTTTGCGGACTAATCGTGTGCATTGAGCATTTCAGATATCTTATGTCTAGGCACAAGACGATTCGGTGCCCCTCGGAGTCTATCGAAGACGGTTGCTTTCTACGTTTCTTTTCGGTGGATTTGAGTCATAGGAAAGCCGCACTACTAAGAGGGGGTCCGCTTCGGAAGGTTAGGGTGGAATCACACGTACACATCTGTTCTTTTGCACCACCTTTCCTTCGCTTCATTGGAGCTTGATAACCCACAAGTATAGGGGATCGCAACAGTTTTCGATAAGTAAGAGTGTCGAACCCAACGAGGAGCTAAAGGTGGAACAAATATTCCCTCAAGTTCTATCGACAACCGATACAACTCTACGCACGCTTGACGTTTACTTTACCTAGAACAAGTATGAAACTAGAAGTACTTTGTAGGTGTTTTCGGGTAAGCTTGCAAGAAAATAAAGAGCACGCAAATAAAACTAGGGGCTGTTTAGATAAAAACACAACTAAAGTAAATATGGCGAGTGTGGAAAAGTGGTGGTAGGAGTTGTGGAATTGTCCCTAGGCAACCGACTATGTTACTAGACCGGTAATCACTATTGCAATTTTATTTGAAGGAGAGGCATAAGCTAACATGCTTTCTCTACTTGGATCATATGCACTTATGATTGGAACTCTAGCAAGCATCCGCAACTACTAAAGATTCATTAAGGTAAAACCCAACCATAGCATTAAAGTATCAAGTCCCCTTTATCCCATACGCAAACAACCTACTTACTCGGGTATGTGTACATCACACCACGCCACCCACCATAAGCAAATCATAAACATATTGCAAACCCTACAGCGGGAATCCCTCATGCTTGCACGACACGGAGGGCACAATAGGATAGAACCAACAATAAAACATGCAATTCAAACCAATCATAGCAATTCATCAATCACCGATAGGACAACGAAAATCTACTCAGACATCATAGGATGGCAACACATCATCGGAAAATAATATGAAGCATACAACACCATGTTCAAGTAGAGGGTACAGCGGGTTGCGGGAGAGTGGACCGCTATAGATAGAGGGGGGAAGGTGATGGAGATGTTGGTGAAGATGACGGTGGTGTTGGTGAAGATCGCGATGATGATGATGGCCCCCGGCAGCGCTCCGGCGCCACCGGAAGCAAGGGGGAGAGAGGCCCCCTTCTTCTTCTTCTTCCTTGACCTCCTCCCTAGATGGGAGAAGGGTTTCCCCTCTGGTCCTTGGCTCCCATGGCGTGGGAGGGGCGAGAGCCCCTCCGAGATTGGATCTATCTCTCTGTTTCTGCGTTCTGTCCTGGCTCTGTTTCACCGTTTCATGTATATACGGAGATCCGTAACTCCGATTGGCCTGAAACCTTCGCCGTGATTTTTTTTCTCCGAATATTAGCTTTCTTGCGGCAAAAGAAGAGCATCAACCGCCTTACAATGTGCTCACGAGGGTAGGGGGCGCGCCCCCCTGTCTCGTGACCACCTCGGGCACTGGTTCGCGTTGATTTTCCTTCCAAATTTTCCATATTTTCCAAAAATAAGCTCCGTCCGTTTTTATCCCGTTTGGACTCCGTTTGATATGGATATTATGCGAAACCAAAAACATGCAACAGACAGGAACTGGCACTAGGCACTGGATCAATATGTTAGTCCCAAAAATTGTATAAAAAGTTGCCAAAAAGTATATGAAAGTAGAATAATATTGGCATGGAACAATCAAAAATTATAGATATGACGGAGACGTATCAGCATCCCCAAGCTTAATTCCTGCTCGTCCTCGAGTAGGTAAATGATAAAAAAGACAATTTTTGATGTGGAATGCTACCTAGCATAATCTTGATCATATGTCTAATCATGGCATGAATATTAAGACACGAGTGATTCAAAGCAATAGTCTATCATTTGACATAAAAACAATAATACTTCAAGCATACCAACCAAGCAATTATGTCTTATTGAAATAACATAGCCAAAGAAAGCTCATCCCTACAAAATCATATAGTCGGCTATGCTCCATCTTCACCACACAAAAATTCACATCATGCACAACCCGATGACAAGCCAAGCAATTGTTTCATACTTTTGACGTTCTCAAACCTTTTCAACTTTCACGCAATACATGAGCGTGAGCCATGGACATAGCACTATAGGTGGAATAGAATATGATGATGGGGGTTATGTGGAGAAGACAAAAAAGGAGAAAGTCTCACATCAACGCGGCTAATCAATGGAGATGCCCATCAATTGATGTCAATGTGAGGAGTAGGGATTGCCATGCAACGGATGCACTAGAGCTATAAGTATATGAAAGCTCAAACTGAAACTAAGTGGGTGTGCATCCAACTTGCTTGCTCATGAAGACCTAGGGCATTTGAGGAAGCCCATCGTTGGAATATACAAGCCAAGTAGTATAATGAAAATTCCCACTAGTATATGAAAGTGACAACATAAGAGACAATCTATATGAATAACATGGTGCTACTTTGAAGCACAAGTGTGGAAAAAGAGATAGTAACATTGCCCCTTTTTATTTATTTTCTTTTTTTTTGCGGGCTTCTTTGGCCCCATTTTTTTATTTAGGCTTCTTTGGCCTCTTTTTTTGGATGGGGCAATGCTCTAATAATGATGATCATCACACTTTTATTTACTTACAACTCGATATTACAACTCGATACTAGAACAATGATATGACTCTATATGAATGCCTCCGGCATGTACCGGGATGTGCAATGATCTAGCGTAGCAATGACATCAAAAAACGGGCAAGTCATGAAAACATCATGCTAGCTATCTTACGATCATGCAAAGCAATATGACAATGAATGCTCAAGTCATGAATATGATGATGATGGAAGTTGCATGGCAATATATCTCGGAATGGCTATGGAAATGCCATGATAGGTAGGTATGGTGGCTGTTTTGAGGAAGATATAATGAGGCTTATGTGTGACAGAGCATATCGTATCACGGGGTTTGGATGCACCGGCGAAGATTGCACCAACTCTCGAGGTGAGAAAGGGCAATGCACGGTACCGAAGAGGCTAGCAATGATGGAAGAGTAAAAGTGCGTATGATCCATGGACTCAACATTAGTCATAAAGAACTCACATACTTATTGCGAAAATTTATTAGTCATCAAAACAAAGTACTACGCGCATGCTCCTAGGGGGATAGATTGGTAGGAAAAGACCATCGCTCGTCCCCGACCGCCACTCATAAGGAAGACAATCAATAAACACTTCATGCTCCGACTTCGTTACATAACGGTTCACCATAGGTGCATGCTACGGGACTTGCAAACCTCAACACAAGTATTTCTCAATTTCACAATTACTCAACTAGCACGACTCTAATATCACCACTTTTATATCGCAAAACTATTGCAAGGAATCAAACATATCATATTCAGTGACCTACAAGTTTTATGTAGGATTTTATGACTAACCATGTGAATGACCAGTTCCTGTCAGCCCAAGCTCTAACAAATATAAGTGAAGAAAAAGAGCATTCTACAAATGAAGGTTGTCTAAGTGAAGAGAAACAGGCAATCCAAACTTCAAATGATATAAGTGAAGCACATGAAGCATTCTATAAAGCCATAATCAAAAGATTTAAGTGAAGTGCAATGAGCATTCTTATAAATCAACCAAGGACCATCTCATACCAGCATGGTGCATAAAAAGAAAAGCAAAAAACTAAATGCAAAAGACTCTCCAAGATTGCACATATCGCATGAACGAAACGAATCCGAAAACATACCGATACTTGTTGAAGAAAGAGGGGATGCCTTCCCAGCATCCCCAAGCTTAGATGCTTGAGTCTCCTTGAATATTTACTTGGGGTGCCTCGGGCATCCCCAAGCTTGAGCTCTTGCCTCTCTTCCTTCTTCTCACATCGAGACCTTCTCGATCATCGAACACTTCATCCACACAAAACTCCAACAGAAAACTCGGTAAGATCCGTTAGTATAATAAAGCAAATCACCACTCTAAGTACTGTTGCAAACCAATTCATATTTTGTTTTTGCATTGTTTCTACTGTAATATAACTTTTTCATGGCTTAATCCACTAATATAAATTGATAGTTTCATCAAAACAAGCAAACTATGCATCAAAAACAGAATCTGTCTAAAACAGAACAGTCTGTAGCAATCTGAACATTCACCATACTTCTGGTACTTGGAAAATTCTGCCAAAATTAGTAAAAATAAACAACTTGTACATAAAGACAGTTCAAAAAGAATCAGAACCATTTGACGTTCCAGTAAAAAACTAAAATTCGCGCACTACAGCCAAAGTTTCTGTCCTACACCGCACAAACCAACAAGCACTGTAAACATCCTAAAGGCAAACCTTGGCACATTATTTTTATAATACAATGGAATTGTACAAGGAGATAATTATTTTTGTTGAAAAGTTTCTGTAATTAAGATTCACAAAGTTCCCATGGGCATGAACAAAGTTCAAGGACGTCCCCCACTTTCACAATGCTCGTCTCTCTCACTTTCACTTTTCTTTTTGAAAAAGTTTTGGGTTTCCCTCTTATTTTTGGGTTTTTAAACTATGTGAAAGCACTCAACAGAAATAAATGACTCTCTGAAACTTCCGGGTTGTCTCCCTGGCAACGCTTTCTTTAAAGCCATTAAGCTAGGCATATAGTGCTCAAGTAATGAATCCACCCGGATCCCAAGGTATATCAAAGCCAATTTTAATTAACAATGATTTGGCATTTAGTAGTGAGCACAAAGCAACATATATCATGTAATGACGAAGTCTAACTCTCTTCCTATGCATAGGCATGTCATAAAAGAACAATTCATGCACACATAGTAAAGGCCAATGCATAGTATAAGCAGTTTCTTGCAATTTTATCATGATGGAAACATAGAGAGGTGGAGATATAGTTCCTCTCTCATAATAATTGCAAGTAGGAGCAGCAAGAACATGCATATTATATTCATCAAAATCATCATGTGCAATGGTAAAAGGCAACCCATCAATATAATCCTTAATAAGGGCAAACTTCTCCGATATAGTATAATCGGGAGAATTCAAAAAGATAATAGGACTATCATGCGTGGGTGCAATAGCAACAATTTCATGTTTAACATAAGGGACTATAGCAAGTTCATCTCCATAAGCATAATTCATATTGGCATCTTGGCCACAAGCATAGCATGCATCATCAAAAAGGGATATTTCAAAAGAATTAATGGGATCATAATAGTCATCATAGCAATCTTCCTTCGGTAAGCACGAAGGGGAATTAAACAATGTATGAGTTGAAGAATTACTCTCATTAGAAGGTGGGCATGGGTGATCAATCCGCTCTTCCTCCTTTTGTTCTTCGCTCTTCTCATCATCTTTTTCATCCAATGAGCTCACAGTTTCATCAATTTCTTCTTCCATAGCTTCCTGCAAAATATTAGTCTCTTCTTGGACAGCATTAACTTCCTCAATAAATGTATCAATATTGGCATTGAATTTATAATTTTCATAGCAATATCTAAGTATAGCAAAATTTTCAGGTCTGTAAATAGCATCATCAAAATTTTCACATGTTTTAAACAAAGATTCTATTTCATAAGCACCCATAAAAGCAACAAATTCTTCTATTTGTTCCACATCATAGTAATCATATATACCTTTAGCATAAGAAGCTAAGGTTTTATTATCATTAAATTCACATGAAAAGTCCAGGTGTGGAGACTTCATCCTAGAGCAACAAGTATAATCATATCTCAAGCATAGTTCCCGGGCATACCAACACAACATAATAAATTGATCCCATAATAGTTTCCCTTTTTGTGTCGAGCGATAATCCCTAAAGTATTCACGTTGATCCAACGTGTCTCCCATTATAAAGTTGAGTGGGGTTTTCTCAGGATTATCAAAGTAGTATATAATATCTCTCACATAATGAGAATCGGGGGTTTTAGGAGTTACCCCATCTACATGAGTAGCAAGTACCTCTAATTTTTTTGGTATTTTGTGTTCCATATCCATAACTAAAGATAGATAACAACTAAGAACAGCAAATAAGAATTACTTAGTGATAAAGCAAACAAGCACACGAGAATATTCACCCACGCTATGACTCCCAACAGCGGCGCCAGAAAAAGGTCTTGATAACCCACAAGTATAGGGGATCGCAACAGTTTTCGATAAGTAAGAGTGTCGAACCCAATGAGGAGCTAAAGGTAGAACAAATATTCCCTCAAGTTCTATCGACCACCGATACAACTCTACGCACTCTTGACGTTTACTTTACCTAGAACAAGTATGAAACTAGAAGTACTTTGTAGGTGTTTTCGGGTAAGCTTGCAAGAAAGTAAAGAGCACGAAAATAAAACTAGGGGCTGTTTAGATAAAAACACAACTAAAGTAAATATGGCGAGTGTGGAAAAGTGGTGGTAGGATTTGTGGAATTGTCCCTAGGCAACTGACTGTGTTACAAGACCGGTAATCACTATTGCAATTTTATTTGAGGGAGAGGCATAAGCTAACATACTTTCTCTACTTGGATCATATGCACTTATGATTGGAACTCTAGCAAGCATCCGCAACTACTATTCATTAAGGTAAAACCCAACCATAGCATTAAAGTATCAAGTCCCCTTTATCCCATA
Organism: Aegilops longissima; assembly: GCA_021605205.1. NCBI lineage: Eukaryota > Viridiplantae > Streptophyta > Magnoliopsida > Poales > Poaceae > Aegilops > Aegilops longissima. The sequence goes on from CM038681.1 coordinate 152,613,028, forward strand.
CGCAAACAACCTACTTACTCGGTCTCGTGCTTCATCACTCACGCCACCCACCATAAGAAAATCATAAACATATTGCAAACCCTACAGCGGAATCCTCACGCTATGCGACACGAGGGCACAATAGGATAGCACCAATAATAAAACATGCAATTCAAACCAATCATAGCAATTCATCAATCACCGATAGGACAACGAAAATCTACTCAGACATCATAGGATGGCAACACATCATCGGAAAATAATATGAAGCATACAACACCATGTTCAAGTAGAGGGTACAGCGGGTTGCGGGAGAGTGGACCGCTATAGATAGAGGGGGGAAGTTGATGGAGATGTTGGTGAAGATGACGGTGGTGTTGGTGAAGACCGCGGTAATGATGATGGCCCCCGGCAGCGCTCCGGCGCCACCGGAAGCAAGGGGGAGAGAGGCCCCCTTCTTCTTCTTCTTCTTCTTCCTTGACCTCCTCCCTATATGGGAGAAGGGTTTCCCCTCTGGTCCTTGGCTCCCATGGCGTGGGAGGGGCGAGAGCCCCTCCGAGATTGGATCTTCTCTCTGTTTCTGCGTTCTATCCTGGCTCTGTTTCACTGTTTCGTGTATATATGGAGATTCGTAACTCCGATTGGCCTGAAACCTTCGCCGTGATTGTTTTCCGAATATTAGCTTTCTTGCGGCAAAATAAGAGCATCAACCGCCTTACGGTGGGCTCACGAGGGTAGGGGCGCGCCCTAGGGGGGGGGGGGGCGCCCCCTGCCTCGTGACCACCTCGGGCACTGGTTCGCGTTGATTTTCCTTCCAAATTTTCCATATCCTCCAAAAATAAGATCCGTCCGTTTTTATCTTGTTTGGACTCCGTTTGATATGGATGTTCTGCGAAACCAAAAACATGCAACAGACAGGAACTGGCACTAGGCACTGGATCAATATGTTAGTTCCAAAAATAGTATAAAAAGTTGCCAAAAAGTATATGAAAGTGGAATAATATTGGCATGGAACAATCAAAAATTATAAATACGAGGGAGACGTATCAGAGGTCCTTCCGTCTTCCAGTCTGGGCATATTGAAGGCAGCAAGGTGCATGTTTTCAGTGGCTAGCGGTAGTACCGCTCAAGGAGCGAGTATTACGCTGAGTGCCAGCCAGTAGTACCACCGTCGCCAAAGACTGGCGCCACGGTAGTAGTTGCGGATGTAGTTTTTGAAAGATCGAGGATGTCGCCTAGAGGGGGGGGGATGAATAGGCGCTTTAAAATAATTGCGGTTTAGGCTTGAACAAATGCGGAATAAACCTAGCGGTTAATTTGTCAAGCACAAAACCTAAAACAACTAGGCTCACCTATGTGCAGCAACAACTTATGCTAAGCAAGATAATCAACTATGTGATAGCAAGATATATGACAAAGAACAATATGGCTATCACAAAGTAAAGTGCATAAGTAAAGGGCTCGGGTAAGAGATAACCGAGGCACGCAGAGACGATGATGTATCCCAAAGTTCACACCCTTGCGGATGCTAATCTCCATTTGGAGCGGTGTGGAGGCACAATGCTTCCCAAGAAGCCACTAGGGCCACCATAATCTCCTCACGCCCTCGCACAATGCAAGATGCCGTGATTCCACTAAGGGACCCTTGAGGGCGGTCACCGAACCCGCATAAATGGCAACCCTTGGGGCGGTCACCGAACCCGACACTTTGGCAACCCTTGGGGCGGTCACGGAACCGTCAAATTGCTCGGGAGATCTCCACAACCTAATTGGAGACCCGACGCTTGCCTGAGCTTTACAACACAATGATTGAGCTCGAACAACACAACCGCCTAGGGCACCAAGGCACAAGAGGAACGAGCTCTAGGGTGTCCAAGCACCCAAGAGTAACAAGCTCAAGGGTACCAAGCACCCAAGAGTAATAAGCTTCTCAACTTGTAACTTCCACGTATCACGTGGAGAACTCAAACCGATGCACCAAATGCAATGGCAAGGGCACACGGAGTGCCCAAGTCCTTTTCTATCAAATCCCACCGAAGCAACTAATGCTAGGGAGGAAGATGAGAGGAAGAACAAGAAGGAGAACACCAAGAACTCCAAGATCTAGATCCAAGGGGTTCCCCTCACATAGAGGAGAAAGTGATTGGTGGAAATGTGGATCTAGATCTCCTCTCTTTTCCCTAAAAACTAGCAAGAATCCATTGAGGGATTGAGAGTTAGCAAGCTCAAGAAGGTAAACAATGGGGAAGAACACGAGCTCAAAGGATAAGGTTCATTGGGGAAGAAGACCCCCTTTATAGGTGGGGAAAAATCCAACCGTTATGCTCACATCCCAGACTGAAGCGGTACTACCGCTCCAAGGAGCGGTACTACCGCTAGGGTGGTAGTAGCCCTTTGAAACACAACAGCGAGGAGGCAAAAAACGCCAGAAGAACCGTCGGAGTGGTAGTACCGCTTGACCTCATAGTACTACTGCTAAGGGTAGCGGTACTACTGCTTGCGAGCGGTACTAAAAAATTACATCTGTGCCTACCACCGCTGGACTTGTGACGAGTTTTTGGTCCCGAGCGGAAGTAGCCACAGAAGTAGCCACGGTAGTACTGCTCCAAGCGGTAGTACCGCTCCCAAGAGCGGTAGTAAAAAATTAATTCCGCTCCTGTTCGCGGTAGTACCGCTGCAGCCTTTTCAGAACACCAAAACTGACACAACTTCTGCAAACGGACTCTGAATTCGACGAAACCAAGTTTGTTGGAAAGCTAGAGACAAGGGCTAAAACAATCTTGAAAGAAATATCAATAAGAAGCAAATTAGAAAAGGCCCATAAGAAAATGGTGAGAACCCTTCCTCGGAGAAGACCGGTAAAACCTCCAACACCGAAAACATCATAGAAGACGCATGCAAACTCTGTTTTCGATGAACTCAAGCTTGTCATCTAGATGACCATAAGCTCTAAGACTCACAAAGAGAACCAAACAACAACCAAGAAACATGATGCAAGGATGCAATGGTTTGAGCTCTCGACGAACGATCGATCAAGCTACTCACTTGAGAGCCCCCCTTGATAGTACGGCTATCGATCCTATAACCCGGTCTCCCAACTACCACCATGAGACCGGTAAAATAGAAAACCTATCAAGGGCAAACCTTTGCCTTGCACATGATCCACTTGAGCTAGATGATGACGATCTTGTCCTCCTCAAGATGGCCCACCTTTCTTTATTGCGTTGGGTCGATGGAGACTAGATGATTGCTCCCCCATACTCCACTATGGGTGAGCCACTCTTCGGCACATCTTCACAAGTCCATTGACACCACAATGGATGGCAAGCTTCAAGCACTTGATCTCTTCGTGATGCTCCACTTGAACTTGCACACAACAATCTTGATGACGATCACCACTTGATGTCATCCTCTCCATGGGTTGAGTGATATCTTCCTCTTGACGCAAGCCCATGAACACGTACCTAACCCCACATAGAACTCTCACATAGACCATGGGTTAGTACACAAAGCACAATGGACAATGCTTACCATGCCATGGGATCACTTGATCCCTCTCTGTACATCTTGTACGCTTTGTGAGTTGATCAACTTGATTCACTCTTGACTTAGTCTTGATCAACCTTGAATCTTTCCAACTCTCTTCATTTGGATGATGTCTTGAAGGTAAACATGAATGATCACACAATCTTCTTCTTCAAGACATGCTTGCAATAAGCTTAACACTCACATGACCAATCTTTGGATAATTCCTTAATAGCACCTTGGTCAACTCATAAACTACTTGAAACCAACACATGGACTTCAAGAAAAGCCTATGGACAAATCCTTAAAATATAACTCAAGACAACCATTAGTCCATAGAGATTGTCATCAATTACCAAAACCAAACATGGGGGCACTGCATGTTCTTTCAATCTCCCCCATTTTGGTAATTGATGACAATCACTTTCAAGAGAGTTTATATAAGGAATTATGCATCACAATGCAATGCAAAAACCAATGATGTAGGAGAATGAGATGCAAATGCTTTGGAACAAAACCAAAGCAAGGAGAAAACTTTGAAACCTTCTCCACAAAACTCTCTGAAACTTCTCCCCCATTGGCATCGATTGCCAAAATGGGCGAAAAGCTTAGAAGGCCAATATAAAACGTGTTCCTCCATAAATTGTGTATTTCTCAACAAGAGAGTGGAATGCAATACACATGTCCAGCGGTAAATACTTGGAGGAAGACAAACTATATTGAGACCCAGAGATTGCAAAAGAATGATATGCCACAAAGACATAACAAAGAGAGCAACAAGCAATGAACCAAGCAAAAGATACCAATTGAAGCAAGCAATCAACGGATATCAATTGAGCCAACTAGACGAATGATCCTACGTGCCACATGAAAAAAAGGATAATATGATATGAGCGAAGGAGTGTTCTAAAGAAACTAGGGAAGCTCCCCATGATTTGTGCACACATAAGAATTTTTGTATTTTAATACAAAGTGCACAAAATAGGATCACAGCTCCCCCAAAATCAATAGAAACACACAACAAGTGCAAGTGAGCATAAAGGAAACTAATCCTAGCACTTGCAACAAACACATGGTTGAGCAACAAGTAAAAGAGGCAACTTAAGAATTTGCTCAACCAAAATGATGTGTGTGAGTCAAGGCAATGCACTTGAGAAGACTAATTAGCATTAAGCATCAATAAAGTATTGAAAGAATGAGGCACATGGTGCAAGGCCTATCATTCCCACATACAACTAGCAAATGGGTTCACAAGCTAACTAATAAGCATATAAAGAACCCATGCTTGTGACAACCCGTGGTGAAGATAGAAGATGAAAGCCTCATCAAGACGAGGGATACCAATTAAGATGGAACAAGCCTCATAGAGATAAGCATGAGGAAAATAATCTCCACCACACAAGAGTGCATCAAGATGCAACGAGATACGATACACACTCAAGGCAAAAGCTTTCACGGAGCCACCAAAGAAATAACATAAGAAAGACAAGGTGGACGTGAAAGAAAGGATATCATCTAGAGATGTAATTTCTCTCAAGTGTATATGGTTCTATTTAGACGAGATAATGATGATATATATCTATAAAGAAGGATGTACACCCGAAATAGTTACAAAACGAAGGAACAAGATATCCAAGAGGAAGTCATACATATACCAATAAGATATTTGCTTGGAAGCATAGCACATGGCTAGATATGGTCTTATAGTATATAAATGAATTCCTACCACACACCCATCAAAGACATCACAACTAGCAACATGAGATCATTGTTGAGATGCTTTGAGAAAGGAAACAAGGTATCACAAGATGGAATGAATATCATGCCAAGATGCAACCTACACAAGGTTGAATGCAAGAAAGGAATGCATGAATAGAGACTTGTTACCGAGATATCATTGGAAGGATGTAGAAGAAACCAATTGAAGGTAGTAGATAGTTCATTGATCATCCTAGCTTGAGTCCAATAAGCACATGGTGACACCACCTTCCTTGTGAGTGAGCCGAGCATCCAATGCATCTCCAATTGTTCCTAGAACAACAACACAAACAAATGGTACCCAAACTCATTGGGACCAAAGAGTTAGAGAACCAACAATACATAGGACAAACTCCACATAAATATGTGCATATAGATATGAAAATGAACTTCATGCACATCTCATCCAATTTGAGATTTGGTGGAGTTCCCTATATATTGGGTCAAAGAAAGAAAGCATGCCAAAGAAACTACATGAAGTTAATATGCATGCTCAAGACTTTCAAGAACCGATACCAAATGACAAAGAAAAAACAAGTGAAGAAAAGATACCAAATGAATAACTCATCACTTGGAGGATATCCATAATAGATACATCGAGGAATGAGATATCCGATGGTACACACTAAATAAAAGATATCAAACCCCCAAAAGAGAGGATGGTTCTAAACAAACTAAGCTCTCTACAAAGTTTCATGATAGCACAAAGTACCCAAAAGAAACCACTTGCCTTCCACCGACACACACTTGATAAGGATCACAAGATGAGTGTTTTATAGAAAATAGGATAGCTCCCCCAAGACTAGTGCATTATAGAGAAATTGCATTTGAATACAAAATGCATGAGGTGGGATCACCACTTTCACTATATCTAGAAAACACTAGACAAGATCAAGAAATAAACAAGATCCACAAGTGGTATGGAAGGCAAAGGGAGTTGATACAATCCTTGGCAAGAGAAAAGGCAAATAAAAAGCAAAAGCCAATGTAAAGATGATCAATAAATTCTACCACAAAAGTGAGTACCAATTGTCAAAAGAAAAGAAGTAAATGGAAATAATTCCCGGTGGTAGATAGCAAGGATATCCGACATCATCTTCACACCAACCAAAAATAAAATTGCAACTTGTAGAGCTAACATGCCACCTAGGAACAAGATAATTTACAATATCAACTCTAGATGACAATATCTCAAATGTACACATTTTCTAGGCTAGTAATATACATATAGCATATTACTCCCCCATAATGTGATACCAATTAAAGATAGACAAGAGGAAATTAAAGGATCCAACAAGAGATAATTAATGGACTATTTAGAATTTGAATTTCACATGAGAAGACATACCACATAGCGACTAGATAATCTTGTAATATCAATACTAGATGGTATTCCTCATGTACACACATTTATAGGATTGTGTGGTGCACAAAGCACATCACTCCCCCACAATGGGATATTCCATTAATCTCTCACAAGAGCCAACTAAGATATGACCAAGATGCACAAAGGCCCAACGAACGACACACATGTACATGATGTGCAAACCAACACACACATACTTGATTGCTCAAGATAATCAAGTTGGAAGCACACCATATACAAACACATGCAAGGAACGAAACCAAACATGCAAAGGGGCAAGTAACTATCAATGTAGACACTTTAAGCACGAGTTACCGCAAGGAGGAACATTGGATATAAGATAGAAACTTGATAATCCGAATGACTTGGCTTGAGACAATAAGAATAATGAAGTCCCCTTAATTCTTCATAATGTAGCCAAGTCTCCAATGACCTCCAATATCACCTATTGATCAAGTTTGAGCTTGTTGGTCCCCAACCAAGTTGGGTCCTAAGAGGTTAGTCACAATAGGCTTGACCCAAATGGTTCTTTTCTTGACACCACTTTGAGCATCAACAAATTTGGCAAACACATTGCCAACATTGTCCTTAATTCCCAAGAGAATAGATATCATCAATAATAATTGGGTTGGATAAGTTACCACTAGTGCATGAAGAGGCGAGGTGACCTTTCTCACGACATAGGTAGCAACGTCTACTCTTCACTTTCTTCTCACTTGATTTCTCAACTTGAGAAGCATAAGCTTGAGTCTTCTTGGGAAGAGGCTTTTCTTCAACTTGAGGTTGAGCATGAGAATGAACTTGTGGCCGCTTCCCTTGTTGCTTGTCACTAATGGGTTTCTTCTTCAATGGGCAAGATCTAACATGATGCCCTTCAATTTTGCACTTGAAGCAAATAATCTTGGCCAAATTCTTGACTTGTTCTTGGCCCTTATTATTGATCATATTGGACTTCTTCTTCTTATTGGAGTTGAATCCAAGTCCACCTTTGTCATTGGGGGATTTTTGCACACTCAAGATATTGTTGAGTGTGGATTTCCCTTCATGACTCTTTTCCAAGTCTTTCTTCAAAGAAGTGACTTGGGCCTTGAGCTCTTTGATTTCCTCTACATGGTTAGTCTCAACACAAGTACTAGAGGAAGTATAAGCTTCATCGTTAGAGCAACAAGGCAAGGAAAGCAATTCATCACAAGATGTACCAATGTTATGCATGGATGAATCACGAGGACTAGCACAAGGCAGTATAGCATTTTGAATAAAGTAGTGCTAGTATCCACATGAGGCTCACTAGATGTTACCTTAGCAAGCATGGCCTCATGAGCTAACTTTAGCACATTATGGGATACTAGAAGATCATCATGAGAGCTTGTGAGCTTTACATGATTTTCTTCCAACATCCCATAATTGCTAAATAGCAACTCAAGTTGAGCCCTTAGCTCAACATTCTCCTTCAAAATGGATGCTTCACAAGAGATAGAGTTAGTAGCACAAGCATCATCATTAACAACAAGAGGAGAGGAAACCTTGGAAAGCTCTTTTGAATACAAAGCTTTAAGTTGAGCATGAGACTCGGTGAGTTTGATGAGCTCACTCTTAATGACCCTTGAGCCATTTTCGAGGTGCTAAAAGTCCTCAAGGAGTTTAGCATGTGCAACTTCAAGCTCCTCATTTTTAATTTCAAAATCATTGGCCACCTCAAGAGCTCTATCACGAGATTCCCTCACTCTAGATAATTCTAGAGCAAAAGTCTCCTCAATAGATTCCTTGGTAGTTTGTTCAAGTTCGAGAGCTTGGGAGAGGTCCGCGATCTCATTAGCGTAATCACGCTCATGACCTTCCATTTTATCAATGGTGACCTCATGCTCCTCAAGACGAGATTCCAACTCATCAATATATTTCTTGCCCTCAATGGCAATGGACATGATTTCCATGAAGTTGGAACGAGCAATTTTATTTTTGTTAAGAGCTTTAAAAACCATTCCCCCCTTAATTTTTAAGGAGGCAACATTATCATTCTCTTCATCATTATCCTTATCATCATTAGTATCAACATCATCATCAAGAGACATATTGGGTTTCAAAGTAGGAGATACCTTTGAAGCCTTAGCCATAAGGCAAAAAGCAATAGATTATGATGTAGGATCCCTTGAAGCACCATTTAAAACCACATCTTGTTCCATGGAGTGTTGGGTTTCCTCTACATTGTTAGCACCACAACTCGAGGAAATACTAGCATTTTTATCATGGCAACAAGATATAGCAAGCATATCATCATGAGATTTAGTCAAACAATTTCTACAAGATATGCACGGACTATCAACACAAGCATGTGAAACATGTATGGTGCTCGAAGTGTTAAAGTCCAAAGAAGAAGCATTTCAATAAGATAGTGATGAATGATCATCCACAATAAGCATACTATCATCATTGCAATGACCAACACTACTCAACATATTATTACCTTGTGGAAAACCACATGTAGGTGAAGTAGAAGAAGTTGAGAAGACTATACGGCCTGATGTGGAGGGTGAACAATCATCCCCACAAAACTTGGACACGCCATATTTATCTTGAAGCTTTGTCCACAACTCATGAGCATCCCGGAACGGCATGAATTGAAATATAACTACATTGCTCAAAGCATCGAAAAGCACATTAGAAGCTTGAGCATTGAGATAAGTGTTTCTCTCATCCTCTAAAGATAATCTTTGGGGATCCTTTGGAGGAGAAAAACCCATATCTACAATTTGCTCTAAATTTGGGTCCATGACCCTCAAGAGATTAAGCATGCAAATTACCCAAACATCAAAATTTGTGCCATTGAAACTAAGAGTGTCAGAGAATCCTAATCCTCTAGTCGAAATCTTTACTCTCTAGGCGGTTAAGCCTGACAAAGAGAGACGAGGCTCTGATACCAATTGAAAGATCGAGGATGTCGCCTAGAGGAGGGTGAATAGGCGCTTTAAAATAATTACAGTTTAGGCTTGAACAAATGCGGAATAAACCTAGCGGTTAATTTGTCAAGCACAAAACCTAAAACAACTAGGCTCACCTATGTGCACCAACAACTTATGCTAAGCAAGATAATCAACTATGTGATAGCAAGATATATGACAAAGAACAATATGACCATCACAAAGTAAAGTGCATAAGTAAAGGGCTCGGGTAAGAGATAACCGAGGCACGCGGAGACGACGATGTATCCCGAAGTTCACACCCTTGCGGATGCTAATCTCCGTTTGGAGCGGTGTGGAGGCACAATGCTCCCCAAGAAGCCACTAGGGCCACCATAATCTCCTCACGCCCTCGCACAATGCAAGATGTCGTGATTCCACTAAGGGACCCTTGAGGGCGGTCACCGAACCCGTATAAATGGCAACCCTTGGGGGCGGTCACCGAACCCGTACACTTTGGCAACCCTTGAGGGCGGTCACCGGAACCCGTCAAATTGCTTGGGGTGATCTCCACAACCTAATTGGAGATCCCGATGCTTGCCCGGAGCTTTACACCACAATGATTGAGCTCCGAACACCACCAACCGTCTAGGGCGCAAGGCACCCAAGAAGCAGCCTAGGGTGTCCAAAACACCCAAGGGTAACAAGCTCAAGGGTACCAAGCACCCAAGAGTAATAAGCTTCTCAACTTGTAACTTCCACGTATCACGTGGAGAACTCAAACCGATGCACCAAATGCAATGGCAAGGGCACACGGAGTGCGCAAGTCCTTCTCTCTCAAATCCCATCGAAGCAACTAATGCTAGGGAGGAAGATGAGAGGAAGAACAAGAAGGATAACACCCAGAACTCTAAGATCTAGATCCAACGGGTTCCTCTCACATAGAGGAGAAAGTGATTGGTGGAAATGTGGATCTAGATCTCCTCTCTCTTTTCCCTCAAAAACTAGCAAGAATCCATGGAGGGATTGGGAGTTAGCAAGCTTGAAGAAGGTAAACAATGGGGAAAGAACACGAGCTTAAAGGATAAGGTTCATTGGGGAAGAAGACCCCCTTTTATAGGTGGGGAAAAATCCAACCGTTATGCTCACAGCCCGCACTGAAGCGGTACTACCGCTCCAAGTACTACCGAGGGCGGTAGTAGCCCTTTGAAACACATCAGCGATGAGGCAAAAGGCCGGAAGAACCGTCGGAGCGGTAGTACCGCTTGACCTCACGGTACTACCGCTAGGGTAGCGGCTAAGGATAGCGGTACTACGCTATGCAGTGGTACTAAAAAATTACATCTGTGCCTACCATCGTTGGACTTGTGACGAGTTTTTGGTCCCGGCGGAAGTAGCCACGGAAGTAGCGGCAGTACTGCTCAAGCGGTAGTACCGCTCCCAAGAGTGGTAGTAAAAATTACTTCGCTCTGTCCGCGGTAGTACCGCTGCAGCCTTTTCGAACACCAAACCGACACAACTTCTGCAAACGGACTCTGAATTCGACGAAACCAAGTTTGTTGGAAAGCTAGCAACAAGGGCTAAAACAATCTTGAAAGAAATATCAATAAGAAGAAAATTAGAAAAGGCCCATAAGAAAATGGTGAGAACCCTTCCTCGGATAAGACCGGTAAAACCTCCAACACCGAAAACATCATAGAAGACGCATGCGAACTCCGTTTTCGATGAACTCAAGCTTGTCATCTAGATGACCATAAGCTCTAAGACTCACAAAGAGAACAAAACAACAACCAAGAAACATGATGCAAGGATGCAATGGTTTGAGCTCTCGACGAACGATCGATCAAGCTACTCACTTGAGAGCCCCCCTTGATAGTACAGCTATCGATCCTATAACCCGGTCTCCCAACTACCACCATGAGACCGGTAAAATAGAAAACCTATCAAGGGAAAAACTTTGCCTTGCACATGATCCACTTGAGCTAGATGATGACGATCTTGTCCTCCTCAAGATGGACCACCTTTCTTTATTGCGTTGGGTCGATGGAGACTAGATGATTGCTCCCCCATACTCCACTATGGGTGAGCCACTCTTCGGCACATCTTCACAAGTCCATTGACACCAAAATGTATGGCAAGCTTCAAGCACTTGATCTCTTCGTGATGCTCCACTTGAACTTGCACACAACAATCTTGATGACGATCACCACTTGATGTCATCCTCTCCATGGGTTGAGTGATATCTTCCTCTTGACGCAAGCCCATGAACACGTACCTAACCCCACATAGAACTCTCACATAGACCATGGGTTAGTACACAAAGCACAATGAACAATGCTTACCATGCCATGGTATCACTTGATCCCTCTCGGTACATCTTCTACGCTTTGTGAGTTGATCAACTTGATTCACTCTTGACTTAGTCTTGATCAACCTTGAATCTTTCCAACTCTCTTCATTTGGATGATGTCTTGAAGGTAAACATGAATGATCACACAATATTCTTCTTCAAGACATGCTTGCAATAAGCTCAACACTCACATGACCAATCTTTGGATAATTCCTTAATAGCACCTTGGTCAACTCATAAACTCCTTGAAACCAACACATGGACTTCAAGAAAAGCCTATGGACAAATCCTTAAAACATAACTCAAGACAACCATTAGTCCATAGAGATTGTCATCAATTACCAAAACCAAACATGGGGGCACCGCATGTTCTTTCAGTTTTTTACTACCGCTCTCAAGCGATAGTACCGCAAAACTGCGTCCGGTACTACCGTGCTGGATTTTTGCACAGTCTCCGCTTCAGCGGAGGTTGATACGGAAGTAATTTTTTACTTCCATGTACCTCCTGTGGCCGTTGGAAACTACCCTACGGTAGTACCGTAAGGGCCTGTGGTAGTACCGATCCAGTGGTTCTACCGCATGTTGCCTCATGCAGTAGTCCATCCTCTGGTCACTACCGTGCGTGCGGTAGTATCGCATCAGACAGTGGTAGTACCGCAACCTCTTGCGGTAGTACCGCGACATGGTGCGGTAGTACCGCAATGCACGGGCTGAAAGTGGGGGGTAACGGGTTGATTCTTTTCCCCACTATATAAAGGGGGTCTTCTTCCCCAAGAAGACCACGCCTCTCTTCCCCCAAGCTCCATTGTTGCTCCAAAGCTCCTTTTCGCCCGATCTCTCTCCCTAGCTAATACGTCTCTAATGTATCTATAATTTTTTATGGTTCCATGTCGTTATATTATTATTCTTGGATGTTTTACAATCATTTTATATCATTTTTTGGTACTAACCTATTGACATAGTGCCCAGTGCCAGTTGCTGTTTCCTACATGTTTTTTGCATCACAGGAAATCAATACCAAACGGAGTCCAAATGCAGTGAATTTTTTGTGGATATTTTTGGACCAGAAGACATCAAGTGGGCCAAAGAAGTACCGAAGAGGGAGCCCGAGGTGAGCACAAGACACCAGGGCGCCCCTGGAGGCCCAGGCGCACCCTGGTAGGTTGTGCCCACCTCAGTGGCCTCCCGCACCGCCTCTTTGCTCTATAAATACCCCAATATTCCAGAAACCCTAGGGGATTCGACGAAAATCAATTCCAACCGCCGCAAGTTCCAGAACCACTAGATCTAATCTAGACACCATCGCGGAGGGGTTCATCATGTCCATTGGTGCCTCTCTGATGCGTGAGTAGTTCTTTGTAGACCTACGGGTCCGTAGTTAGTAGCTAGATGGCTTCTTCTCTCTCTTTTGATTCTCAATACAATGGTCTCTTGGAGATCCATATGATGTAATTCTTTTTTGCGGTGTGTTTGTTGGGATCCGATGAATTTGAGTTTATGATCAGATCTATCTTTTTATCTATGAAAGTTATTTGAGTCTTCTTTGATCTCTTATATGCATGATTGCTTATAGCCTCGTATTTCTTCTCCGATATTTGGGTTTTGTTTGGCCAACTTGATCTATTTATCTTGCAATGGGAAGAGGTGCTTTGTGATGGGTTCGATCTTACGGTGCTTGATCCCGGTGACAGAAGAGGAACTGACACGTATGTATCGTTGACATTAAGGATAACAAGATGGGGTCTATTTCTACATAAATAGATCTTGTCTACATCATGTCATCGTTCTTATTGCGTTACTCCGTTTCTCCATGAACTTAATGTTGGGGAACGTAGTATTTCAAAAAAATTGCCTACGATCACGCAAGATCTATCTAGGACAAGCATAACAACGAGCGGAGAGAGTATGTCTACGTACCCTCGTAGACCAAAAGTGGAAGCGTTTAGTTACGCGGTTGATGTAGTCGAATGCCTTCGCGATCCAACCGATCAAGTACCGAACGCACGGCACCTCCGCGATCTGCACACGTTCAGCTCGGTGACGTCCCTCATACGCTTGATCCATCTGATGCTGAGGGAGAGTTTCGTCAGCACGACGGTGCGGTGACGGTGACGATGAAGTTACCGGCGCAGGGCTTCGCCTAAGCACTACGACGATATGACCGAGGTGTGTAACTGTGGAGGTGGGCACCACACACGGCTAAAGGATCAACTTGTGTGTCTTGGGGTGCCCCCTTGGCCACGTATATAAAGGAGGGAGGAGGAGGAGGTCAGCCTAGGAGGGGCGCGCCTATAGGGGGAGTCCAACTAGGATTCCCAATCCTAGTTGGAGTTCCCTTACTTTTCCATGAGGGGAGAGAGGGGAGGAGTAGGAAAAGGCGAAGGAAAGAGAGGGGGCGCTGCCCCCTCCCTAGTCCAATTCGGTCTTGCCATGGGGGGGCACCCCTTGAGGCCCTTCTCTCCTTTTCCCTATGACCCATTAAGGCCCACTACTTCCTCCGGAGAATTCCTGTAACTCTCCGGTACTCCAAAAATACCCAAATCACTCGGAACCTTTCCGATGTCCGAATATAGCCTTCCAATATATCGATCTTTATGTCTCGACCATTTCGAGACTCCTCGTCATGTCCGTGATCTCATCCGGGCCTCCGAACAACCTTTGGTACATCAAATCACATAACTCATAATACAAATCGTCATCGAACATTAAGCGTGCGGACCCTACGGGTTCGAGAACTATGTAGACATGACCGAGACACATCTCCAGTCAATAACCAATTGGCTCCTACATATTCTACGGAGATCTTTATCGGTCAAACCGCATAACAACATACATTGTTCCCTTTGTCATCGGTATGTTACTTGCCCGAGATTCAATCGTCGGTATCATCATACCTATTTCAATCTCGTTACCGGCAAGTCTCTTTACTCGTTCCGTAATGCATCATCCCGCAACTAACTCATTAGTCACATTGCTTGCAAGGCTTATAGTGATGTGCATTATCGAGAGGGCCCAGAGATACCTCTCCGATACACGGAGTGACAAATCCTAATCTCGATCTATGCCAACCCAACAAACACCTTCGGAGACACCTGTAGAGCATCTTTATAATCACCCAGTTACGTTGTGACGTTTGATAGCACACAAGGTGTTCCTCCAGTATTCGGGAGTTGCATAATCTCATAGTGAGAGGAACATGTATAAGTCATGAAGAAAGCAATAGCAATAAAACTCAACAATCGTAATGCTAAGCTAACGGATGGGTCTTGTCCATCACATAATTCTCTAATGATGTGATCCTGTTCATCAAATGACAACTCATGTCTATGGTCAGGAAACATAACCATCTTTGATTAATGAGCTAGTCAAGTAGAGGCATACCAGGGACACTCTGTTTTGTCTATGTATTCAGACATGTATTAAGTTTCCGGTTAATACAATTCTAGCATAATAATAAACACTTATCATGATATAAGGAAATATAAATAACAACTTTATTATTGCCTCTCGGGCATATTTCCTTTAGTCTCCCACTTGCACTAGAGTCAATAATCTAGTTCACATCGCCATTTGATTTAACACCAATAGTTCACATCACCATGTGTTTAGTTCACATCGTCATGTGACTAATACCCAAAGGGTTTTACTAGAGTCAATATTCTAGTTCACATCGCTATGTGACTAACACCCAAAGAGTACTAAGGTGTGATCATATTTTGCTTGTGAGAGAGAGAAGCTTAGTCAATGGGTCTGTCACATTCAGAGCCGTATGTATTTTGCAAATTTTCCATGTCTACAATGCTCTGCATGGAGCTACTCTAGCTAATTGCTCCCACTTTTAATATGTATCCAGATTGAGACTCACAGTCATCCGGATCGGTGTAAAAGCTTGCATCGGCGTAACTCTTTAAAACTCATTATCACCTTCATAGCCGAGAAATATCTCCTTAGTCTTCTAAGGATAATTTTGACCGATGTCAAGTGATCCACTCCTGGATCAATATCGTACCCCCTTGTCAAACTCATGGCAAGGTACACAATAGGTTTGGTACACAGCATAACATACTTTATAGAACCTATGGTTGAGGCATAGGGAATGACTTTCATTCTCTTTCTATTTTCTGTTGTGGTCGTGTTTTGAGTCTTACTCAACTTTACACCTTGCAATATAGGCAAGAACTCCTTATCTGACTGTTCCATTTTGAACTACTTCAAAATCTTGTCAAGGTATGTACTCATTGAAAAATCTTATCAAGTGTCTTGATCTATCTCTATAGATCTTGATGCCCATTATGTAAGCAGCTTCACCGAGGTCTTTCTTTGAAAAGCTCCTTTCAAACACTCCTTTACGTTTTCCAGAAAATTCTACATCATTTCCGATCAACAATATGTCATTTGCATATACTTATCAGAAAGGTTGTAGTGCTCCCACTCACTTCCTTGTAAATACAGGCTTCACCGCAAGTCTATATAAAACTATATGCTTTGATAAACTCAAGCATATATTCCAACTCTGAGATGCTTTCACCAGTCCATAGATGGATCGCTGGAGCTCGCACATTTTGTTAGCACCTTTAGGATTGACAAAACCTTCTGGTTGCCTCATATACATTTCTTCTTTAATAAATCCATTAAGGAATATAGTTTTCACATCCATTTGCCAGATTTCACAAAATGCGGCAATTGCTAACATGATTCGGACAGACTTTGAGCATCGATACGAGTGAGAATTTCTCATCGTAGTCAACACGTTGAACTTGTCGAAAACCTTTTGCGATAATTCTAGCTTTGTAGATAGTAACACTACTATCAGCGTCCGTCTTCCTCTTAAAGATCCATTTATTCTCAATGGCTCGCCGATCATCGGGCAAGTCAATCAAAGTCCATACTTTGTTCTTACACATGGATCCCATCTCAGATTTCATGGTCTCAAGCCATTTCACGGAATCTGGGCTCATCATCGCTTCCTCATAGTTCATAAGTTCGTTCATGGTCTAGTAACATGACTTCCAGAACAGGATTGCCGTACCACTCTGGTGTGGATCTTACTCTGGTTGACCTACGAGGTTCAGTAGTAACTTGATCTGAAGTTTCATGATCATCATTAGCTTCCTCACTAATTCGTGTAGGAATCACTGTAACTGATTTATGTGATGAACTACTTTCCAATAAGGGAGCAGGTATAAATACCTTATCAAGTTCTACTTTCCTCCCACTATCTTCTTTCGAGAGAAACTCCTTCTCTAGAAAGGATCCATTCTTAGCAACGAATATCTTGCCTTCAGATCTGTGATAGAAGGTGTACCCAACAGTCTCCTTTGGGTATCCTATGAAGACGCATTTCTCCGATTTGGGTTCGATCTTATCAGGTTGAAGCTTTTTCACATAAGCATCGCAGCCCCAAACTTTAAGAAACGACAACTTAGGTTTCTTGCCAAACCACAGTTCATATGGTGTCATCTCAACGGATTTAGATGGTGCCGTATTTAACGTGAATGCAGCTGTCTCTAATGCATAACCCCAAAATGATAGTGATAAATCGGTAAGAGACATCATAGATCACACCATATCTAATAAATTATGATTATGACGTTCAGACACACCATTACCTTGTGGTGTTCCAGGTGGCGTGAGTTGCAAAACTATCCCACATTGTTTCAAATGAAGGCCAAACTCGTAACTCAAATATTTGTCTCCGCAATCAGATCGTAGAAACTTTATTTTCTTGTTACGATGATTTTCCACTTCACTCTGAAATTCTTTGAACTTTTCAAATGTTCCAAACTTATGTTTCATCAAGTAGATATACCTGTTGGGGAACGTAGTAATTTCAAAAAAATTCCTACGCACATGCGAGATCATGGTGATGCATAGCAACGAGAGGGGAGAGTGTTGTCTACGTACCCTCGTAGACCGAAAGCGGAAGCGTTAGCACAACGCGGTTGATGTAGTCGTACGTCTTCATGATCCGACCGATCAAGTACCGAACGTATGGCACCTCCGAGTTCAGCACACGTTCAGCCCGATGACGTCCCTCGAACTCCGATCCAGCCGAGTGTTGAGGGAGAGTTTCGTCAGCACGACGGCATGGTGACGATGTTGATGTTCTACCGACGCAGGCTTCGCCTAAGCACCGCTTCTGATATCGAGGTGGAATATGGAGGAGGGGGCACCGACACGGTTGGGAGAGATCAACCGATCAACTTGTGTGTCTAGAAGTGCCCCTGCCCCGTATATAAAGGAGCAAGGGGGGTGCGGCCGACCAAGGGAGGGGCGCCAGAGGAGTCCTACTCCCATCGGGAGTAGGACTCCCCCCTTTCCTAGTTGGAATAGGATTCAGGAGGGAAGAGAGGAGGAGAGAAGGAAGGGGCGCGCCTCTCCTTGTCCTATTAGGACTAGGGGGAGGGGCGGCCCAGCCTCGCCGCCTCTCCTCTTCTCCGTAAAGGCCCACTAAGGCCCATTTACCTCCCGGTACTCCGGTAAAATCCCGATTTCACCCGGAACACTTCCAATATCCAAACATAGGCTTCCAATATATCAATCTTCATGTCTCGACCATTTCGAGACTCCTCATCATGTTCGTGATCACATCCGGGACTCCAAACAACCTTTGGTACATCAAAACATATAAACTCATAATATAACTGTCATCGTAACGCTAAGCGTGCGGACCCTACGAGTTCGAGAACTATGTAGACATGACCGAGAAACGTCTCCGGTCAATAACCAATAGAGGAACCTGGATGCTCATATTGGCTCCCACATATTCTACGAAGATCTTTATCAGTCAGACGCATAACAACATACGTTGTTCTCTTTGTCATCGGTATGTTACTTGCCCGAGATTCGATCGTCGGTATCTCAATACCTAGTTCAATCTCGTTACCGGCAAGTCTCTTTACTCGTACTGTAATACATCATCCCGCAACCAACTCATCAGTTGCAATGCTTGCAAGGCTTAAGTGATGTGCATTACCGAGAGGGCCCAGAGATACCTCTCCGACAATTGGAGTGACAAATCCTAATCTCGAAATACGCCAACCCAACAAGTACCTTCGGAGACACCTGTAGAGCTCCTTTATAATCACCCAGTTACGTTGTGACGTTTGGTAGCACACAAAGTGTTCCTCCGGTAAACGGGAGTTGCATAATCTCATAGTCATAGGAACATGTATAAGTCATGAAGAAAGCAATAGCAACATAATAAACGATCGTGTGCTAAGCTAACGGAAGGGGTCATGTCAATCACATAATTCTCCTAATGATGTGATCCCGTTAATCAAATGACAACTCATGTCTATGGCTAGGAAACATAACCATCTTTGATCAACGAGCTAGTCATGTAGAGGCATACTAGTGACAATCTGTTTGTCTATGTATTCACACATGTATTATGTTTCCGGTTAATACAATTCTAGCATGAATAATAAACATTTATCATGATATAAGTAAATAAATAATAACTTTATTATTGCCTCTAGGGCGTATTTCCTTCAGTCTCCCACTTGCACTAGAGTTAATAATCTAGATTACACAGTAATGATTCTAACACCCATGGAGCCTTGGTGCTGATCATGTTTTGCTCGTGGAAGAGGCTTAGTCAGCGGTGCGCAACATTCAGATCCGTATGTATCTTGCAAATTTCTATGTCTCCCACCGGACTAGATCCCGGATGGAATTGAAGCGTCTCTTGATGTGCTTGGTTCTCTTGTGAAATCTGGATTCCTTCGCCAAGGCAATTGCACCAGTATTGTAACAAAAGATTTTCATTGGACCCGATGCACTAGGTATTACACCTAGATCGGATATTAACTCCTTCATCCAGACTCCTTCATTTGCTGCTTCCGAAGCAGATATGTACACCACTTCACACGTAGATCCCGCCACGACGCTTTGTTTAGAACTGCACCAACTGACAGCTCCACCGTTTAATGTAAACACGTATCCGGTTTGCGATTTAGAATCGTCCGGATCAGTGTCAAAGCTTGCATCAACGTAACCATTTACGATGAGCTCTTTGTCACCTCCATAAACGAGAAACATATCCTTAGTCCTTTTCAGGTATTTCAGGATGTTCTTGACCGCTGTCCAGTGATCCACTCCTGGATTACTTTGGTACCTCCCTGTTAGACTTATAGCAAGGCACACATCAGGTCTGGTACACAACATTGCATACATGATAGAGCCTATGGCTGAAGCATAGGGAACATCTTTCATCTTCTCTCTATCTTCTGCAGTGGTCGGGCATTGAGTCTTACTCAACTTCACACCTTGTAACACAGGCAAGAACCCTTTCTTTGCTTGATCCATTTTGAACTTCCTCAAAACTTGGTCAAGGTATGTGCTTTGTGAAAGTCCAATTAAGCGTCTTGATCTATCTCTATAGATCTTGATGCCCAATATGTAAGCAGCTTCACCGAGGTCTTTCATCGAAAAACACTTATTCAAGTATCCCTTTATGCTATCCAGAAATTCTATATCATTTCCAATCAGCAATATGTCATCCACATATAATATCAGAAATGCTACAGAGCTCCCACCCACTTTCTTGTAAATACGGGCTTCTCCAAAAGTCTGTACAAAACCAAATGCTTTGATCACACTATCAAAGCACTTATTCCAACTCCGAGAGGCTTGCACCAGTCCATAAATGGATCGCTGGAGCTTGCACACTTTGTTAGCTCCCTTTGGATCGATAAAACCTTCCGGTTGCATCATATACAACTCTTCTTCCAGAAATCCATTCAGGAATGCAGTTTTGACATCCATTTGCCAAATTTCATAATCATAAAATGCGGCAATTGCTAACATGATTCGGACAGACTTAAGCATCGCTACGGGTGAGAAGGTCTCATTGTAGTCAATCCAAGAACTTGTCGAAAACCTTTTGCGACAAGTCGAGCTTTGTAGACAGTAACATTACCGTCAGCGTCAGTCTTCTTCTTGAAGATCCATTTATTCTCAATTGCTTGCCGATCATCGGGCAAGTCAACCAAAGTCCACACTTTGTTCTCATACATGGATCCCATCTCAGATTTCATGGCCTCAAGCCATTTTGCGGAATCTGGGCTCACCATCGCTTCTTCATAGTTCGTAGGTTCGTCATGGTCTAGTAACATAACTTCCAGAACAGGATTACCGTACCACTCTGGTGTGGATCTTACTCTGGTTGACCTACGAGGTTCAGTAACAACTTGATCTGAAGTTTCATGATCATCATCATTAACTTCCTCACTAATTGGCATAGGTGTCGCAGAAACCGGTTTCTGTGATGAACTGCTTTCCAATAAGGGAGTAGGTACAGTTACCTCATCAAGTTCTACTTTCCTCCCACTCACTTCTTTCGAGAGAAACTCCTTCTCTAGAAAAACTCCGAATTTAGCAACAAAAGTCTTGCCTTCAGATTTGTGATAGAAGGTGTACCCCACAATCTCCTTTGGGTATCCTATGAAGACACATTTCTCTGATTTGGGTTCGAGCTTATCAGGTTGAAGCTTTTTCACATAAGCATCGCATCCCCAAACTTTAAGACATGACAACTTTGGTTTCTTGCCAAACCATAGTTCATAAGGCGTCGTCTCAACGGATTTTGATGGTGTCCTATTTAACGTGAATGCAGCCGTCTCTAAAGCATAACCCCAAAATGATAGCGGTAAATCAGTAAGAGACATCATAGATGGCACCATATCAAGTAAAGTACGATTACGACGTTCGGACACACCATTACGCTGTGGTGTTCCGGGTGGCGTGAGTTGCGAAACTATTCCGCATTGTTTCAAATGTACACCAAACTCGTAACTCAAATATTCTCCTCCACGATCAGATCGTAGAGACTTTATTTTCTTGTTATGATGATTTTCAACTTCACTCTGAAATTCTTTGAACTTTTCAAAAGTTTCAGACTT
Source organism: Aegilops longissima (assembly GCA_021605205.1). Taxonomy (NCBI): domain Eukaryota; kingdom Viridiplantae; phylum Streptophyta; class Magnoliopsida; order Poales; family Poaceae; genus Aegilops; species Aegilops longissima. Next base: position 152,634,805 of record CM038681.1, read on the forward strand.
ATGTTTCATTAAGTAGATATACCCATATCTTCTTAAATCATCTATGAAGGTGAGAAAATAACGATATCCGCCACGAGCCTCAACATTCATCGGACCACATACATTAGTATGTATGATTTCCAACAAATCTGTTGCTCTCTCCATAGTTCCGAAGAACGGTGTTTTAGTCATCTTGCCCATGAGGCACGGTTCGCAAGTACCAAGTGATTCATAATCAGGTGGTTCCAAAAGTCCATCGGTATGGAGTTTCTTCATGCGCTTTACACCGATATGACCTAAACGGCAGTGCCACAAATAAGTTGCACTATCATTATCAACTCTGCATCTTTTGGCTTCAACATTATGAATATGTGTATCACTACTATAGAGATTCAATAAAAATAGACCACTCTTTAAGGGTGCATGACCATAAAAGATATTACTCGTATAAATAGAACAACCATTATTCTCTGATTTAAATGAATAACCGTCTCGCATCAAACAAGATCCAGATATAATGTTCATGCTCAACGCTGGCACCATATAACAATTATTTAGGTCTAATACTAATCCCGAAGGTAGATGTAGAGGTAGCGTGCCGACCGCGATCACATCGACTTTGGAACCATTTCCCACGCGCATCATCTCCTCGTCCTTAGCCAATCTTCGCTTAATCCGTAGCCCCTGTTTCGAGTTGCAAATATTAGCAATGAACCAGTATCAAATACCAGTGCTCTGCGAGCATTAGTAAGGTACACATCAATAACATGTATATCACATATACCTTTGTTCACCTTGCCATCCTTCTTATCCGCCAAATACTTGAGGTAGTTCCGCTTCCAGTGACCAGTCTGCTTGCAGTAGAAGCACTCAGTTTGGGCTTAGGTCCAGACTTGGGTTTCTTCTCTGAGCGACAACTTGCTTGTCGTTCTTCTTGAAGTTCCCCTTCTTCTTCCCTTTGTCATTTTTCTTGGAACTAGTGGTCTTGTTGACCATCAACACTTGATGCTCCTTCTTAATTTCTACCTCCGCAGCCTTTAGCATTGCGAAGAGCTCGGGAATCATCTTTTCCATCACTTGCATGTTATAGTTCATGTAACAGCCCAAAATTCTAAATTTTGGAATGTTATAACAAATAGATAGATTTGTTTGTTTGAATTGTTGTGTGATTGATCGAGTGAAATTTGAAACTTTTTGAAAGTTAAATGAGAGGGAATAAAAGGACTTTCCCAAACTTTCATTTTGCTTTTCGATCTCCGTGAATTCAAATATTTTCATCACAAAACCCCGGAGAGAGGATAACATGACTTCTTCCATTTAAATGAAAAGGGTGTTGAAAATATTTGAATTTCATTTGGAAATATTTTCTAATTCATAAACTTCATGCAACTCAATGATTTTCACGAGCGAGGATAAAATGACTTCTTCAAAACATATGAAATATGAGTTGGGAGTTTCAAAGGATCAAATTCAAGTCCTTTTGGAATTATTTTTCAATTTGGAGTTATTTGGATTTTATTCAAATTATTTTTCTCCAAAATACAATACATGGAAAATAGGGTAACATGATTCCTACATCAGAAAATTGGAGATAAATAAATTTGGAGTCATTTTGATATTTTTAAAATGATTTTATTGGATTTTAGTAGGGCAGTAGCACTCTTTGATTTATTCAAAATTGTGTGTATTTTATTTGATGTTAGTAAAATGTTCATGCTGTAGGAAATATTTTTCTAACAATTTTGATATATAATATGCCTATATAAAATTTTATTTTGGTTTTATTTATTCAGATTTCCTTTTCTGTTTCAAAAAAAAACTGCACTGCGCGCTTGGGACTAATCGTCCACATGGCGCAACATAGTAGCATGGGCGCTCCTTTGTTTTTTTTTTTTCCTCCTCCTAATGGGCCAGGCCCAGCGGGCCATATTCCTTCCCATTTTTTTCTTTTTTTCCCATAGTTTTTCTTTTTCTTTTCTATTGCTCAAAAAAATTCACAGTGTCTTGTGCCGGTCGAACCGCCTAAAGGCCTTTTGGCCCATGGCGCACCTTCTCTCTGTTTCGTATATTTTCATCTACGTTTAGTCCCACATTGCCTAGCTTTTGACCCCTAAGCCTCTTTTCCACCTATAAATATAGACCCATAGAGCCTTCAAAAATCATCCGATTCGGGTTAAATCAATATTTTGGTTTGACTAGATTCTTTAAAGAAAAATATTTTTTTTCCTCTCCGGCGCGACTTCTGGAAATTGTCTCTTCTCTTCGAAGTCGTCTTTTCTCTGCCTTATAAAGGTATCTTTCTTTGTTTTTTTTTCCTTCTTATACTTCCGTAGTTTATTATTTGTAGACTAATACGATAGATTAGATTATCAATTAGTCTACGTATTTATACATTAGACCTTAGCCGTAACTATTTTTCTTTCGTAAAACAACTTGGCCCTGATTTTTCAAATAGCCATAACTTTTTACTCGTTCATCCAAATTAGATGAAACCAACGCCCACTTCTTTGTTACGATCTCCTCTATCCAGTAATCCAACTCAAACATGTTTTTGAAAGTTTAAAATTTGAATTAGATCAGATTTGAATTTGAACTTCGTTTGATCATAACTTGAGTTTCGTAACTCCGATTCAATTGAATCTTTTTGCAAATCGAAGCTCTTGACCTAAACTTTCTGATAATGCCAAATTCACATAATTTTGGTACTGTTAGAAATTGTTTTATGTTGCAAGAGTTATTTGCTTGGTTTTGATGTTTTCTGAATCGTTTTCTTCGTTCTTTCCGATCTTTTGAGTGATTGCTTATGTGTGGTTACTATTGCTTTTACGATAGATTGACCGGAGTGTGACGAGTAGAACTATCAAGAGTTTGAGTGCGAATCATCTTCATCAACATTGCAGGCAAGTAACACTTGATCATACCTTTACTACCACCCAGTTTTTATGCATTAGATCAATCCTCAAACACTTGCATGATTAGGATCTAAATAAATTGTGGGATGGGAAGTAGATTGAGGTAGTACCTATTACCTGTTTTACTTATGAAACCTTGGGAGTTACTTCTACGTTTGCTCATTATGCTATGCTATGCTAGTAGATGTGGATTGGGTGAGTGTATTCCATGACAGATGTGAGATTGTTAAATTAATGGTTTATTTAAGGTGGCAACTTAAACACACATCTGGGTGGATTGAGGCACCTGGTTTCTATCAGACTTGCCTGTTTTCTTGGACCGCCACCCAGGCTCAAAGGGATCATAAGATCATTCATGCTAGTAACTTCCGTGTGCAGCCACAAGCCATTATGGGCTCGCATAGTTGATTAAGTCGTGTGAACTCTTACGGTGGTAGACTAGCTGATGTAGGGGTTGTAGGTGGTACGGTCTACCCATCGGAAGGTGCAAATGCTTCTGAAAGACTATGTCTCGGTCATCCGTCTCTCAAACACCATGTAGTGCGAGAAACCAAACGGAGGCGATCGAGTCTTGTGGGGAAAAGTGCGCAAACCTCTGCAGAGTGTATAAACTATTCATGATTAGCCGTGTCCCCGGTTATGGACATATTGAGTATCTAGTTCTTGGATTATCATGTTGATCTCATCATGTTACTTAATATAATTTGTTTGGGTTTTAATGAGTACTTTTAATTGGGATTGAGAATGCTGTCAACCATTCTCAATGTTTCACAACCACCATGATAGTTAAATAAATCTATTCCTTTGCAGTAGGGAAAAATTGGCTTTTCGCAAAACCTTATAACCATAGAGCTTTTCCACCAGCCATATATGCATGTAGTATAGGCTTATTCCTTCATTACTCTCTATGTGTTACATTGCCAGCATATTCCATGTGCTGACCCGTTTTCGGGCTGCAACTTTTCATGTTGCGACTTTTCGATTTGACAGTAAGTGATACGTTAGGGTTACGATTTCTACACTCAACTTAGCCATTGGTGTTGATGGGAATCCACAACCTTGTTGCTTCCGCTATATGGATTGAGGTAATAGTATTTACGCTACTTTATACATGTGATTTACCTCTGTTATAAATCCTCGAGTCTTGTGTGTGTCGAGATACCGATCCGAGGATGACACTTAAGCACGTAGACTTGATCCATTCGGTCGGGTCGCTACAAGATGGTATCGAGCACATGTTGTGTGAGAACGTGACCCTAGAAACCTGGCAAGCCCATAGGAAAGATTTTTCTCTACTACTTCATTTTCAAAAAGATCTTTTACCTCTCTTCTCTTCTGAGCTTATTCAAATATTCCCTTTTAGTGAGACCATACCCCTTTTCCCTTTTGAGCACTCGAAGATTCGACTGATGAGACCTCTCCAAGAAGTATAAGATATCGGACAACTATGACCATTTGGAATGAAGAGGATTTTACCGTGTAAATGGAAATTACAACTGTTGAAGACTCCGAAGACTAGGAGAATTTTGAAGGCTCTGAAGAATTCCCAGATCTTATGACCTAGGAAGGTTACGCTTATGGAATTTGACGGACCATGGAAGTTATCAATACCCGAGATCAAGGTGTATTGGAGTAAGACCGGAACATGGAGCATTAGAACTCAAAATTTGTCAGGAAAGCCCTAAGGCAGGAGATGTCAACTATGGAATGATAGCTCATGGAAATGACAAGAGCAGAAACACGCTATCCATGATGTTATCGCCCGCTTATGCTATTGTCACCGTGCGGAGTTAAGTATGCAGATACATGGAAGGATGGATGGTAGAAGGCTGATGGAGCATCTGTCAGCAAAAGATGCAGTTTTAAATCTTAGCTGGTGTATCACCAGGATCTGGAGTGTTACATCAGGAAGTTAAGATGGACCTACAAGAAGCAATATTTTGACAAGAAGGCAATTGGTGAAGAACTCAAGAACCGAAAGCTGAAAGTAGCCAAGCTGGAGGAGCTAAAACCTCGAGATACCAGAGACTCGTCATGAACTGAAGGACAGTAGGATCATGGTTCATGTCAAGAATGTTGAAACCCAGATGTTTGGAACGCAACTCCAGAATATTAAAAGACGTCACGAGAGACTCTGCGTCAACAGAGATGATTTGGCAAAAGAACTTGAGAAGGACAAGCATGATCAGAAGGATCCATCGGAGACATGACCAAGACTTGAGGAGTTTGATGACGTTGAGATCTATTGACCTTTAGAAGACCAAACCCCTGTATATACCTGCGTTAGATGCGACGATTGTGAGCTGTCATTTGTTTGATGTTTTTCCGACAACCACAATAAAATCTGTCTTTTCAAAAACCATTGTTTGTATTGCGTGCATCCCTCTCTATCTCTCTTATCCCACCCCAACACTTGGACCCAATAGAGGATGAATGGAGATGAGTTTATATTTTCTGGACCAATGACTCAATTGGAGACAAGCCGATGGATTCAGAACATGGAGGATCAAATGGAGAATAACCCTATAGCCGGAAAGGATATGACCCAGCATGCTCTTGAGTGCTTTGAAAGAGGTGCCACTACTTGGTGGAGGATGTACGAAACCATCAATGGATGGCAAGGAGTAACCACTTGAGAAGAATTAAGTTGACTCTGCAAAGGTCTCGTCTTGTGTCCCAGAAGTTGAGGCCTTATGGAAAGGATATGAAGAAACCTTGTGCATACAAGCTTTGTGGAGAAATAGGATACAACCATAGATAAAATAAGGACGAATACCCTCATAATCGGAGGACTACCAAAGGAGTTAGCCGAGGATCTCAGGGAACTTCGGTTGGAGATGGTTCCCAAAGGTTTTGTTGCAGCAATGGAAGTTCAGTCTACATTGTTGGAAAAGATCCGTGAAGCTTAGAAGGATGACAAAGAGGTTGCTGAGATAAAAGATGATCAAAGGAAAGGCCAAAGGTTTTCGTAAGGATGAGCACGACACCTTATGGTTTGAGGACAGTGTACATATACCCAATAATGCAAAGATCAGGAAGTTAATACTTCAAGAGGCTCATGACTCACCATACTCGATTCGCCCTGGAAACACCAAGATGTATTTGGATTGAAGGAGTGTTTCTGGTGGACAGGTATGAAGAAGGATATTGCAGAGTATGTAGTCGTAGGTGATGTATGCTATAGAGATTAAAAGCAGAGCATCAGAAGCCAGCAGGATTAATACAGCCTATACCGATACCTGAATGGAAGTGAGAATAAGCTTGGCATGGATTTCATTACCGGATTTCCCAGAACCTGATCAGGATATGATTCTATCTGGGTAGTAGTTGATTCGCTTGACCAAAGTGGCTCATTTTATCCCAGTGAAAACCACCTATACAAGTGCGAAGTTGGCCAAGATATATTTGACAAGGATCGTATGTCTGCATGGAGTTCCGAGGACCATCGTAGAGGAACACAGTTTACCTCAAAGTTTTGGAATCAGCTGCACCAGACTTTGGGTACTAGGCTAGAGTTCAGTACAACCTTTCATCCGCAGACAGATGGATAAATAAAGAGAGTCAATCAGATTTTGGAGGACATGTTGAGAGCGTGTGCGCTAGATTATGGATCTAGTAGTGGTGATAATCTACCTTCGCGGAGTTCTCATACAACAACGATTACCCAACCAGTTTGAAGATGGCCCTTTTGAAGCTTTGTATGGGAGAAGGAGCGACACCGTTGTTGTGGGATGAAGTTGGAGACCGTCGGTTGTTTGGACCAAATGTGATCAAGGATGTCAAGAGAATGTTAAGTTGATTCGAGATAAAGCTGAAGGTAGCTCGATCTGGCAGAAGAGTTATGCAGACTCAAAAACGCAAGGAGGTAGTCCATGAAATTGGAGACAGAGCATGTCTTCATGTGTCCCCTCTGCGAGGAGTTATCCGATTTGGAGTTAAGGGAAAGTTATCCCTGAGATTTGTAGGACCATACCGAGTTTTGGAGCGTATGGGAGAAGTTGCCAACAAGTTGGAGTCACCCAAAGGACTGTCAGGAGTTCGTAATGTGTTTCACGTTTCCCAGTTGAAGAAATGCCATGCAGAGATGGCCAATATTCCCCTGTAAGGACGCTTGACCCTGGAAAGGATAATGATGTTCCACGAAGTGGAGTATGGACTTCTTAAGTATAAGTTTTTATCTCGGTATGTGGGACATCCCAAGAGGATGAAGAGATAAATTACTATTGGACATGAAGTAGGTATGATGTTGGAAATATGGATCAATGGAAATTCCATGATGAGTCTGAGTAATCATGTCCTAGTTTGGTGCCAATAGAAGGAAGGAAGACAGTACAATTGGATGGATTTAAGAATACTACGAAGTTGGAAGTTGGAATAAGGATCAGTTGTCCTGATGAGGTGTTCAAGGATTACAAGTGATGAGATGGGCCATAACCCACAGGCCCCAGGACCTGCCAAGAAGCAAGCACATTCTTGCTGAAGGAAAAACCCTGGAAGAAGTTACGATTTTATCAACCAACGATTCTATAGGAGTTTACGCAAAACCTGAGAGTTGTTAAGGAACGATAGATGTTTGTTTGGCTTGCAGAATCAATGGATTTATCCGAACTTGGTTCGTCGACAAGAAAAATTCTGCAATGCTTGTGAGGATGACCGAGTGTTAGAATGCGAGATTCGCTGAACCATGTACAAGGTAATGATTTGGGTGCGGGATGGATTGATCACCATACCGACTTACTCTTATTATTCGCCTTGCTATATGGGATGGTAAATCTGAGTGACTTACCTATAGTAGAGAGACGACGATCAAAACCTTGTTTAAACCTTAGAATGGTATAAGCATTTTCCCCTTGTACAAGGCCGTTGTTGCCAACCGTAGGATATACGGTGAGGATCAACCCAGACCCATTTCCTGCAGGAGAAACCATAAATTGTTGACCACCATGAGATATCGATAGTTGTTTAGCATTGGCGCCAGACCTATCAGTTATGTAGAACCAGTCTCGGAATAACCTTACCAAGATGAAAGGACAAAAGAATTGAGGAAAAGGTTATGCCGCTACAGGAAGAGCCCAGAGATGAAATTTTCCGAGATCTGGGAAGACAGACACTGTCAAGAATGAGGATGGAGTATATAAGCATGGACGGGACCGTAACGATGTTTCTAAGGGTGGTAGCACCCCAGACCCCAGAGACGATCGATGGATTTTGAAGACCCCAAACCTAACCCATTTCTTTCTAGCCTCTCCGAATCTCGAGGAGGAGATTCATTTTAAGGGTGGTAGATTTGTAACATCCCAAAATTCTAAATTTTGGAATGTTATACAAATAGATAGATTTGTTTGTTTGTTTGAATTGTTGTGTGCTTGATTGAGTGAAATTTGAAACTTTTTGAAAGTTAAATGAGAGGGAATAAAAGGACTTTCCCAAACTTTCATTTTTGCTTTCTGATCTCCGTGAATTCAAATATTTTTCATCACAAAACCCTGGAGAGAGGATAACATGACTTCTTCCATTTAAATGAAAAAGGGGTGTTGAAAATATTTGAATTTCATTTGGAAATATTTTCTAATTCATAAACTTCATGCAACTCAATGATTTTCACGAGCGAGGATAAAATGACTTCTTCAAAACATATGAAATATGAGTTGGGAGTTTCAAAGGATCAAATTCGAAGTCCTTTTGGAATTATTTTTCAATTTGGAGTTATTTGGATTTTATTCAAATTATTTTTCTCCAAAATACAATACATGGAAAATAGGGTAACATGATTCCCTACATCAGAAAATTGGAGATAAATAAATTTGGAGTCATTTTGGTATTTTTAAAATGATTTTTATTGGATTTTAGTAGGGCAGTAGCACTCTTTGATTTATTCAAAATTGTGTGTATTTTATTTGATGTTAGTAAAATGTTCATGCTGTAGGAAATATTTTTCTAAAATTTTTGATATATACAAGCCATTATGGGCTCTGGCATAGTTGATTAAGTCGTGTGAACTCTTACAGTGGTAGACTAGCTGATGTAGGGGTTGTAGGTGGTACGGTCTACCCATCGGAAGGTGCAAATGCTTCTGAAAGACTATGTCTCGGTCATCCGTCTCTCAAACACCATGTAGTGCGAGAAACCAAACGGAGGCGATCGAGTCTTGTGGGGAAAAGTGCGCAAACCTCTGCAGAGTGTATAAACTAATCATGATTAGCCGTGTCCCCGGTTATGGACATATTGAGTATCTAGTTCTTGGATTATCATGTTGATCTCATCATGTTACTTAATATAATTTGTTTGGGTTTTAATGAGTACTTTTAATTGGGATTGAGAATGCTGTCAACCATTCTCAATGTTTCACAACCACCATGATAGTTAAATAAATCTATTCCTTTGCAGTAGGGAAAAATTGGCTTTTCGCAAAACCTTATAACCATAGAGCTTTTCCACCAGCCATATATGCATGTAGTATAGGCTTATTCCTTCATTACTCTCTATGTGTTACATTGCGGCAGATATTCCATGTCTTTGACCCGTTTCGGGCTGCAACTTTTCATGTTGCAGACTTTTCAGACGACGAGTAAGTGATACGTTAGGGTTACGATTTCTACACTCAACTTTGCCATTGGTGTTGATGGGAATCCACAACCTTGTTGCTTCCGCTATATGGATTGAGGTAATAGTATTTACGCTACTTTATACATGTGATTTACCTCTGTTATAAATCCTCGATCTGTGTGTGTCAAAGATACCGATCCAGGATGACACTTGCCACGAGACTTGATCCATTTGGGTCGGGTCGCTACAGTTCATCACGATGCTTTCGTAGCTTGGTGGCAGTGATTGGAGAATTCTGTCAATGACGCAATCATCCGGAAGATTAACTCCCAGTTGAATCAAGTGATTATTATACCCAAACATCTTGAGTATATGCTCACTGACAGAACTATTCTCCTCCATCTTGCAGCTATAGAACTTATTGGAGACTTCATATCTCTCAATCCGTGCATTTGCTTGAAATATTAACTTCAACTCCTGGAACATCTCATATGCTCCATGACGTTCAAAACGTTGTTGAAGTCCCGGTTCTAAGCCGTAAAGCATGGCACACTGAACTATCGAGTAGTCATCAGCTTTGCTCTGCTAGACGTTCATAACATCTGGTGTTGCTCCTGTAGTAGTCCTGGCACCCAGCGGTGCTTCCAGGACGTAAATCTTCTGTGCAGCAATGAGGATAATCCTCAAGTTACGGACCCAGTCTGTGTAATTGCTACCATCATCTTTCAAATTTGCTTTCTCAAGGAACGCATTAAAATTCAACGGAACAACAGCACAGGCCATCTATCTACAATCAAACATAAACAAGCAAGATACTATCAAGTACTAAGTTCATGATAAATTTAAGTTCAATTAATCATATTACTTAAGAACTCCCACTTAGATAGACATCCCTCTAATCCTCTAAGTGATCACGTGATCCAAATCAACTAAACCATGTTCGATCATCACGTGAGATGGAGTAGTTTCAATGGTGAACATCACTATGTTGATCATATCTACTATATGATTCACGCTCGACCTTTCGGTCTCCGTGTTCCAAGGCCATATTTGTTATATGCTAGGCTCGTCAAGTTTAACCTGAGTATTCCGCGTGTGCAACTGTTTTGCACCCGTTGTATTTGAACGTAGAGCCTATCACACCCGATAATCACGTGGTGTCTCAGCACGAAGAACTTTCGCAACGGTGCATACTCAGGGAGAACACTTATACTTTGATAATTTAGTGAGGGATCATCTTATAATGCTACTGTCAAACAAAGCAAGATAAGATGCATGAAAGATAAACATCACATGCAATCAATATAAGTGATATGATATGGCCATCATCATCTTGTGCTTGTGATCTCCATCTCCGAAGCACCGTCATGATCACCATCATCACCGGCACGACACCTTGATCTCCATCGTAGAATCGTTGTCATCTTGCCAATCTTATGCTTCTACGACTATCGCTACCGCTTAGTGATAAAGTAAAGCATTACATGGCGATTGCATTGCATACAATAAAGCGACAACCATATGGCTCCTGCCAGTTGCCGATAACTCGGTTACAAAACATGATCATCTCATACAATAAAATATAGCATTACGTCTTGACCATATCACATCACAACATGCCCTGCAAAAACTAGTTAGACGTCCTCTACTTTGTTGTTGCAAGTTTTACGTGGCTGCTACGGGCTTAGCAAGAACCGTTCTTACCTACGCATCAAAACCACAATGATAGTTTGTCAAGTTGGTGATGTTTTAACCTTCGCAAGGACCGGGCGTAGCCACACTTGGTTCAACTAAAGTTGGAGAAACTGACACCCGCTAGCCACCTTTGTGCAAAGCACGTCGGGAGAACCGGTCTCGCGTAAGCGTACGCGTAATGTCGGTCCGGCCGCTTCGTCCAACAATACCGCCGAACCAAAGTATGACATGCTGGTAAGCAGTATGACTTATATCGCCCACAACTCACTTGTGTTCTACTCGTGCATATGGCATCTACGCATAAAACCAGGCTCGGATGCCACTATTGGGGAACGTAGTAATTTCAAAAAATTTCCTACGCACACGCAAGATCATGGTGATGCATAGCAACGAGAGGGGAGAGTGTTGTCTATGTACCCTCGTAGACCGAAAGCGGAAGCGTTAGCACAACACGGTTGATGTAGTCGTACGTCTTCATGATCCGACCGATCAAGTACCGAACGTACGACACCTCAGAGTTCAGCACACGTTTAGCCTGATGACGTCCCTGGAACTCCGATCCAGCCGAGTGTTGAGGGAGAGTTTCATCAGCAAGACGGCGTGGTGACGATGTTGATGTTCTACCGACGCAGGGCTTCGCCTAAGCACCGCTACAGTATTATCGAGGTGGACTATGGTGGAGGTGGGCACCGCACACGGTTGGGAGAGATCAACTGATCAACTTGTGTGTCTAGAGGTGCCCCCCTGCCACCATATATAAAGGAGCAAGGGGGAGTGCGGCCGGCCAAGGGGAGGGCGTGCCAGGAGGAGTCCTACTCCCACCGGGAGTAGGACTCCCCCCTTTCCTAGTTGGAATAGGATTTGGGAGGGGGAAAGAGTAGGGAGAGTAGGAAGGGTGGGGGCGCCGCCTCCCTCTCCTTGTCCTATCGGACTAGGGGGAGGGGCGCGCGGCCCAGCCCTGGCTGCCTCTCCTCTTCTCCGTAAAGGCCCACTAAGGCCCATTTACCTCCCGGGGGGTTCCGGTAACCTCCCGGTACTCCGGTAAAATCCTGATTTCACCCGGAACACTTCCGATATCCAAACATAGGCTTCCAATATATCAATATTCATGTCTCGGCCATTTCGAGACTCATCATCATGTTCGTGATCACATCTGGGACTCCGAACAACCTTCGGTACATCAAAACATATAAACTCATAATATAACTGTCATCGTAACGTTAAGCGTGCGGACCCTACGGGTTCGAGAACTATGTAGACATGACCGAGACACGTCTCCGGTCAATAACCAATAGCGGAACCTGGATGCTCATATTGGCTCCCACATATTCTACGAAGATCTTTATCGGTCAGACCGCATAACAACATACGTTGTTCCCTTTGTCATCGGTATGTTACTTGCCCGAGATTCGATCGTCGGTATCTCAATACCTAGTTCAATCTAGCTACCGGCAAGTCTCTTTACTCGTACTGTAATACATCATCCCGCAACCAACTCATTAGTTGCAATGCTTGAAAGGCTTAAGTGATGTGCATTACCGAGAGGGCCCAGAGACACCTCTCCGACAATTGGAGTGACAAATCCTAATCTCAAAATACGCCAACCCAACAAGTACCTTCGGAGACACCTGTAGAGCTCCTTTATAATCACCCAGTTACATTGTGACGTTTGGTAGCACACAAAGTGTTCCTCCGGTAAACGGGAGTTGCATAATCTCATAGTCATAGGAACATGTATAAGTCATGAAGAAAGCAATAGCAACATACTAAACGATCGTGTGCTAAGCTAACGGAAGGGGTCATGTCAATCACATAATTCTCCTAATGATGTGATCCCGTTAATCAAATGACAACTCATGTCTATGGCTAGGAAACATAACCATCTTTGATCAACGAGCTAGTCATGTAGAGGCATACTAGTGACAATCTGTTTGTCTATGTATTCACACATGTATTATGTTTCTGGTTAATACAATTCTAGCATGAATAATAAACATTTATCATGATATAAAGAAATAAATAATAACTTTATTATTGCCTCTAGGGCATATTTCCTTCAATACCCATATCTACGCAAATCATCTGTGAAGGTGAGAAAAATAACGATACCCGCTGCGAACCTCAACATTCATCGGATCGCATACATCAGTATGTATTATTTCCAATAAGTGAGTTGCTTGCTCCATTGTTACAGATAACGGAGTTTTAGTCATCTTGCCTATGAGGCATGGTTCGCAAGCATCAAGTGATTCATAATCAAGTGATTCCAAAAGCCCATCAACATGGAGTTTCTTCATGCGCTTTACACCAATATGACCTAAACGGCAGTGCCACAAATATGTTGCACTATCATTATCAACTTTGCATCTTTTGGCATCAATATTACGAATATGTGTATTACTACGATCGAGATTCAATAAACCATTCACCTTGGGTGTATGACCACAGAAGGTTTTATTCATGTAAACTGAATAACAATTATTCTTTGACTTAAATGAATAACCCTATTGCAATAAACATGATCCAATCATATTATGCTTAACGCAAACACCAAATAACATTTATTTTAGGTTCAACACTAATCTCGAAGGTAAAGGGAGTGTGAGATGGTGATCTTATCAACCTTGAAATCATTTCCAACACACATCGTCACCTTGCCCTCAACTAGTCTTTGTTCATTTTGCAACTCCTGTTTCGAGTTAGTAATCATAGCAACTGAACCAGTATCAAATACCCAGGGGATACTATGAACACTAGTAAAGTACACATCAATAACATGTATATCATATATACTTTTGTTCACTTTGCCATCCTTCTTATCCGCCAAGTATTTGGGGTAGTTCCGCTCCAGTAGAAGCACTCAGTTTCAGGATTGGGTCTAGCTTTGGGCTTCTTCATGGGAGTGGCAACTTGCTTGCCATTATTCTTGAAGTTCCCTTTCTTTCCCTTGCCCTTTTACTATAAACTAGTGGTCTTGTCAACCATCGACATTTGATGCTTTTCTTGATTTCTACCTTCGTCGATTTCAGCATCACGAAGAGCTCGGAACCATTTTCGTCATCTCTTGCGTATTATAGTTCATCACGAAGTTCCAGTAACTTGGTGATAGTGACTAGAGAACTCTGTCAATCACTATTTTATCTGGAAGATTAATCCCGCTTCATTCAAGTGATTGTAGTACTCAGACAATCTGAGCACATGCTCACTGGTTGAGCTATTCTCCTCCATCTTGTAGGCAAAGTACTTGTCAGAGGTCTCATACCTCTCGACTCGGGCATGAGTATGAAATACCAATTTTATCTCTTGAAACATCTTATATGCTCCGTGGCGTTCAAAACGTTTTTGAAGTCCCGGTTCTAAGCCGTAAAGCATGGTGCACTAAACCATCAAGTAGTTATCATACCGAGCTTGCCAAATGTTCATAACGTCTGCATCTGCACCTGCAATAGGTCCGTCACCTAGTGGTGCATCAAGGACATAATTCATATGTGCAGCAATGAGGATAATCCTCAGATCTCGGACCTAGTCCGCATCATTGCTACTATCATCTTTCAACATAGTTTTTCTCTAGGAACATATCAAAAATAAACGGGGAGCTACATCGCGAGCTATTGATCTACAACATAGTTATGCAAATACTACCAGGACTAAGTTCATGATAAATTAAAGTTCAATTAATCATATTAATTAAGAACTCCCGCTTAGATAGACATCCCTCTAATCATTTAAGTGATCATGTGATCCATATCAACTAAACCATGTCCGATCATCACGTGAGATGGAGTAGTTTTCAATGGTGAACATCACTATGTTGATCATATCTACTATATGATTCACACTCGACCTTTCGATCTCAGTGTTCCAAGACCATATCTGCGTATGCTAGGCTCGTCAAGTTTAACCCGAGTATTCTGCGTGTGCAAAACTGGCTTGCACCCGTTGTATGTGAACGTAGAGCTTATCACACCCGATCATTACGTGGTGTCTCGGCACGACGAACTGTAGCAACGGTGCGTACTCAGGGAGAACACTTATACCTTGAAATTTAGTGAGGGATCATCTTATAATGCTACCGCCATACTAAGAAAAGTAAGATGCATAAAAGATAAACATCACATGCAATCAAATAGGTGATATGATATGGCCATCATCATCTTGTGCCTTTGATCTCCATCTCCAAAGCACCGTCATGATCACCATCGTCACCGGTTGACACCTTGATCTCCATCGAAGCATCGGTGTCGTGTCGCCAACTATTGCTTCTACGACTATCGCTACCGCTTAGTGATAAAGTAAAGCAATTACATGGCGATTGCATTTCATACAATAAAGCGACAACCATATGGCTCCTGCCAGTTGCCGATAACTGTTACAAAACATGATCATCTCATACAACAATTTATATATCATCACATCTTGACCATATCACATCACAGCAAGCCCTGCAAAAACAAGTTAGATGTCCTCTACTTTGTTGTTGCAAGTTTAACGTGGCTGCTACGGGCTTCTAGCAAGAACCGTTCTTACCTACGCATCAAAACCACAACGATTTTTCATCAAGTGTGTTGTTTTAACCTTCAACAAGGACCGGGCGTAGTCACACTCGATTCAAATAAAGTTGGAGAAATAGACACCCACTAGCCACTTGTGTGCGAAGAACGACGGTAGAACCAGTCTCATGAACGCGGTCATGTAATGTCGGTCTGGGCCGCTTCATCCAACAATACCGCCAAATCAAAGTATTACATGCTGGTAAGCAGTATGACTATTATTGCCCACAACTCTTTGTGTACTACTCGTGCATATAACATCTACGCATAGACCTGGCTCGGATGCCACTATTGAAGGAAATATGCCCTAGAGGCAATAATAATGTTATTATTTATTTCCTTATATCATGATAAATGTTTATTATTCATGCTAGAATTGTATTAACCGGAAACATAATACATGTGTGAATACATAAACCTACAGAGTGTCACTAGTATGCCTCTACTTGACTAGCTCGTTAATCAAAGATGGTTATGTTTCCTAACCATGAACAAGGAGTTGTTATTTGATTAACGGGATCACATCATTGGTTGAATGATCTGATTGACATGACCCATTCCATTAGCATAGCACCTGATCGTATAGTTTGTTGCTAGTGCTTTTCTTCATGACTTATACATGTTCCTATGACTATGAGATTATGCAACTCCCGTTTGCCCGAGGAACACTTTGGGTGCTACCAAACGTCACAACGTAACTGGGTGATTATAAAGGTACATTACAGGTGTCTCCGAAGGTACATGTTGGGTTGGCATATTTCGAGATTAGGATTTGTCACTCCGATTGTCGGAGAGGTATCTCTGGGCCCTCTCGGTAATGCACATCACATAAGCCTTGCAAGCATTGCAACTAAATGTGTTAGTTGTGAGATGATGTATTACGGAACGAGAAAAGAGACTTGCCAGTAACGAGATTGAACTAGGTATTGGATACCGACGATCGAATCTCGGGCAAGTAACATACCGATGACAAAGGGAACAAAGTATGTTGTTATGCGGTTTGACCGATAAAGATCTTCGTAGAATATGTAGGAACCAATATGGGCATCCAGGTTCCGCTATTGGTTATTGACCAAGAATAGTTCTAGGTCATGTCTACATAGTTCTCGAACCCGTAGGGTCCATGCACGCTTAAAGTTTCGATGGCGGTGATATTATGAGTTTATGAGTTTTGATGTACCGAAGGAGTTCGAGTCCCGGATGAGATCGGGGACATGACGAGGAGTCTCGAAATGGTCGAGACGTAAAGATTGATATATTGGACGACTATATTCGAGTTCGGAAGGTTCGAATGATTCGGTATTTTTCGAGTACCGGAGAGTTACGGGAGAAGTAATGGGCCTTGATGGGCTTTAGTGGGAAGAGGAAAAAGGCTGCTGCGCCCCCCCTCCCCTCTAGTCCGAATTGGACTAGGGAAAAGGGGGCCGGCCACCTTTCCTACTCCTCCACTTCCTTCTCCCTTCCTCCCCCTACATGGAAGGATTCCTAGTTGGACTAGGAAAAGGGGAATCCTACTCCCGGTGGGAGTAGGACTCCCCTTGGCGCGCCAAACATAGGGCCGGCCTCCTCCCTCCCTTGCTCCTTTATATACGGGGGCAGGGGGGCACCCTAGAACACACAAGTTGATCTACGGATCTTGCCTTAGCCGTGTGCGGTGCCCCCTTCCACCATATTCCACTTCGGTCATATCGTCGCGGAGCTTAGGCGAAGCCCTGCGCCGGAGAAGTCATATCGTCGCGGAGCTTAGGCGAAGCCCTGCGTCGGTGGAGCATCAACATCGTCACCACGCCGTCGTGCTGACGGAACTCATCCCCGACACTTTGCTGGATCGGAGTCCGGGGATCGTCATCGAGCTGAACGTGTGCAGAACTCGGAGGTGCCGTACGTTCGGTGCTTGGATCGGTCGGATCGTGGAGACGTACGACTACATCAACCGCGTTGTTATAACGCTTCCGCTTTCGGTCTACGAGGGTACGTGGACGGACACTCTCCCCTCTCGTTGCTATGCCATCACCATGGTCTTGTGTGATCGTAGGAAAATTTTTGAAATTACTACGTTCCCCAACAGTGGCATCCGAGCCTGGTTTTATGCGTTGATGTCATATGCACGAGTAGAACACAAGTGAGTTGTGGGCGATACAAGTCATACTACCTACCAGCATGTCATACTTTGGTTCAGCGGTATTGTGAGATGAAGCGGCCCGGACCGACATTACGCCAGACGCTTACGCGAGACTGGTTTCACCGCTGTGAGCACTTTCGTTGCTTAAAGGTGACTGGCGGGTGTCTGTCTCTCTCACTTTAGTTGAATCGAGTGTGGCTACGCCGGTCCTTGAGAAGGTTAAACGGAGTCTATTTGTGAAATATCGTTGTGGTTTTGATGCGAGGTAAGAACGGTTCTTGCTCAGCCCGTAGCAGCCACGTAAAATTTGCAACAACAAAGTAGAGGACGTCTAACTTGTTTTTGCAGGGCATGTTGTGATGTGATATGGTCAAGGCGTGATGCTATATTTTATTGTATGAGATGATCATGTTTTGTAACCGAGTTATCGGCAATCTGGCAGGAGCCATATGGTTGTCGCTTTATTGTATGAAATGCAACGCCATGTAATTGCTTTACTTTATCACTAAGCAGTAGCGATAGTCGTAGAAGCAATAGTTGGCGAGGCGACAACGATGCTACGATGGAGATCAAGGTGTCGCGCCGGTGGCGATGGTGATCATGGCGGTGCCGGAGATGGAGATCACAAGCACAAAATGATGATGGCCATATCATATCACTTATATTGATTGCATGTGATGTTAATCCTTTATGCATCTTATCTTGCTTTGATTGACGGTAGCATTATAAGATGATCTCTCACTAAAATTATCAAGAAGTGTTCTCCCGAGTATGCACCGTTGCGAAAGTTCTTCGTCTTTGAGACACCACGTGATGATCGGGTGTGATAGGCTCTACGTTCAAATACAACGGGTGCAAAACAGTTGCGCGCTTGAATACTCAGGTTATACTTGACGAGCTATGCATATAAGATATGACCTCGAACACGGAGACCGAAGGTCGGCGTGAATCATATAGTAGATATGATCAACATATTGATGTTCACCATTGAAACTACTCCATCTCACGTGATGATCGGACATGGTTTAGTTGATTTGGATCACGTAATCACTTGGATGACTAGAGAGATGTCCATCTAAGTGGAGTTCTTAAGTAATATGATTAATTGAACTTTAATTTATCATGAACTTAGTCCTGGTAGTATTATGCAAATTATGTTGTAGATCAATAGCTCGCGTTGTTGCTTCCCTGTGTTTTCATATGTGTTCCTAGAGAAAATTGTATTGAAAGATGTTAGTAGCAATGATGCGGATTGGATCCATGATCTGAGGTTTATCCTCATTGCTGCGCAGAAGAATTATGTCCTTAATGCACCGCTAGGTGACAGACCTATTGCAGGAGCAGATGCAGACGTTATGAACGTTTGGCCAGCTCAATATGATGACTACTTGATAGTTTAGTGCACCATGCTTAACGGCTTAGAATCGGGACTTCAAAGGCGTTTTGAGCGTCATGGACCATATGAGATGTTCCAGGAATTGAAGTTAATATTTCAAGCAAATACCGAGTTGAGAGATATGAAGTCTCCAACAAGTTCTATAGCTAAAAGATGGAGGAGAATCGCTCAACTAGTGAGCATGTGCTCAGATTGTGCGAGTACTTCAATCGCTTGAATCAAGTGGGAGTTAATCTTCGAGATAAGATAGTGATTGACAGAATTCTCTAGTCACCATCACTAAGTTAGTAGAACTTCGTGATGAACTATAGTATGCAAGGGATGACGAAAAAGATTCTCGAGCTCTTCGCGATGCTAAAATCGTGAAGGTAGAAATCAAGAAAACATCAAGTGTTGATGGTTGACAAGACCACTAGTCTCAAAGAAATGGCAAAGGAAGAAGGGAACTTCAAAAGGAACGGCAAGCAAGTTGCTGCTCGAGTGAAAAAGCCCAAGTCTAGACCTAAGCCTGAGACTGAGTACTTTTGCTGCAATGGAACTGGTCACTGGAAGCAGAACTACCCCTGAATATTTGGCGGATAAGAAGGTTGGCAAAAGTGAACAAAGGTATATTTGATATACAGATTATTGATGTGTATTTTACTAGTGTTCGTAGCAACCCCTCGGTATTTGATACTGGTTCAGTTGCTAAGAGTAGTAACTTGAAACAGGAGTTGCAGAATGAACAGAAACTAGTTGAAAGGGAAGTGACGATGAGCGTTGGAAGTAGTTCCAAGATTGATATGATCATCATCGCACACTCCCTATACTTTCGATTAGTGTTAAACCTAAATAAATGTTATTTGGCGTTTGCGTTGAGCATGAATATGATTTGATCATGTTTATTGCAATACGGTTATTCATTTAAGTAAGAGAATAAATTGTTGTTCATTTACATGAATAAAACCTTATATGGTTACACACCCAATGAAAATGGTTCGTTGGATCTCGATCGTAGTGATACACATAATATTGATGCCAAAAGATGCAAAGTTAATAATGATAGTGCAACTTATTTGTGGCTTGCCGTTTAGGTCATATTGGTGTAAAGCGCATGAAGAAACTCCATGCTGATGGGATTTTGGAATCACTTGATTATGAATCACTTGATGCTTGCGAACCATGCCTTATGGGCAAGATGACAAAAGACTCTGTTCTCCGGAACAATGGAGCGAGCAAATGACTTATTGGAAATAATACATACTGATGTATGCGGTCCGATGAGTGTTAAAGCTCACGGCAAGTATCGTTATTTTCTGACCTTCACAGATGATTTGAGCAGATATGGGTATATCTACTTGATGAAACACAAGTCTGAAACATTTGAAAAGTTCAAAGAATTTCAGAGTGAAGTGAAGAATCATCGTAACGAAAATAAAAGTTTCTACGATATGATCGCAGAGGAAAAATATTTGAGTTACTGAGTTTGGCCTTGATTAAAACAATGTGAAATAGTTTCACTATTCACGCCACAGAACACCACACATAATGGTGTGTCTGAACGTCGTAACCGCACTTTATTTGATATGGTGCGATTTATGATGTATCTTACCGATTTACCACTATCGTTTTGGGGTTATGCATTAGAGACAGCTGCATTCACGTTTAATAGGGCACCATCTAAATCCGTTGAGATGACACCGTATGAACTATGGTTTAGCAGTAAACCTAAGCTGTCGTTTCTTAAAAGTTTGGAGTTGTGATGCTTATATGAAAAAAGTTTTCACCTGATAAGCTCTAACCCAAATCGGAGAAGTGCGTCTTCATAGAATACCCAAAGGTGACTATTGGGTACACCTTCTATCACAGATCCGAAGGCAAGTTTTTTCGTTGCTAAGATGGATCCTTTCTAGAGAAGAAGTTTCTCTCGAAAGAAGTGAGTGGGAGGAAAGTAAAGAGCTTGATAAGGTAATTTGTACCTTCTCCCGAATTGGAAAGTAGTTCATCACGAAATCAGTTCAGTGATTCCTACACCAATTAGTGAGGAAGTTAATGATGATGATCATGAAACTTCAGATCAAGTTGCTACCAAACCTCGTAGGTCTTCGAGTAAGATCCGCACCGGTGTGGTACGGTAATCCTATTCTAGAAGTCATGTTACTAGACCATGATGAACCTACGAACTATGAGGAAGCGATGATGAGCCCAGATTCGCGAAATGGTTTGAGACCATGAAATCTGAGATGGGATCCATATATGAGAACAAAGTGTGGACTTTGATGGACTTGCTCGATGATCAGCAAGCCATGTTAAATAAATGGATCTTCAAGAGGAAGACGGACACGATAGTAGTGTTACTATCTACAAAGCTCGACTTGTCACAAAAGGTTTTCGACAAGTTCAAGGAGTTGACTACAAATGAGATTTTCTCAAGCTGTAGCGATGCTTAAGTCTGTCGAATCATGTTAGCAATTGCCACATTTTATGAAATCGGCAAATGGATGTCAAAACTACGTTCTTTAATGGATTTATTAAAGAAGAGTTGTATATGATGCAATCCGAAGGTTTTGTCAATCCTAAAGGAGCTAACAAAATGTGCAAGCTCCAATGATCCATCTATGGACTGGTGCAAGCATCTCGGAGTTGGAATAAACGCTTTGATAGTGTGATCAAAGCATATGGTTTTATCTGAGACTTTTGGAGAAGCCTGTATTTACAAGAAAGTGAGTGGGAGCACTACAACATTTCGATAAGTATATGTGAATGACATATTGTTAATCGGAAATAATGTAGAATTATTCGCAAAGCATAAAGGAGTATTTGAAAGGAGTTTCTCAAAGAAGGACCTCGGTGAAGCTGCTTACATATTGAGCATCAAGATCTATAGAGATAGATCAAGGCGCTTGATAAGTTTTTCAATGAATACATACCTTGACAAGATTTTGAAGTAGTTCAAAATGGAACAGTCAAAGAAAGAGTTCTTGCCTGTGTTACAAGGTGTGAGATTGAGTAAAGACTCAAAACCCGACCACGGCAGAAGATAGAAAGAGAATGAAAGTCATTCCTATGCATCAGCCATAGGTTCTATAAAGTATCTTGTGTACGGATCTATTGCATACCCTACCACTATGCTTGGCAAGGAGTGCAATAGTGATCTAGGAGTAGATCAATGGACAGCGGTCAAAATTATCCTTAGTAGAATAAGGATATGTTTCTCGATTATGGAAGTGACAAAAGGTTAAATGCGTAAAGGGTTACGTCGATGCAAGTTTTGACACCGATCTGGATGACTCTAAGTCACGATCTAGATACATATTGAAAGTGGGAGCAATTAGCTAGAGTAGCTCCGTGCGAGCATTGAAGACATAGAGATTTGCAAAATACTTACGGCTCGAATGTGCCAGACCCGTTGACTAAAATTATCTCACAAGCAAAACATGATCACACCTTAGTACTCTTTGGGTGTTAATCACATAGCGATGTGAACTAGATTACTGACTCTAGTAAACCCTTTGGGTGTTGGTCACATGTCGATGTGAACTATGGGTGTTAACCACATATAGATGTGAACTATTGATGTTAAATCACATGGCGATGTGAACTAGATTATTGACTCTAGTGCAAGTGGGAGGCTGAAGGAAATATGCCTAGAGGCAATAATAATGTTATTATTTATTTCCTTATATCATGATAAATGTTTATTATTCATGCTAGAATTGTATTAACGGAAACATAATACATGTGTGAATACATAAACCTCTGAGTGTCACTAGTATGCCTCTACTTGACTAGCTCGTTAATCAAAGATGGTTATGTTTCCTAACCATGAACAAGGAGTTGTTATTTGATTAACGGGATCACATCATTGGTTGAATGATCTGATTGACATGACCCATTCCATTAGCATAGCACCTGATCGTATAGTTTGTTGCTAGTGCTTTTCTTCATGACTTATACATGTTCCTATGACTATGAGATTATGCAACTCCCGTTTGCCGAGGAACACTTTGGGTGCTACCAAGCGTCCTGGCGTGGCTGGGTGATTATAAAGGTACATTACAGGTGTCTCGAAGGTACATGTTGGGTTGGCATATTTGAGATTAGGATTTGTCACTCCGATTGTCGGAGAGGTATCTCTGGGCCCTCTCGGTAATGCACATCACATAAGCCTTGCAAGCATTGCAACTAAATGTGTTAGTTGTGAGATGATGTATTACGGAGCGAGAAAGAGACTTGCGATGTGAGATTGAACTAGGTATTGGATACCGGCGATCGAATCTCGGGCAAGTAACATACCGATGACAAAGGGAACAAAGTATGTTGTTATGCGGTTTGACCGATAAAGATCTTCGTAGAATATGTAGGAACCAATATGGGCATCAGGTTCCGCTATTGGTTATTGACCAAGAATAGTTCTAGGTCATGTCTACATAGTTCTCGAACCCGTAGGGTCCCACGCAACAAGGTTTCGATGACATTGATATTATGAGTTTATGAGTTTTGATGTACCGAAGGAGTTGAGTCCGGATGAGATCGGGGACATGACGAGAGTCTCGAAATGGTCGAGGCGTAAAGATTGATATATTGGACGACTATATTCGGAGTTCGGAAGGTTCGAATGATTGGGTATTTTCGAGTACCGGAGAGTTACGGAGAAGTAATGGGCCTTGATGGGCTTTAGTGGGAAGAGGAAAAAGGCTGCTGCGCCCCCCCTCTAGTCCGAATTGGACTAGGAAAGGGGCCGCCACCTTCCTACTCCTCCACTTCCTTCTCCTTCCTCCCCTACATGGAAGGATTCCTAGTTGGACTAGGAAAGGGAATCCTACTCGGTGGGAGTAGGACTCCCCTGTGGCGCCAAACATAGGGCCGGCCTCCTCCTCCCTTGCTCCTTTATATACGGGGCAGGGGGCACCTAGAACACACAAGTTGATCTACGGATCTTGCCTTAGCCGTGTGCGGTGCCCCTTCCACCATATTCCACTTCGGTCATATCGTCGCGGAGCTTAGGCGAAGCCCTGCGCGGAGAAGTCATATCGTCGCGGAGCTTAGGCGAAGCCCTGCGTCGGTGGAGCATCAACATCGTCCTGCGCCGTCGTCTTGTGGAACTCATCCCGACACTTTGCTGGATCGAGTCCGGGGATCGTCATCGAGCTGAGCGTGTGCAGAACTCGGAGGTGCCGACGTTCGGTGCTTGGATCGGTCGGATCGTGGAGGCGTCGACTACATCAACCGCGTTGTTATAACGCTTCGCTTTCGGTCTCACGAGTGCGTGGGCGGACACTCTCCCTCTCGTTGCTATGCCATCACCATGGTCTTGTGTGATCGTAGGAAAATTTTTGAAATTACTACGTTCCCCAACAACTATTGGGGAACATAGTACTTCAAAAAAATTGCCTACGATCACGCAAGATCTGTCTAGGAGAAGCATAGCAACAAGCGGGGAGAGTGTGTCTACGTACCCTCGTAGACCGGAAGCGGAAGTATTTAGTTACGCGGTTGATGTAGTCGAACGTCTTCATGATCCAATCGATCAAGTACCGAACACACGTCACCTCCGTGATCTCCACACGTTTAGCTCGGTGACGTCCCTCGTACTCTTGGTCCAACTGAGGCCGAGGGAGAGTTTCGTCAGCACGACGGTATGGTGACGGTAATGATAAAGTTACCGGTGTAGGGCTTCGCCTAAGCACTACGACGATATGACTGAGGTGTGTAACTGTGGAGGGGGGCACCGCACACGGCTAAAAGATCAACTTGTGTGTCTTGGGGTGCCCCCTTGGCCACGTATATGAAGGAGGGAGGAGGAGGAGGCCGGCCTAGGAGGGGCGCGCCTATAGGGGGAGTCCAACTAGGATTCCCAATCGTAGTTGGAGTCCCCTTCCTTTTCCAAGAGGGGAGAGAGGGAAGGAGTATAGGAGAAGGAGAAGGAAAGAGAGGGGGCGCCGCCCCCTACCTAGACCAATTCGGACTTGCCATGGGGGGGGGCACCTCATGAGGCCCTTCTCTCCTTTCCCGTATGGCCCATTAAGGCCCACTACTTCCTCCGGCGAATTCCCGTAACTCTCCGGTACTCCGAAAAATACTCGAATCACTCGGAACCTTTCTGATGTCCGAATATAGCCTTCCAATATATCGATCTTTATGTCTCGACCATTTCGAGACTCCTCGTCATGTCCGTGATCTCATCCGGGACTCAGAACAACCTTCGGTACATTAAATCACATAACTCATAATACAAATCGTCATCAAACGTTAAGCGTGCGGACCCTACGGGTTCGAGAACTATGTAGGCATGACTGAGACACATCTCCGGTCAATAACCAATAGCGGAACCTGGATGCTCATATTGGCTCCTACATATTCTACGAAGATCTTTATCGGTCAAACCTCATAACAACATACGTTGTTCCCTTTGTCATCGGTATGTTACTTGCCCGAGATTCGATCATCGGTATCATCATACCTAGTTCATTCTCGTTACCGGCAAGTCTCTTTACTCGTTCGGTAATGCATCATCGCGCAACTAACTCATTAGTCACATTGCTTGCAAGGATTATTGTGATGTGCATTACCGAGAGGGCCTAGAGATACCTCTCCGATACACGGAGTGACAAATCCTAATGTCGATCTACGCCAACCCAACAAACACCTTTGGAGAGACCTGTAGAACATCTTTATAATCACCCAGTTACATTGTGACGTTTGATAGCACACAAGGTGTTCCTCCAGTATTCGGGAGTTGCATAATCTCATAGTCAGGGGAACATGTATATGTCATGAAGAAAGCAATAGCAGTAAAACACAGCGATCATAATGCTAAGCTAACGGATGGTTCTTGTCCATCACATCATTCTCTAATGATGTGATCCCGTTCATCAAATGACAACACATGTCTATGGTTAGGAAACATAACCATCTTTGATTAACGAGCTAGTCAAGTAGAGGCATACTAGGGATACTCTGTTTTGTCTATGTATTCACACATGTACTAAGTTTCCGGTTAATACAATTCTAGCATGAGTAATAAACATTTATCATGATATAAGGAAATATAAATAACAACTTTATTATTGCCTCTAGGGCATATTTCCTTCACTTAATACACTAGATGCATGCTGGATAGCGGTCGATGTGTGGAGTAATAGTAGTAGATGCAGGCAGGAGTCGGTCTACTAATCTTGGAAGTGATGCCTATATAATAATCATTGCCTGGATATCGTCATGATTATTTAAAGTTATATCAATTGCCCAACAGTAATTTGTTCACCCATAGTTTGCTATTTTTTCTCGAGAGAAGCCACTAGTGAAATCTACGTCCCCCGGGTTTCTTCTTTATTATATTTTCCTTTGCGATCTATTTTTATTTACTTTTATTTTCAGATATATTTAAACCAAAAATACAAAAATACCTCGCTGAATTTTATTTGCTTTTATTTGCATCTATCAATCTACTACAATTTTTATCCCGTCTACAAGCCAATTTCTAGCGCTGTTGCCCAAAAGGGATTGACAACCCCTTTAATACGTCGGGTTGCGAGTATTTGTTATTTGTGTGCAGGTGTCGTTCACGTAGTCTTGCGTGGTTCTCCTACTGGTTCGATAACCTTGGTCTCATCACTGAGGGAAATACCTACTATTGTCCCTTCCTCTTTGGGGAAATACCGACGTAGTTCAAGCAAGCATCAAAAGGAATTTCTGGCCCCGTTGCCGGGGAGGATCACATCAAGATAGTTTCCCGTCAACTTGCCAATTTATGGCGCCGTTGCCTGGGAGGCATCATCAACATCTACCAGGTTCCTAATCACAAATCTCATCTTCTTGCAATTTACATTATTTGCCACTTGCCTTTGGTTTTCATCTCCCCCACTTCACAAAAATTTGCCATTTTATTTGCCTTCTTTTTCGTTCGCCTTTTTTCTCATTAGATCTCTTGTTTGCTATATTTGCTTGTGTTGCCACGTGTCTTCTATTTGCTTGCATATTCTCTTGCTAAAAATCAATTGATATGGATCCTCATCCACTTGCTAATCTTTTCAAGAGGTCCAATTATGATGAACCCATTGCTAGTGAATTGAGCTCACTAGATTATCTTTATGAAGTTTTGCTTGAGATTCATGAATCTGAAAATTGTGAAGAAGTGTTAAAACAAGGAATTTATAAAGTGATTCATGATAGCTCCTTAGATGAAACACATGATTTCAATGATGTTATTATAAATTCTACTAGTGTAAATTGTGCTAATAATATGCAAAACCCCAAGCTTGGGGATGCTAATATTGCTATATCCGCTACTTATTGCAAATATCATGATTGGGGTGATAATGATTCTTATGATCTTAAATTTTTTATTTAAACCTCATGATGAATATGCTTGCGATAATATTAAAAGTGGGTTTGGAAGAGAGTCAGCTTTAGGTAAAAACTAATCCCACATATATGAAGAGTGTTCAATCTTATGATTGTTTTTATGAAAGTGGGCTTGGAGAGGTCATGACTTTATTTGATGATAATCCCACTATTTTGGAAGAGTGTCAATGTTGCATGCATGTGGATCATATAGAGAATATTTTATGTGATAGCTATACTGTTGAATTTGAATATGATACCACATATAATTATTATGAGAGAGGTAAATATGGTTGTAGCAATTTTCATGCTAGTAAATTACCTCTCTTCATGTTGAGATTGTCTATGTTTTATTCCTCTTCCGTGCATATGCTAGTCTTTGCTTGTTTTGATAATTTTTTTGCTTATAAAATGCCTATGCATAGGAAGTATGCCAGACTTAAATGTGTTTTCACATGCTACA
Source organism: Aegilops longissima (assembly GCA_021605205.1). Classification (NCBI taxonomy): domain Eukaryota; kingdom Viridiplantae; phylum Streptophyta; class Magnoliopsida; order Poales; family Poaceae; genus Aegilops; species Aegilops longissima. The sequence goes on from CM038681.1 coordinate 152,662,793, forward strand.
TGACGCTCTCTTCGTGTTTCGGTTACTATCTTTCATGTGAGCATCATTGAAATCTTATGCCTAGCTAGGGGCGTAAAATGATAGCGCTCGTTGGGAGGCAACCCAATGAATAAAATTTATTTTTGCATTTTGCTTGAGTGTTGGCACAATTATGCTACTGTTATGATTGTGTTTTTTGTGTTTAATTAGTGTTTGTGCCAAGTAAAGCCTTTAGGATGATGTTGGGTGATAGTTGATTTGATCTTGCTGAAAAACAAAAACTTTTGCGCTCACGAAAATAATTTTCATTTTTAACAGAAGCGTGATAAAGTATCAATTCTTTTTGCAGAAGATTCTTGTTTGATTTGCTTCTTTTGTGCTCTCTCGTGTGTGTCCTTTTGTTCGAAGCTTATTTGGTTTGTCTTTGTGTCCTTGTGTCTTCAAAATATTTTCAAAAAAATTATTACAACGGCTTTCTTTCTTTTTCTCCCGGACCAACCTTTCCTTGGCAGTGCGGGACTACCGTGCCTTGCCAGTGTACTACCGCTGGAGAGGGGTTACTACTGCACTAGTGCATCAGCAGACCCGGCACGGTACTACCTCATCCAGCGCGACAGTAATTTTTTACTGTCGCTGGAGGAGTGGTACTAGCTACCACCCAGCAAGCGGCATTATTTTTTTACTGCCGCTAGATGTGTGGTACTACTTCGATGACGTGCGGTACTACCGTGCCGTCGAGACTGCGAGGGGGTTAAGGATGGACAGGGGGGTTTCCAACTCCCCCTTACCCATTCTTTCCTTATCCTCTCGTGACTCTCTCTCTCTCTCTCTCTCTCTCTCTCTCTCTCTCTCTCTCTCTCTCCTCTCAAGGAACGGCACCGGAGGGCCTTGCCAGATCTCCATCTCCGGCCACTCTCCTCCCATTCCGACCGGTGGGATTGTTCCCCACCCCTCCCTCGTGCTATGGAACCCGGTATTGCCCCTAGTTCTTCTCTCCTTGCTCCTTTCTTTTTGAATCTAGGTTTGGGGGCCATATGAGTTCGTTTCATTGATTTTTGACTAAACCATTGCATGAGTTGCTGGTTGGAGAGTGCTTGTGCGGTAGAAACGTTATTTTGTAGGATACAACATGGTAGTTTTGATCCACGGTAGTATCGATCTGATATTTCGGTCGTTCAGATCTTCGGTTCTTGCGAATTCCGCCTCGTGCGGTACTACCGCACCTGATGGAGCGATACTACCGAGGTATGCGCGGTACTAAAATTTTACTATCGCATGTTCTGCGGTACTACCGCACCTCCTGGAGTGGTACTACCGTTGTAGGCGCGGTAGTAATGTTCTACTACTGCGTTACCTGCGGTACTACCGCACGCTCTAGAACTGCCCTATTTTGTCCTACCAATCCTCATCTCTATGTGGTTCTCTTGTTTGCCTTGGCTTTTATATCGATATTTATTGCAGTATGGGCTGTTATTTCACGTTATGTCACAATACTTATGGCTATTCTCTTATTTTACAAGGTTTACATGAAGGGGGAGAATGCCGGCAGCTGGAATTCTGGGCTGGAAAAGGAGTAAATATTGGAGACCTATTCTGTGCAACTCTAAAAGTCCTGAAACTCCACGGAATATCTTAAAATAAATAAAGAAAAATCTTCACCAAAGATGAAGGCCAGGGGGCCCACACCCTGCTCACGAGGGTGGGGGGCACCCCCCTGGGGCGTGCCCCCTACCTTGTGGGCCCCCTGGTGGCTCTCTGATGCCCATCTTCTCCTATATGAAGTCTTTCGATGAGAAAAAAACATTAAGCAACCTTTCGGGACGAGACTCCACCGCCACAAGGCGGAACCTTGGCGGAACCAATCTAGGGCTCTGGCGGAGCTGTTCTGCCGGGGACACTTCCCTCCGGGAGGGGTAAATCATCGTCATCATCATCACCAACGCTCCTCTCATTGGGAGAGGGCAATCTCCATCAACATCTTCACCAGCACCATCTCATCTCCAAACCCTAGTTCATCTCTTGTATCCAATTCTTGTCTCCAAGTCCGGGATTGGTGCTAGTAGGTTGCTAGTAGTGTTGATTACTCCTTGTAGTTGATGCTAGTTGGTTTATTTGGTGGAAGATCATACGTTCAGATCCTTTATGCATATTATTACCCCTCTAATTATGAACATGAATATGCTTTGTGAGTAGTTACGTTTGTTCTCGAGGACAAGGAGAAGTCTTGCTATTAGTAGTCATGTGAATTTGGTATTCGTTCAATATTTTGATGAGATGTATGTTGTCTAGCCTCTAGTGGTGTTATGTGAGCGTCGACTACATAACACTTCACCATTATTGGGCCTAGAGGAAGGCATTGGGAAGTAATAAGTAGATGATGGGTTGCTAGAGTGATGAAGCTTAAACCCTAGTTTATGTGTTGCTTCGTAAGGGCTGTTTTGGATCCATATGTTTCATGCTATGGTTAGGTTTACCTTAATACTTTTGTTGTAGTTGCGGATGTTTGCAATAGAGGTTAATCATAAGTGGGATGCTTGTTCAAGTAAGAACAGCACCCAAGCACCGGTCCACCCACATATCAAATTATCAAAGTACCGAACGCGAATCATATGAACGTGATGAAAACTAGCTTGACGATATTCCCATGTGTCCTCGGGAGCGCGTTTCCTATTATAAGAGTTTGTCCCGGCTTGTCCTTTGCTACAAAAAGGATTAGGCCACCTTGCTGCACTTTATTTACTCTTGTTACTTGTTGCTCGTTACAATTTATCTTATCACAAAACTATCTGTTACCACTTATTTCAGTACTTGCAGAGAATACCTTGCTGAAAACCGCTTATCATTTCCTTCTGCTCCTCGTTGGGTTCGACACTCTTACTTATCGAAAGGACTACGATAGATCCCCTATACTTGTGGGTCATCAGCCTTTGCAATGACTTCTTTCACTATTCTCTTGTGTTTGCGTTGTGTGTCATGATACGTCTCCAACGTATCTATAATTTATGAAGTATTCATGCTATTATATTATCCATCTTGGATGTGTTATGGGCTTCACTATGCACTTTTATATTATTTTTTGGGACTAACCTATTGACCCAGAGCCCAGTGCCAGTTCCTGTTTTTTCCCTTGTTTCAGTGTTTCGAAGAAAAGGAATATCAAACGGAGTCGAAACGGAATGAAATCTTCTCGAGAAGTTATTTTTGGAAGGAAAGCTACCTGGGAAACTTGGATTCCACGTCAAGGAAGTTCGAGGAAGCCACGAGGTATAGGGGCGCGCCCACCCCCCTAGGGCGCGCCCTCCACCCTCGTGGGCCCCTCGTGGCTCCCCTAACATACTTCTTCCGCCCATATATATCCATATACCCTAAAAACTTCGGGGAACAGAATAGATCGGGAGTTCTGCCGCCGCAAGCCTCTGTAGCCCCCAAAAACCAATCGGGACCCTGTTCCGACACCCTACCGGAGGGGGGAACCCTCACCGGTGGCCATCTTCATCATCCCAGCGCTCTCCATGACGAGGAGGGAGTAGTTCACCCTCGGGGCTGAGGGTATGTACCAGTAGCTATGTGTTTGATCTCTCTCTCTCTCTCTCTCTCTCTCTCTCTCTCTGTCTCTCTCGTGTTCTTGATTTGGCACGATCTTGATGTATCGCGAGCTTTGCTATTATAGTTGGATCTTATGTTTCTTCTCCCCCTCTACTCTCTTGTAATGGATTGAGTTTCCCCTTTGAAGTTATCTTATCGGATTGAGTCTTTAAAGATTTGAGAACACTTGATGTATGTCTTGCCATGCGTATCTGTGGTGACAATGGGATATCACGTGATTCACTTAATGTATGTTTTGGTGATCAACTTGCGGGTTCCGCCCATGAACCTATGCATAGGGGTTGGCACACGTTTTCGTCATGATTCTCCGGTAGAAACTTTGGGGCACTCTTTGAGGTTCTATGTTGGTTGAATAGATGAATATGAGATTGTGTGATGCATATCGTATAATCATACCCACGGGTACTTGAGGTGACATTGGAGTATCTAGGTGACATTAGGGTTTTGATTGATTTGTGTCTTAAGGTGTTATTCTAGTACGAACTCTAGGGCTGTTGGTGGCACTTATAGGAATAGCCCAACGGATTGATTGGAAAGAATAACTTTGAGGTGGTTTTGTACTCTACCATAATCTCTTCGTTTGTGCTCCGCTATTAGTGACTTTGGAGTGACTCTTTGTTGCATGTTGAGGGATAGTTATATGATCCAATTATATTATTATTGTTGAGAGAACTTGCACCAGTGAAAGTATGAACCCTAGGCCTTGTTTCCTAGCATTGCAATACCGTTTACGCTCACTTTTATCATTAGTTACCTTGCTGTTTTTATATTTTCAGATTACAAAAACCTATATCTACCATCCATATTGCACCTGTATCACCATCTCTTCGCCGAACTAGTGCACCTATACAATTTACCATTGTATTGGGTGTGTTGGGGACACAAGAGACTCTTTGTTATTTGGTTGCAGGGTTGCTTGAGAGAGACCATATTCATCCTACGCCTCCCTCGGTTTGATAAACCTTAGGTCATCCACTTGAGGGAAATTTGCTACTGTCCTACAAACCTCTGCACTTGGAGGCCCAACAACATCTACATGGAGAAGGTTGCGTAGTAGACATCATGTCATATGTGGTGGCTCTAGGTCTGGTTCCAGACGCTTGAATCCCTCTCGTGATACAAGTTCCAAGCGCCTTCGCAATCAAGATGTACCTGAGGGGTCCAATGCTCCGAAATGCAACTTCAAGACGACCGCAACCAAGATCAAGGTGCCCGCTATCAGTTTGGAGGGGATGCCTCAAGCGGAGTTGCAGGTTTGCCGCAAGATCAACCCATATGTCAACCCTAGGGCTCATATCAAGGGAAATCACTTATTCAAGACCAAGAAACAGACTCTCATCTTCCTAGATGCGATCAAGGCAAATAAGAACATCTATGTACCTGTTCAGTGGATTGACATGTATCATCTGAGGAAGGACCACACATACTTTGGTGAACCTCTGGACATGGTGGAGCAGCTTCACCTCGAGGAAATCATCTCTTTTCATCTTGACTATGATCTTGAAATTGTGGCTCGGTTCTTTGCTTCCGTCCACTTCCACACTAATGAGGGGCGGACAATGACTTGAATGACCAATGGTGAGAGGATGTCTGCTACCTGGAAGGAGTTCATGGATCTTTTGCACATTCCCGATGAGGGGCTTGAGAAGCCCATTGGTTTTCTCCCGCATGAAAACCCTCAAGCTACCCCCCAAGGAGAAGCATGTTGAGAAGGTGCCTGCCTCTGGAGAGGTATCTCATGTTCTGAACGCGTTCCTTGATGTCATGCATAGGATCTTTCGCAACACTCTTTCCTCGTATGGGAAACAAGGACCGGGTGCATTCCTATTTGGTGGATATGCTTCTCTTTTGTGAGAAAGGGTGGATTCACGTTCCTGGACCGCTTGATATTTCCCATGTCATGTGGAGTGATCTTTAGTCGACTGTGTTTCACCGAAAGGTCCCCATCTATGGACCTTACTTGTTCTACTTAATCTGGGAGAAGTGGGCGGAGACCTTTCCTCAGGCTCCCAACTAGATCCGTCGTGAGCCCATTCGTCTTCGTCTCAAGGAAAAGTGGGCTAACACTACCACTAAGCCTGCTGCTGCCAACATGGATGTGGATGAGGATGAGTTTGAGGATGAGGACAGTCCCGAGATGTATGAGCCTCCCTGTGCTGAGCCATCTTGGGCCACCAAGCTCAAGGACAAGATGAATACTCTGTTTTGCATGCAGGCTAAGGGGCAGTATCTGACACATTTTTTCTCGGAAGGAGAGTCGTCAGCGCGACAAGCTGACTGTGAGGGAGCTTGGCGAGACCATCTCGAGTGGTTCTGAGAAGAACATTACACCCGAAGCTTCTTGAATGAAGAAGAAGAACTTTCAGTGGGATGACTCTGATGAGGAGGAGTTCAATGGTTGATCTCTCTGTAGTGGGAACTACCACCTATGTGTTAGGTGTCCTCTCTGCCTTTTTGGTGTCTCATTGCCAAAGGGGGAGAGAGTGTAGGATTTGTGAGTGATGTCGTTTTCATTGTCTCCTTGCTTTTGTTGAACCTTCGTTGTTGCTGCTTTGGTTGGTTTTATTTGTGTGTGAGACCAGGAGAATTATTCTATCAAAAGGTGTGAGACATATGCTATCACTCTTATATCATTATTGTCCAGTATGTTTAGTAGCTTGTGAGTCTATTTGTTATGCGCCCTTATCTTCATGCTCACATGCTATGCCTTGCTTCCATGCTTAGTCTTTAAAATTTAGGGGGAGTGTTGATCCTAGGTTGTGTGCTTCGCAGTCCAAAGCATATCTAAAGAATGCACACATCTAGGGGGAGCCTGCCTATATTTTATAGACTTTGAGTTTGCATTTGCTAAATTACATATCCTTATGTGCAAATCCTGTATTGTCATCAATCCACCAAAAAAGGGGGAGATTGTTAGGGCATATTTCTCCCTAAGTAGTTTTTGTTGGGAAACGTAGTAATTTCAAAAAAATTCCTACACACACGCAAGATCATGGTGATGCATAGCAACGAGAGGGGAGAGTGTTGTCCACGTACCCTCGTAGACCGAAAGTGGAAGCGTTATAACAACACGGTTGATATAGTCGTACGTCTTCACGGCCCGACCGATCAAGCACCGAAACTACGGCACCTCCGAGTTCTAGCACACGTTCAGCTCGATGACGATCCCTGGACTCCGATCCAGCAGAATGTCGGGGAAGAGTTCCATCAGCACGACGGCATGGTGACGATCTTGATGTTCTACCGTCGCAGGGCTTCGCCTAAGCACCGCTACAATATTATCGAGGAGAACTATGGTGGAGGGGGGCACCGCACACGGCTAAGAGATCTCAAGGATCAATTGTTGTGTCTTTGGGGTGCCCCCTGCCCCCGTATATAAAGGAGCAAGGGGGAGGCTGGCCAGCCCTCTATGGCGCGCCCCCAAGAGGGGAATCCTACTAGGACTCCAAGTCCTAGTAGGTTTCCACCTAAAGGGAGAGAGGGGGAAGGAAGGAGAGGGAGAGGGAGAAGGAAAGGGGGGCGCCGCCCCCCTCTCCTAGTCCAATTCGGACCAGAGGGGGAGGGGGCGCGCGGCCTGCCCTGGCCGCCCCTCTCTCTCTCTCTCTCCGTTAAGGCCCATCGAGGCCCATTAGTTCCCCCGGGGGTTCCGATAACCCTCCGGCACTCCGGTTTTATCCGAAACTTCTCCGGAACACTTCCGGTGTCCGGATATAGTCGTCCAATATATCAATCTTCATGTCTCAACAATTTAGAGACTCCTCGTCATGTCCATAATCACATCTGGGACTCCAAAAAAACTTCGGTACATCAAAACTCATAAACTCATAATATAACTATCATCGAAACCTTAAGCGTGCGGACCCTATGGGTTCGAGAACTATGTAGACATGACCTAGAACTGTTTCCGGTCAATAAAAATAACGGAACCTGGATGCTCATATTGGCTCCTACATATTCTACGAAGATCTTTGTCGGTCAAACCACATAACAACATACGTTGTTCCCTTTGTCATCGGTATGTTACTTGCCCGAGATTCGATCGTCGGTATCTCAATACCTAGTTCAATCTCGTTACCGGCAAGTCTCTTTACTCGTTACGTAATGCATCATTCCGTAACTAACTCATTAGTTACATTGCTTGCAAGGCTTATAGTGATGTGCATTACCGAGAGGGCCCGAGATACCTCTCGACAATCGGAGTGACAAAACCTAATCTCGAAATCGCCAACTCAACATGTACCTTTGGAGACACCTGTAGAGCTCCTTTATAATCACCCGATTCGTTGTGATGTTTGGTAGCACACAAAGTGTTCCTCCAGTAAGCGGAGTTGCATAATCTCATAGTTGTAGGAACATGTATAAGTCATGAAGAAAGCAATATCAACATACTAAACGATCAAGTGCTAAGCTAACGGAATGGGTCTAGTCAATCACATCATTCTCCTAATGATGTGATCCCGTTAATCAAATGACAACTCATGTCTATGGTTAGGAAACTTAACCATCTTTGATTCATGAGCTAGTCAAGTAGAGGCATACTAGTGACACTCTATTTGTCTATGTATTCACACATGTATTATGTTTCCGGTTAATACAATTCTAGCATGAATAATAAACATTTATCATGATAAAAGGAAATAAGTAATAACTTTATTATTGCCTCTAGGGCATATTTCCTTCAGTCTCCCACTTGCACTAGAGTCAATAATCTAGTTCACATTGCCATGTGATTTAACACCAATATTCACATCTGTATGTGATTAATACCCATAGTTCACATCGTCATGTGATCAACACCCAAAGGGTTTACTAGTGTCAATAATCTAGTTCACATCGCTATGTGATTAACACCCAAAGAGTACTAAGGTATGATCACGTTTTGCTCGTGAGAGAAGTTTAGTCAACGGGTCTGTCACATTCAGATCCGTATGTATTTTGCAAATTTCTATGTCAACAATGCTCTGCACGGAGCTACTCTAGCTAATTGCTCCCACTTTCAATATGTATCCAGATTGAGACTTAGAGTCATCTGGATTAGTATCAAAATTTGCATTGACGTAACCCTTTACGACGAACCTTTTTGTCACCTCCATAATCGAGAAACATATCCTTATTCCACTAAGGATAATCTTGACCATTGTCCAGTGATCTACTCCTAGATCACTATTGTACTCCGTTGCCAAAATCAGTGTAGGGTATATAATTGATCTTGTACACAACATGGCATACTTTATAGAACCTATGGCCAAGGCATAGGGAATGACTTTCATTCTCTTTCTATCTTCTGCTGTGGTCGGGCTTTGAGTCTTACTCAATTTCACACCTTGTAACATAGGCAAGAACTCTTTCTTTGACTGTTCCATTTTGAACTACTTCAAAATCTTGTCAAGGTATGTACTCATTGAAAAACTTATCAAGCGTCTTGATCTATCTCTATAGATCTTGATGCTCAATACGTAAGCAGCTTCACCGAGGTCTTTCTTTGAAAAAACTCCTTTTAAACTCTCCTTTATGCTTTGCAGAATAATTCTACATTATTTCTGATCAACAATATGTCATTCACATATTCTTATCAGAAATGTTGTAGTGCTCCCACTCACTTTCTTGTAAATACAGGCTTCTCCAAAAGTGCAGATAAAACCATCTGCTTTGATCACACTATCAAAGCATTTATTCCAACTCGAGAGGCTTGCACCAGTCCATAAATGGATCATTGGAGCTTGCACACTTTGTTAGCACCTTTTGGATCGACAAAACCTTCCGGTTGCATCATATACAACTCTTCTTCCAGAAATCCATTCAGGAATGCAGTTTTGACATCCATTTGCCATATTTCATAATCATAAAATGCGGCAATTGCTAACATGATTCGGACAGACTTAAGCATCACTACGGGTGAGAAAGTCTCATCGTAGTCAACCCCTTGAACTTGTCGAAAACCTTTCACAACAAGTCGAGCTTTGTAGATAGTTACATTACCATCAGCGTCAGTCTTCTTCTTGAAGATCCATTTATTCTCGATGGCTTGCCGATCATCGGGCAAGTCAACCAAAGTCCATACTTTGTTCTCATACATGGATCCCATCTCAGATTTCATGGCCTCAAGCCATTTTGCGGAATCTGGGCTCATCAATGCTTCCTCATAGTTCGTAGGTTTGCCATGGTCAAGTAACATCACTTCCAGAATAGGATTACCGTACCACTTTGGTGCGGATCTCACTCTGGTTGACCTATGAAGTTCGGTAGTAACTTGATCTGAAGTTTCATGATCATTATCATTAGCTTCCTCACTGATTGGTGTAGGTGTCGCAGAAATTGGTTGCTGCGGTGAACTACTTTCCAAAAAGGGAGTAGGTACAATTACCTCATCAAGTTCTACTTTCCTACCACTCACTTCTTTCGAGAGAAACTCCTTCTCTAGAAAGGATCCATTCTTAGCAACGAATGTCTTGCCCTCGGATCTGTGATAGAAGGTGTACCCAACAATCTCTTTTGGGTATCCTATGAAGACACATTTCTCCAATTTGGGTTTGAGCTTATCAGGATGAAACTTTTTCATATAAGCATCATAACCCCAAATTTTAATAAATGACAACTTTGGTTTCTTGCCAAACCACTGTTCATAAGGCGTCGTCTCAACAGATTTTGATGGTGCCCTATTTAACGTGAACGTAGCTGTCTCTAATGCATAACCCCAAAATGATAGTGGTAAATCGGTAAGAGACATCATAGATTCCACTATATCCAATAAAGTACGGTTATGACGTTCGGACACACCATTATGCTGTGGTGTTCCAGGTGGCACGAATTTGTGAAACTATTCCATATTGTTTTAATTGAAAACCAAACTCGTAACTCAAATATTTGTCTCCGTGATCAGATCATAGAAACTTTATTTTCTTGTCACGATGATTTTCCACTTCACTCTGAAATTCTTTGAACCTTTCAACTATTTCAGACTTATGTTTCATCAAGTAGATATACCCATATCTGCTCAAATCATCTGTGAAGGTCAGAAAATAACGATACCCGCCACGAGCCTTAATACTCATTGGTTTGCATACATCAGTATGTATTAATTCCAACAAGTCAATAGCTCGTTCCATTGTTCCGAAGAACGGAGTTTTAGTCATCTTGCCCATAAGGCATGGTTCGCAAGCATCAAGTGATTCATAATCAAGTGATTCCAAAAACCAGTCAACATGGAGTTTCTTCATGCGCTTTACACCAATATGACCTAAACGGCAGTGCAAAAAATAAGTTGCACTATCATTATTAACTTTGCATCTTTTGGCTTCAATATTATGAATATGTGTATCACTACGATCGAGATCCAACGAACTATTTTCATTGGGTGTATGACCATCGAAGGTTTTACTCATGTAAACAGAACAACAATTATTCTCTGACTTTAATGAATAACCGTATTGCAATAAACATGATCAAATCATATTCATGCTCAATGCAAACACCAAATAACACTTATTTAGGTTATACACTAATCCCGAAATTATAGAGAGTGTGCGATGATGATCATATCAATCTTGGAACCACTTCCAACACACATCATCACTTCACCCTTAACTAGTCTCTGTTTATTTTGCAAATCCCATTTCGAGTTACTACTCTTAGCAACTGAACCAGTATCAACTACCGAGGGGTTGCTATAAACACTAGTAAAGTACACATCATTAACATGTATATCAAATATACCTTTATTCACTTTGCCATCCTTCTTATCCGGAAAATACTTGGGGTAGTTCCGCTTCCAGTGACCAGTACCTTTGCAGTAGAAGCACTTAGTCTCAGGCTTAGGTCCAGACTTGGGCTTCTTCACTTGAGCAGCAACTTGCTTGCCGTTCTTCTTGAAGTTCCCCTTCTTCCCTTTGCCCTTTCTCTTGAAACTAGTGGTCCTGTCAACCATCAACACTTGATGTTTTTCTTGATTTCTACCTTCGCCGATTTTAGCATCGCGAAGAGCTTGGGAATTGTTTTCGTCATCCCTTGCATATTATAGTTCATCACGAAGTTATACTAACTTGGTGATGGTGACTAGAGAATACTATCAATCACTATTTTATCTGGAAGATTAACTCCCACTTGATTCAAGCGATTGTAGTACCCAGACAATCTGAGCACATGCTCACTGCTTGAGCTATTCTCCTCCATCTTTTAGCTATCGAACTTGTTGGAGACTTCATATCTCTCAACTCGGATATTTGCTTGAAATATTAACTTCAACTCCTGGAACATCTCATATGGTCCATGACGTTCCAGACATCTTTGAAGTCCCGATTCTAAGCCGTAAAGCATGGTGCACTTAACTATCAAGTAGTCATCATACCGAGCTATTGTCAAAAACGTTCATAACATCTGCATCTGCTCCTGCAATAGGTTTGTCACCTAGCGGTGCATCAAGGACATAATTCTTCTGTGCAGCAATGAGGACAATCCTCAGATCACGGATCCAATCCGCATTATTGCTACTAACATCTTTCAACACAGTTTTCTCTAGGAACGTATCAAAATAAACATATGAAAGCAACAACGTGAGCTATTGATCTACAACATAATTTGCAAAATACTACCAGGACTAAGTTCATGATAAATTTAAGTTCAATTAATCATATTACTTAAGAACTCCCACTTAGATAGACATCTCTCTAGTCATCTAAGTGATCACGTGATCCAAATCAACTAAACCATGTCCGATCATCACGTGAGATGGAGTAGTTTCAATGGTGAACATCACAATGTTGATCATATCTACTATATGATTCACGTTCGACCTTTTGGTCTCCTGTTCCGAGGCCATATCTATATATGCTAGGCTCGTCAAGTTTAACCTGAGTATTCTGCGTGTGCAACTGTTTTGCACCTATTGTATTTGAACATAGAGCCTATCACACCCGATCATCACGTGGTGTCTCAGCACGAAGAACTTTCACAACGGTGCATACTCAGGGAGAACACTTCTTGATAATTAGTGAGAGATCATCTTAAAATGCTACCGTCAATCAAAGCAAGATAAGATGCATAAAGGATAAACATCACATGCAATCATTATAAGTGATTTGATATGGCCATCATCATCTTGTGCTTGTGAACTCCATCTCCGAAGCACCGTCGTGATCACCATCGTCACCGGCGTGACACCTTGATCTCAATCGTAGCATCGTTGTCATTTATGCCATCTATTGCTTCTACGACTATCGCTACCGCTTAGTGATAAAGTAAAGCAATTAAAGGGCGTTTGCATTTCATACAATAAAGCGGCAACCATATGGCTCCTGCCAGTTGTCGATAACTTCGGTTACAAAACACGATCATCTCATACAATGAAATATAGCATCACATCTTGACCATATCACATCACAACATGCCCTGCAAAAACAAGTTAGACGTCCTCTACTTTGTTGTTGCAAATTTTACGTGGCTGCTACGGGCTTAGCAAGAACCGTTCTTACCTACGCATCAAAACCACAACGATAGTTTGTCAAGTTGGTGTTGTTTTAACCTTTGCAAGGACCGGGCGTAGCCACACTCGGTTCAACTAAAGTTTGAGAAACTGACACCCGCTAGCCACCTCTGTGCAAAGCACGTCGGGAGAACCGGTCTCGCGTAAGCGTACGCGTAATGTCGGTCCGGGCCGCTTCATCCAACAATACCGCCGAACCAAAGTATGACATGCTGGTAAGCAGTATGACTTGTAGTGCCCACAACTCACTTGTGTTCTACTCGTGCATATAACATCTACGCATAAAACCTGGCTCGGATGCCACTGTTGGGAAACGTAGTAATTTCAAAAAAATTCCTATGCACACGCAAGATCATGGTGATGCATAGCAATGAGAGGGGAGAGAGTTGTCCACGTACCCTCGTAGACCAAAAGCGGAAGCGTTATAACAACGCGGTTGATGTAGTAGTACGTCTTCACGGCCCGACCGATCAAGCACCGAAACTACGGCACCTCCGAGTTCTAGCACACGTTCAGCTCAATGACGATCCCCGGACTCCGATGCAGCAGAATGTCGGGGAAGAGTTCCGTCAGCACGATGGCATGGTGACCATCTTGATGTTCTACCGTCGCAAGGCTTCGCATAAGCACCGCTACAATATTATCGAGGAGAACTATGGTGGAGGGGGGCACCACACACGGCTAAGAGATCTCAAGGATCAATTGTTGTTTCTTTGGGGTGCCCCCTGCCCCCGTATATAAAGGAGCAAGGGGGGCCGGCCGGGCCTCTATGGCGCGCCCCCAAGAGGGGAATCCTACTAGGACTCCAAGTCCTAGTAGGTTTCCACCTAAAGGGAGAGATGGGGAAGGAAGGACAGGGAGAGGGAGAAGGAAAAGGGGGCGCCGCCCCCCTCTCCTAGTCCAATTCGGACCAGAGGGGGAGGGGGCGCGCGGCCTGCCTTGGCCGCCCCTCTCTCTCTCTCTCTCCACTAAGGCCCATCGAGGTCCATTAGTTCCCCCGGGGGTTCCGATAACCCTCCGGCACTCCGGTTTTATCCGGAACTTCTCCGGAACACTTCCGGTGTCCGAATATAGTCGTCCAATATATCAATCTTCATGTCTCAACCATTTCGAGACTCCTTGTCATGTCCGTAATGACATCCGGGACTCCGAACAAACTTTGGTACATCAAAACTCATAAACTCATAATATAACTGTCATCGAAACCTTAAGCGTGCGGACCTTACGGGTTCGAGAACTATGTAGACATGACCTAGAACTGTTTTTGGTCAATAACCAATAGCGGAACCTGGATGCTCATATTGGATCCTACATATTCTACGAAAATCTTTATCGGTCAAATCGCATAACAGCATACGTTGTTCCCTTTGTCATTGGTATGTTACTTGCCCGAGATTCGATCGTCGGTATCTCAATACCTAGTTCAATCTCGTTACCGGCAAGTCTCTTTACTCGTTACGTAATGCATCATTCCATAACTAACTCATTAGTTACATTGCTTGCAAGGCTTATAGTGATGTGCATTACCGAGAGGGCCCAGAGATACCTCTTCGACAATCAGAGTGACAAAACCTAATCTCGAAATACGCCAACTCAACATGTACCTTTGGAGACACCTGTAGAGCTCCATTATAATCACCCAGTTACGTTGTGACGTTTGGTAGCACACAAAGTGTTCCTCCGGTAAACGGGAGTTGCATAATCTCATAGTTGTAGGAACATTTTTGAGAAGTCCTTAATGAACCTCCTATAAAATCCGGTGTGACCAAGGAAACTTCTTATACCTTTGATGTCCTTGGGACATGGCATATTTTTAATAGCATCAACCTTGGCTTTATCAACTTCAATACCTCTTTCAGAAACTTTGTGCCCCAAGACAATACCTTCATTAACCATAAAGTGGCACTTTTCCCAATTCAAGACAAGATTAGTTTCTTCACATCTCTGCAAAACTCGATCAAGATTGCTCAAGCAATCATCAAAAGCGGATCCATAGACAGAAAAGTCGTCCATGAAAACCTCAGAAATCTTTTCACAAAAGTCAGAGAATATAGCCATCATGCATCTTTGAAAGGTAGCAGGTGCATTACATAAACCAAAAGGCATATGTCTATAAGAAAAAGTACCAAAAGGGCATGTAAAAGTAGTCTTTGATTGATCTTTAGCCGACATAGGTATTTGAGAGAAACCAGAATAACCATCTAGAAAGCAATAATGTGTATGTTTGCATAATCTTTCTAGCATTTGATCAATAAAAGGTAAGGGGTAATGATCTTTCTTAGTAGCTTTATTTAATTTGCGGAAATCAATTACCATCCTATAACCTGTGATAATTCTTTGCGGAATCAATTCATCTTTATCATTAGGGACAACAGTAATACCTCCCTTCTTAGGGACACAATGGACAGGACTTACCCACCGACTATCAAAGAACGGGATAAATTATACCTGTCTCCAGAAGCTTAAGTATTTCTTTTCTTACCACTTCTTTCATTTTAGGATTCAAACGTCGTTGAGGATCGCGAACTGGTTTGGCATCCGCTTCCAAATTTATTTTATGTTGACATAGAGTGGGACTAATGCCCTTAAGATCATCAAGAGTATACCCAATAGCGGCACGGTGCTTCTTCAGAGTTTTCAATAATATTTCTTCTTCATTCTCTGAAAGGTTAGCACTAATAATAACAGGATATATTTTCTTTTCATCAAGATAAGCATATTTAAGATTATCAGGCAACGGTTTAAGCTCAAACACGGGATCACCCTTGGGTGGAGGAGGATCCCCCAGGATTTCAATAGGCAAATTGTGTTGCAGAATAGGTTCCTGATTAAATAATACTTCATCTATTTCCCTTCTTTCATTCATGAACATCTCATTTTCATGGTCTAGCAAATAGTGTTCTAAAGGATCACTAGGAGGTACGGCAATAGAAGCAAGACCAATAATTTCATCCTTACTAGGCAATTCTTCCTCACGATGTTGTTTACTAAATTTAGAGAAATTAAACTCATGAACCATATCATCCAAGCCAATAGTAACAACCTTCTTTTTGCAGTCTATCTTAGCATTGACAGTGTTCAAGAAGGGTCTACCAAATATAATGGGACAAAAGCTATCTTGTGGAGAACCAAGAACAAGAAAATCTGCGGGATATTTGGTTTTTCCACACAAGACTTCAACATCTCTAACAATTCCCATTGCAGATATAGTATCTCTATTGGCAAGTTTAATTGTAACATCAATATTTTCTAACTCAGCAGGTGCAATATCATGCATAATTTCTTTGTATAAGTCAATGGGTATAATACTAGCACTAGCACCCATATCACATAAGCCATGATAACAATGATCTCCTATTTTAACAGAAATAACAGGCACGCCTACCACAGGTCTATGTTTATCTTTACCACACGGTTTAGCAATTCTAGCAGTTTCACCACAGAATTGAATAACATGCCCATCAATATTATCGGATAGGAGATCTTTAACAATAGCAATATTAGGTTCTACTTTGACTTGCTCAGGAGGTGTATAAGTTCTAATATTGCTTTTACGAACAACAGTTGAAGCTTTAGCATGGTCCTTTACTCTAACAGGGAAAGGTGGTTTCTCAACATAAGAGGTAGGAACAATAGGATCATTATAAGTGACAGTCTTTTCTTCAACTTTAATAGGTGCAGCTACTTTTACTTCTATGGGAGGATGATATTTAAACCACTTCTCCTTAGGGAGATCAACATAACTAGCAAAAGATTCATAGAAATAAGCTACTATCTCAGAGTCAAGTCCATATTTAGTGCTAAACTTACGGAAAATATCAGTATCCATAAAAGATTTAACACAATCAAACTTAGGTGTCATACCTGACTCCTTACCTTCGTCGAGGTCCCAATCTTCAGAGTTGCATTTAATTCTATCCAATAAATTCCATTTAAATTCAATAGTCTTCATCATAAAAGAGCCAGCACAAGAAGTATCGATCATGGTGCGATTGTTATCAGAAAGCCGAGCATAAAAATTCGGAAGAATTGTCACTCTTGGGAGCTCATGATTGGGGCATGAATATAACATTGATTTAAGCCTCCCCCAAGCTTGAGCGATGCTTTCTCCTTCGCGAGGCCAAAAATTATATATATAATTGCGATCACGATGAACAAGATGCATAGGGTAATACTTTTGATGAAATTCCAATTTCAATCTTTTATAGTTCCATGATATCGTATCATCACATAGCCTATACCATGTCAATGCGACTTCCTTCAAAGATAAAGGGAAGAACTTCTTCTTAACAACATCATCGGGTATACCTGCAAGCTTAAATAATCCACAAACTACATCCACATAGAGTAGATGTTCATCAGGATGCTTTGTTCCATCTCGTGTAAAAATATTAGCTAGCAGTTTTTCCATCATACCTGAAGGAACTTCAAAAGGAGTTTCATTTTCAATAGGTTTAGTAGGTTGAGGAGAAACTCTTTGCTCTACTGGACAGGGTGAAGATACCCCGAGCAAAACCCTCAGAGAATTACTTTCCATAGTAACAAGTGACAGAAAATTTCAGCACACTATATAAAATTTTCCTTACCAAATTCCTCCTACCGAAGGCGCTACACTCCCCGGCAATGGCGCCAGAAAAGAGTCTTGATGGCCCACAAGTATAGGGGATCTATCATAGTCCTTTCGATAATTAAGAGTGTCGAACCCAACGAGGAGCAGAAGGAAGTGATAAGCGGTTTTCAGCAAGGTATTCTCTGCAAGTACTGAAATAAGTGGTAACAGATAGTTTTGTGATAAGGTAAATTGTAACGAGCAACAAGTAACAAGAGTAAATAAAGTGCAGCAAGGTGGCCCAATCCTTTTTGTAGCAAAGGACAAGCCTGGACAAACTCTTACAATAGGAAAAGCGCTCCCGAGGACACATGGGAATATCGTCAAGCTAGTTTTCACCACGTTCATATGATTCGCGTTCGGTACTTTGATAATTTGATATGTGGGTGGACCGGTGCTTGGGTGCTATTCTTACTAGAACAAGCATCCCACTTATGATTAACCTCTATTGCAAGCATCCGCAACTACAACAAAAGTATTAAGGTAAACCTAACCATAGCATGTAACATATGGATCCAAAACAGCCCCTTACGAAGCAACGCATAAACTAGGGTTTAAGCTTCTGTCACTCTAGCAACCCATCATCTACTTATTACTTCCCAATGCCTTCCTCTAGGCCCAAATAATGGTGAAGTATTATGTAGTCGACGTTCACATAACACCACTAGAGGCTAGACAACATACATCTCATCAAAATATCGAACGAATACCAAATTCACATGACTACTAATAGCAAGACTTCTTCCTTGTCCTCAGGAACAAACGTAACTACTCACAAAGCATATTCATGTTCATAATCAGAGGGCTAATAATATGCATAAAGGATCTGAATATATGATCTTCCACCAAATAAACCAACTAGCATCAACTACAAGGAGTAATCAACACTACAAGCAACCTACTAGCACCAATCCCGGACTTGGAGACAAGAATTGGATACAAGAGATGAACTAGGGCTTGGAGATGAGATGGTGCTGGTGAAGATGTTGATGAAGATTGCCCTCTCCCGATGAGAGGAGCGTTGGTGATGATGATGACGATGATTTCCCCCTCCCGGAGGGAAGTGTCCCCGACAGAATAGCTCCGCCGGAGCCCTAGATTTGTTCCGCCAAGGTTCCGCCTCGTGGCGGCGGAGTGTCGTCCCGAAAGGTTGCTTAATGTTTTTCTCATCGAAAGACTTCATATAGGAGAAGATGGGCATCGGAGAGCCACCAGGGGCCCACGAGGTAGGGGGCGCGCCCCCACCCTCGTGAGCAGGGTGTGGGCCCCCTGGCCTTCATCTTTGGCGACGATTTTTCATTATTTATTTTAAGATATTCCATGGAGTTTTAGGACTTTTGGAGTTGCACAGAATAGGTCTCCAATATTTGCTCCTTTTCCAGCCTAGAACTCCAGCTGCCGGCATTCGCCCTCTTCATGTAAATCTTGTAAAATAAGAGAGAATAGCCATAAGTATTGTGACATAACGTGAAATAACAGCCCATAATGCAATAAATATCGATATAAAAGCATGATGCAAAATGGACGTATCAACTCCCCCAAGCTTAGACCTCGCTTGTCCTCAAGCGAAAAGCCGATAACAATAAATATGTCCTCATGTTTAGAGGTAGAGGCGTCGATAAAAATAAAATACGGACATGAAGGCATCATGATTATTCTCTTAACAGCAACATATTATAGATTTTGTCATATGATTACTTATGTTCAAGTGATGATCTTTTCACAAAGCAAAGGTATGAATCAGAAACCTTATTGAGCACCAACAAATTATAACCTCAGTCATTGAAGCAATTGCAATTTGTCATAGCATTGGAAAGAGTCTATGTCAGAGCTTAAAAGCAAGTCCACATACTCAACTATCATTTAGTCCTTCATAATTGCTAGCACTCACGCAATACTTGTGGTTACGGAGTTTTAATCGGACACAGAGAAAGATAGGGGCTTATAGTATTGCCCCACAACCTTTTACCTCAAGGGTAATGTCAACAATAATAATTCATGCTCCCCTACATCCAATTAGATATATATATAGCATGTTCTTTCCAACATGCTGGGCTTGCCAAAGGATACAATGAAAAAGGAAAGGTGAAGATCACCGTGACTCTTGCATAAGGTAGAGGATAATAATAAAAGATAGGCCCTTCGCAGAGGGAAGCAGAGGTTGCCATGCGCTTTTATGGTTGATGCACAAAATATTAATGCAAAAGAACGTCACTTTATATTGCCCCTTGTATGTGGAACTTTATTATGCAGTCCGTCGCTTTTATTACTTCCACAACAAGTTCGTACGAAGCTTATTTTCTCTGCACTAATAAGTCATGCATATTTAGAGAGCAATTTTTATTGCTTGCACCGATGACAACTTACTTGAAGGATCTTACTCAATCCATAGGTAGATATGGTGGACTTTCATGGCTAAACTGGTTTAAGGGTATTTGGAAGCACAAGTAGTATCTCTACTTGGTGCTGAGAATTTGGCTAGCATGAGGGGGAAAGGCAAGCTCAACATGTTAGAGGACCCATGACAACATACTTTATCTCAGATATAAGAAAACATAACTCATCACGTTGTCTTCCTAGTCCAACATCAACTCTTTAGCATGTTATATTTTAATGAGTGCTCCCAATCATAAAAGATGTCAATGATAATATATCTATATGTGAAACCTCTCTCTCCTTATTACTTCCTATTAATTGCAACGATGACCAAAGCTATATTTTCCAACTCCCAACAACTTTTAATCATCATACTCTTTCTATGTGAAGTCATTACTCTTAATAAGATCAATATGAACTCTTTGTTTCTTTTTATTCTTTCTACTATTCACCCAAGATCATGGCAAAACAATCAAGCCCTTGACTCAACACTAAACTTTATTATATATATAGCTCACGGACTCGATTACAAAGAGAGATCATAAAGCAAAACTCAAAGCTAGATCATGCCATAACCTTTATTCTACTAGATCAAGATACTACTAATAGGATCGAACTAAGAAAAACGGTAAAGATAGGAGTTGTGATGGTGATACGATACCGGGGCACCTCCCCCAAGCTTGGCAGTTGCCAAGGGGAGTGCCCATACCCATGTGATTATGTCTCCTTATTTGTTGGTGATGGTGGAGGTGTTGTTGATGATGCAGGCTTGTCGTCCACCTTCCATGGCATAGGCTCACCATCATATAAGGATGATCGAGTCAACGGAATCCTCAAATCTGTAGCCAAACTCATCCTTTTGAATCTATATTCATACTCACAGTTTTGATTTTGCAGATCATAGATTTGGGCTTGGAGGTGCCCTTAATATCATCAAGAGTATACCCAATAGCGGCACGGTGCTTCTTCAGAGTTTTCAATAATCTTTCTTCTTCATGCTCTGAAAGGTTAGCACTAATAATAACATGATATATTTTCTTTTCATCAAGATAAGCATATTTAAGATTATCAGGCAACGGTTTAAGCTCAAACACGGATCGCCCTTGGGTGGAGGAGGATCCCTAAGTTTCAACAGCAAATTGTGTTGCAGAATAGGTTCTGTTTAAAGAATACTTCATCTATTTCCTTCTTTCATTCATGAACATCTCATTTTCATGGTCTAGCAAATAGTGTTCTAAAGGATCACTAGGAGAATGCGGCAATAGAAGCAAGACCAATAATTTCATCCTTACTAGGCAATTCTTCCTCACGATGTTGTTTACTAAATTTAGAGAAATTAAACTCATGAACCATATCATCCAAGCCAATAGTAACAACCTTCTTTTTGCAGTCTATCTTAGCATTAACAGTGTTCAAGAAGGGTGTACCAAATATAATGGGACAAAAGCTATCTTGTGGAGAACCAAGAACAAGAAAATCTGCAGGATATTTGGTTTTTCCACACAAGACTTCAACATCTCTAACAATTCCCATTGCAGATATAGTATCTCTATTGGCAAGTTTAATTGTAACATCAATATCTTCTAACTCAGCAGGTGCAATATCATGCATAATTTCTTTGTATAAGTCAATGGGTATAACACTAGCACTAGCACCCATATCACATAAGCCATGATAACAATGATCTCCTATTTTAACAGAAATAACAGGCATGCCTACCACGGTCTATGTTTATCTTTAGCACGGTTTAGCAATTCTAGCAGTTTCACCACGAATTGAATAACATGCCCATCAATATTATCAGACAAGAGATCTTTAACAATAGCAATATTAGGTTCTACTTTGACTTGCTCAGGAGGTGTATAAGTTCTAATATATCTTTTACGAACAACAGTTGAAGCTTTAGCATGGTCCTTTACTCTAACAGGGAAAGGTGGTTTCTCAACATAAGAGGTAGGAACAATAGGATCATTATAAGTGACAGTCTTTTCTTCAACTTTAATAGGTGCAGCTACTTTTACTTCTATGGGAGGATGATATTTAAACCACTTCTCCTTAGGGATATCAACATAAGTAGCAAAATATTCACAGAAAGAAGCTACTATCTTAGAGTCAAGTCCATATGTAGTTCTAAACTTACGGAAAATATCGGTATCCATAAAAGATTTAACACAATCAAACTTAGGAGTCATACCTGATTCCTCACCTTCGTCGAGGTCCCAATCTTTGGAGTTGCCTTTAATTCTATCCAATAAATTCCATTTAAATTCAATAGTCTTCATCATAAAAGAGCCAGCACAAGAAGTATCGAGCATGGTGCGATTGTTATCAGAAAGCCGAGCATAAAAAATCTGAAGAATTTTCACTCTTGGGAGCTCATGATTGGGGCATGAATATAACATTGATTTAAGCCTCCCCCAAGCTTGAGCGATGCTTTCTCCTTCGCGAGGCCAAAAATTATATATATAATTGTGATCACGATGAACAAGATGCATAGGGTAATACTTTTGATGAAATTCCAATTTCAATCTTTTATAGTTCCATGATATCGTATCATCACATAGCCTATACCATGTCAATGCGTCTTCCTTCAAAGATAAAGGGAAGAACTTCTTCTTAACAACATCATCGGGTATACCTGCAAGCTTAAATAATCCACAAACTTCATCCACATAGAGTAGATGTTCATCAGGATGCTTTGTTCCATCTCCTGTAAAAGTATTAGCTAGCAGCTTTTCCATCGTACCCGAAGGAACTTCAAAAGGAGTTTCATTTTCAATAGGTTTAGTAGGTTGAGGAGAAACTCTTTGCTCTACTGGACGGGGTGAAGATACCCCGAACAAAACCCTCAGAGAATTACTTTCCATAGTAACAAGTGACAGAAAATTTCAGCACACTATATAAATTTTTCCTTACCAAATTCCACCTACCAAAGGCGCTACACTCCCCGGCAACGGCGCCAGAAAAGAGTATTGATGACCCACAAGTATAGGGGATCTATCGTAGTCCTTTCGATAAGTAAGAGTGTCGAACCCAACGAGGAGCAGAAGGAAGTGATAAGCGGTTTTCAACAAGGTATTCTCTGCAAGTACTGAAATAAGTGGTAACAGATAGTTTTGTGATAAGGTAAATTGTAACAAGCAACAAGTAACAAGAGTAAACAAAGTGCAGCAAGGTGGCCCAATCCTTTTTGTAGCAAAGGACAAGCCTGGACAAACTCTTATAATAGGAAAAGCGCTCCCGAGGACACATGGGAATATCGTCAAGCTAGTTTTCATCACGTTCATATGATTCACGTTCGGTACTTTGATAATTTGATATGTGGGTGGACCGGTGCTTGGGTGCTGTTCTTACTTGAACAAGCATCCCACTTATGATTAACCTCTATTGCAAGCATCCGCAAGTACAACAAAAGTATTAAGGTAAACCTAACCATAGCATGAAACATATGGATCCAAAACAGCCCCTTACGAAGCAACGCATAAACTAGGGTTTAAGCTTCTGTCACTCTAGCAACCCATAATCTACTTATTACTTCCCAATGCCTTCCTCTAGGCCCAAATAATGGTGAAGTGTTATGTAGTCGACGTTCAAATAACACCACTAGAGGCTAGACAACATACATCTCATCAAAATATCGAACGAATACAAAATTCACATGACTACTAATAGCAAGATTTCTCCCTTTTCCTCAGGAACAAACATAACTACTCACAAAGCATATTCATGTTCATATACAGAGGGGTAATAATATGCGTAAAGAATCTGAACATATGATCTTCCACCAAATAAACCAACTAGCATCAACTACAAGGAGTAATCAACACTACTAGCGCACCAATCCCGGACTTGGAGACAAGAATTGGATACAAGAGATGAACTAGGGTTTGGAGATGAGATGGTGCTGGTGAAGATGTTGATGGAGATTGCCCTCTCCCGATGAGAGGATCGTTGGTGATGATTGTAGGACCTTGAAGTATGTCTAGAGCGGGGTGATTAGACTACTTGACCAATTAAAAACTTAGCCTTTTCCCAGTTTTAGAGTTTGGCGGATTTTAGCTATCTTAGGACAAGTCAAGCAATCATCACTCAATTCAAGCAAGCATGCAAAGTGTGTATGAGCAGCGGAAATTAAAGCATGCAACTTGCAAGAAAGTAAAGGGAAGGGTTTGGAGGATTCAAAGCGCAATTGGAGACACGGATGTTTTTGGCGTGGTTCCGATAGGTGGTGCTATCGTACCTCCACGTTGATGGAGACTTAAACCCACGAAGGGTAGCAGTTGCTGTGAGTCCACGGAGGGCTCCACCCACGAAGGGTCCACAGTAGCAACCTTGTCTATCCCACCATGGCCGTCGCCCACGAAGGAATTGCCTCACTAGCGGTAGATCTTCACGAAGTAGGCGATCTCCTTGCCCTTACAAACTCCTTGGTTCAACTCCACAATCTTGTCGGAGGCTCCCAAGTGACACCTAGCCAATCTAGGAGACACCACTCTCCAAGAAGTAACAAATGGTGCGTTGATGATGAACTCCTTGCTCTTGTGCTTCAAATGATAGTCTCCCCAACACTCAACTCTCTTTTATAGGATTTGGATCTGGTGGAAAGAAGATTTGAGTGGAAAGCAACTTGGGAAAGGCTGGAGATCAAGATTCATATGGTAGGAATGGAATATCTTGGTCTCAACACATGAGTAGGTGGCTCTCTCTCAGAAATGGTAAGTTGGAAGTGTAGGTTTGTTCTGATGGCTCTCTCTTCGAATGAAGAGGAGGTGGAGGGGTATATATAGCCTCCACACAAAATCTAACCGTTACACACAATTTACCAATCTCGGTGGGACCGAATCAACAAACTCGGTCAGACCGATTTTAGTAAACCTAGTGACCGTTAGGGTTTTCGGTGGGACTAACATGCAACTAGGTAGGACCAATATGGTTAGGGTTAGGGCATAACGTAATCTCGGTGAGACCGATTACACAAACTCAGTGAGACCGATTTTGGTAATTAGCTAACCAGAGAGTTGGTCAGGTAAACTCGGTGGGACCGATTCGATCTTTCGGTGAGACCGAAACGTTACGAAAGGGAAACAGAAAGTTTACATTGCAATCTCGGTGGGACCGATCCGCTCTTTCGGTGAGACCAAAAAGTTACGAAAAGGAAACAGAGAGATTACAATCCCATCTCGGTGAGACTGAGATCCCTATCGGTAGAACCGATTTGCCTAGGGTTTGTGGCAGTGGCTATGACATTTGGAATCAGTGGCGATGAATAGGAAGAATCGGTGAGACCGATTTTGGCTTTAGGTTTAGGTCATATGTGGATGTGAGAAAGTAGCTGAGGGTTTTGGAGCATATCACTAAGCACATGAAGCAAGAGGCTCATTAAGCAACACCTCATCCCTCCTTGATAGTATTGGCTTTTCCTATAGACTCAATGTGATCTTGAATCACTAAAATATAAAATGAAGAGTCTTGAGCTTTTGATCTTGAGCCAATCCTTTGTCATAAGCATTTTGAGGGATCCACTTTCATCATCCATGCCATGCCATTCATTGAGCTTTCCTGAAATGTTCATCTTGGAATAGTATTAGCTGAATGAGCTATATGTTGTTATGAATTACCAAAACCACCTAGGGATAGTTGCAATTTCAATCTCCCCCTTTTTGGTAATTGATGACAACATATAGATCAAAGCTTCGACAAATGATAATGAGATTGAAAAACATCGTCGCTTTGAGAAGTATGTGATAAGCAAGAGCTTCCCCTAAATTTGTGCATAGTTTACGATTTGCTTTGGACTGCAAATGCACAAGGAATTAGGCTCATGGGTTACTCTTCCATGTCACATACATCTTGGTGGAGCGCTCAAAATGATACGGATTGAATACATGCACTCATCACCAAGCACAGTGAATGATCACATAGGATAGATAAGATAATATCATCAAACATGCATAAGTGTAGCTTATGATCAAACACATGATCATCAATGTCTCACATACATAGTATCTCAAGCAATCAAAAGCAAACAAGTTTAAAAACCACCAAACCAAGAGAGAACAAAAGCAACACTCTCTCTCTCTAAGCCTATGATCTATACATTTTTCTCCCCCTTTGGCAACAAGTTACCAAAAAGTTCATAGAAAATGCATAGTGCTAGATCGACTCTAAGGCTAGATCTTCAGGTGGTGGAGTCCGGATAACGCCGAGGATGAAAGCTTCAGTTGATGTAGATGGAGCTGGAGCTGGTATAGGTGATGGAGCTGGTGGCACTGAGGCTGTAGCTGGTGCAGATGAAGTGGCTCGTGTCGAGGCGCGCATGCAGATGACCTCTGGGCTCTAGGCACTCCGCAAATGCATCAGTTGTTGTTTTGCCCTTCCTCTCCTGCATGTCATCCTGTAGTTGCTCCACAGCAGACTGAATCTCAGTTACTTTTACATCTAAGTCATAGGCCTTTGTTCCATGATTATTTCCAAGCTCTCCTGATTTTGAGTGAGGGTGGCTAATCCCTTCTCAATCCTCAGTGTTGATGCTATTAAGTATCCAAGCTGCTCTTGCTTGTTCTTCAAGAAATACTCAGATGCCTCCTCTTGAGTTGGCATCCTGGCAGCCTTCTCCTTCCTTGCCTTCTCCTTCTTCTCTTGTGCTTGAGGCCGCGATGGATCATTCTCATTCATGACAACCTCACTGTCCTCAAAGTCTGGATAAATTGGAAAATGTTCTTTATCCAATAGATATTTGCCTGTGCCCATCTTTGAGTTTATCAACTCCTGGATCTGAGGGGCATATCCACAACTTCTTTTCTGGTTTGCTGCAGTCCTCTTAATGGTTTCAACCATAAGGCTCATGACTTTGAATTTCTGTGGCACATCAAACAAATGCAACATGTTGATTGCATGCCCTCTATGTTGGGGAACGTAGCAGAAATTCAAAATTTTCCTACGTGTCACCAAGATCTATCTATGGAGAAACCAGCAACGAGGGGAAGGAGAGTGCATCTACATACCCTTGTAGATCGCTAAGCGGAAGCGTTCAAGAGAACGGGGTTGAAGGAGTCGACTTGTCGTGATCCAAATCACGGAGATCCTAGTGCCGAGCAGACGGCACCTCGCGTTCAACACACGTACAGCCCGGTGACGTCTCCCACGCCTTGATCCAGCAAGGAGAGAGGGAGAGGTTGAGGAAGACTCCGTCCAGCAGCAGCACAATGGTGTGGTGGTGGTGCAGGAGCGTGGTAATCCTGCAGGGCTTCGCCAAGCACCGCGGGAGAGGAGAAGGGAGAGAGGTAGGGCTGCACCTGGAGAGGTGAAAAACCATGTCATGGGCAGCCCCCACACCTCATGTATTTATAGGGGAAGGGGAGGGGCTGTGCCCCCTCTAGGGTTCCCTCCCCAAGGGGTGGCGGCAGCCCCCATATCTCATCTGGGTGGCGGCCAGAGGGGGAGAGAGGGGAGGCGCACCTGGGGTGGGCCTTAGGGCCCATCTGCCCTAGGGTTTGCCCCCTCCCACTCTTCCCTGCGCCTTGGGCCCCTTCTGGGGGGCGCACCAGCCCACCTGGGGCTGGTCCCCTCCCACACTTGGCCCATGCAGCCCTCCGGGGTTGGTGGCCCCACTTGGTGGACCCAGGACCCTCCGGTGGTCCCAGCGTATCTAAAAAAACCGAAACTTTTCCGGTGACCAAAACAGGACTTCCCATATATAAACCTTTACCTCTGGACCATTCCGGAACTCCTCGTGACGTCCGGGATCTCATCCGGGACTCCGAACAACATTCAGTAACCACATACAAACTTCCTTTATAACCCTAGCGTCATCGAACCTTAAGTGTGTAGACCCTACGGGTTCGGGAACCATGCAGACATGACCGAGACGTTCTCCGGTCAATAACCAACAGCGGGATCTGGATACCCATGTTGGCTCCCACATGTTCCATGATGATCTCATCGGATGAACCACGATGTCAAGGACTCAATCGATCCCGTATACAATTCCCTTTGTCTAACGGTATTGTACTTGCCCGAGATTCGATCGTCGGTATACCGATACCTTGTTCAATCTCATTACCGGCAAGTCTCTTTACTCGTTCCGTAACACATCATCCCGTGATCAAGCCCTTGGTCACATTGTGCACATTATGATGATGTCCTACCGAGTGGGCCCAGAGATACCTCTCCGTTTACGGAGTGACAAATCGATCTCGATTCGTGCCAACCCAAGCAGACACTTTCGGAGATACCTGTAGTGCACCTTTATAGCCACCCGATTCGTTGTGACGTTTGGTACACCAAAGCATTCCTACGGTATCCGGAGTTGCACAATCTTATGGTCTAAGGAAATGATACTTGACATTAGAAAAGCTTTAGCATAAGAACAACGATCTTTGTGCTAGGCTTAGGATTGCGTCTTGTCCATCACATCATTCTGCTAATGATGTGATCCCGTTATCAACGACATCCAATGTCCATGGTTAGAAAACCGTAACCATCTATTGATCAACGAGCTAGTCAACAGAGGCTTACTAGGGACATGGTGTTGTCTATGTATCCACACATGTATCTGAGTTTCCTTTCAATACAATTTTAGCATGGATAATAAACGATTATCATGAATAAGGAAATATAATAATAACTAATTTATTATTGCCTCTAGGGCATATTTCCAACAGTCTCCCACTTGCACTAGAGTCAATAATCTAGTTCACATCGCCATGTGATCAACACTGATAGGTCACATCGCCATGTGACCAACATCCAAAGAGTTTACTAGTGTCTTAAACTAGTTCACATCACCATGTGATTAAGTCTCAGTGAGTTCTTGGGTTTGATCATGTTTTGCTTGTAAGAGAAGTTTTAGTCAACGGGTCTACAACATTCAGATCCGTATGTACTCTGCAAATCTCTAAGTCATATTGTAAATGCTGCTTCTACGCTCCACTTGAAGCTATTCCAAATGGTTGCTCCACTATACGTATCTGGTTTGCTACTCAGAGTCACTCGGATAGGTGTTAAAGCTTGCATCAACGTAACCCTTTACGCCGAACTCTTCATCGCCTCCATAATCGAGAAACATGTCCTTATTTACTCCAAGGAAAATTTTGACCGCTGTCCAATGATCCATTCCTGGATCATTCTTGTACCCCTTGACTGACTCATGGCAAGGCACACTTCCGGTGTGGTACACAGCATAGCATACTACAGAGCCTACGTTTAAAGCATCGGGGACGATCTTCGTCCTTTCTCTCTTTTCTGCCTTGGTCGAGCTTTAAGTCTTAACTTCATACCTTACATCTCAGGCAAGAACTCCTTCTTTGACTGATCCATCTTGAACACCTTCAAGATCATGTCAAGGTATATGCTCATTTGAAAGTACCATGAAGCGGTTTTGATCTATCCTCATAGATCTTGATGCTCAATGTTCAAGTAGCTTAATCCAGGTTTTCACTTGAAAAACACTTTTCAAATAACCCTATATGCTTTTGAGAAAATTCTACATCATTTCGATCATCAATATGTCAACGACATATACTCATCGAAATTCTATAGTGCTCCCACTCACTTCTTTGGAAATACAAGTTTCTCATAAACTTTGTATAAACCCAAAAAATTTTGATCATCTTATCAAAGCACACATTCCAACTCCGAGATGCTTACTCCAGTCCTTAGAAGGATTGCTGGAGTTTTGCATATTGTTAGCGTTAAATCAGATTGTCAAAACCTTCTGGTTGTATCACATACAACCTTTCCTCAAGAAAACTGTCAAGGAAACAATGTTTTGACATTCTATCTGCAAGATTTCATAAATGATGTAGTAACTGCTAATCCATTTCCAACAGACTCTTAGCATCGCTACGAGTGAGAAAGCCTCACCGTAGTCAACTCCTTGAACTTTTCGGAAAACATCTTAATGACAAGTCGAGCTTTCTTAATGGTAATTCTTACCATCATTTTCTGTCTTCCTTTTAAAATCCATCCGTACCCAATGGCCTTACGATCATCAAGTATTTCTTCCAAAGTCATGGATCCTTTCTCGGATTTTATGGCCTCGAGCCATTCGTCGGAATCCGGGCCCACCATCGCTTCTCCATAGCTCGTAGGTTCATTGTTGTCTAGCAACATGACCTCTAAGACAGGATTGCGTACCACTCTGAAGTAGTACGCATCCTTGTCACCCTACGAGGTACGTTAGTGACTTGATCCGAAACTTCATGATCACTATCATAAGCTTCTACTTCAATTGGTGTAGGTGCCATGAGAAGAACTTCCTGTGCCCTGCTACACACTAGTTGAAGTGACGGTTCAATAACCTCATCAAGTCTCCACCATCCTCCCACTCAATTCTTTCGAGAGAAACTTTTCCTCAAGAAAGGACCTGTTTCTAGAAACAATTACTTTTGCTTCCGGATCTGAGATAGGAGGTATACCCAACCATTTTGGGTATCCTATGAAGATGTATTTATCCGTTTTGGGTTCGAGCTTATCACGATGAAACTTTTTCACATAAGCGTCGCAGCCCCAAACTTTTAAGAAAAGACAACTTAGGTTTCTCCAAACCATAGTTCAAACGGTGTCGTCTCAACGGAATTACGTGGTGCCCTATTAAAGTGAGTGTGGTTGTCTCCAATGCCTAACCCATGAACGACAGTGGTAATTCGATAAGAGACATCATGGTACGCACCATATCCAATAGGGTGCAACTATGATGTTCGGACACACCATCACACTATGGTGTTCCAGGTGGTATTAATTGTGAAACAATTTCCACATTGTCTTAATTGTGTGCCAAAGCTCGTAACTCAGATACTTATCTCCATGATCATATCATAGACATTTTATCCTCTTGTCACAATGATCTTTAACTTCACTCTGAAATTACTTGAACCATTCAATAATTCAGACTTGTGTTTCATCAAGTAAATATACTCAACATCTACTCGAATCATCCGTGAAGTCGAACATAACAATATTCACTTTGCATGCCTCGTACGATTGCACACATCAAAATGTGTTACTTCCAACAGGTTGCTACCTTGTTCCATCTTCTTTGAAACCGAGGCTTTTGGTCATCTTGCCTATGTGGTATGATTTGCATATCTCAAGTGATTCAAAATCAAGTGAGTCCAAACGATCCATCTGCATGGAGTTTCTTCATGCGTATACACCAATAGACATGGTTCGCATGTCTCAAACTTTTCAAAAACGAGTGAGTCAAAGATCCATCAACATGGAGCTTCTTCATGCTTTTACACCAATATGACTTACATGGCGATTGCCACAAGTAAGTGGTACTATCATTACTATCTTATATCTTTTGGCATGAAGATGTGTATCACTACGATCGAGATTCAATAAACCATTCCTTTAGGTGCAAGACCATTGAAGGTATTATTCAAATAAATAGAGTAACCATTATTCCACTTAAATGAATAATCGTATTGCGATAGACATAATCTAATCATGTCTATGTTCAACGCAAACACCAAATGACAATTATTCTGGTTTAATACTAATCTTGATGGTAGAGGGAGCGTGCGATGTTTGATCACATCAAACTTGGAAACACTTCCAACACATATCGTCAGCTCACCTTTAGCTAGTCTCCGTTTATTCCGTAGCTCTTTTATTTCGAGTTACTAACACTTAGCAACCGAACCGGTATCTTAATACCCTGGTGCTACTAGGAGTACTAGTAAAGTACACATTAACATAATGTATATCCAATATACTTCTATCGACCTTGCCAGCCTTCTCATCTACCAAGTATCTAGGGTAATTCTGCTCCAGTGGCTGTTCCCCTTATTACAGAAGCACTTAGTCTCGGTTTTGGGTTCAACCTTGGGTTTCTTCATCAGAGCAGCAACTGATTTGCCGTTTCATGAAGTATCCCTTCTTGCCCTTGCCCTTCTTGAAACTAGTGGTTTCACCAACCATCAACAATTGATGCTCCTTCTTGATTCCTACTTTCGGGGTGTCAAACATCGCGAATATCTCAAGGATCATCATATTTATCTCTGATTTGTTATGGTTCATCACGAAGCTCTAGCAGCTTGGTGGCAATGACTTTGGAGAAACATCACTATCTCTGGAAGATCAACTCCCACTCGATTCAAGTGATTGTTGCACTCAGACAATCTGAGCACAAGCTCAACGATTGAGCTTTTCTCCCTTAGTTTGCAGGCTAAGAAAATCATCGGAGGTCTTATACCTCTTGACGTGGGCACGAGCCTGAAATCCCAATTTCAGCCCTCAAAACATCTCATATGTTCCGTGATGTTTCGAAAAACGTCTTTGGTGCCTCAACTCTAAACCATTTAACTGAACTATCACGGAGTTATCAAAACGTGTATGTCCGATGTTCGCAACATCCACAGACGACGTTTGGGGTTCAGCACACTGAGTGGTGCATTAAGGACATAAGCTTTTTTCTGTCCGCATAATCGCTACTGTCAACTTTCAACTATATTTTCTCTAGGAACATATCTAAACAGTGGAACTAAAGCGTGAGCTTACAACATAATTTGCAAAGATTTTTTGACTATGTTCAGGATAATTAAGTTCATCTCATGAACTCCCACTCAGATAGACAAACCTCTAGTCATCTAAGTGATTACATGATCCGAGTCAACTAGGCCGTGTCCGATCATCACGTGAGACGGACTAGTCATCATAGGTGAACATCTTCATGTTGATCGTATCCTCCATACGACTCATGCTCGACCTTTCGGTCTCTTGTGTTCCGAGGCCATGTCTGTACATGCTAGGCTCGTCAAGTTAACCTAAGTGTTTCGCGTGTGTAAATCTGGCTTACACCCGTTGTATGTGAACGTAAGAATCTATCACACGCGATCATCACGTGGTGCTTCGAAACGATGAACTTTCGCAACGGTGCACATTTAGGGGGAACACTTTCTTGAAATTTTAATGAGGGATCATCTTATTTACTACCGTTGTACTAAGCAAATAAGATGTATAAACATGACAAACATCACATGCAATCAAATAGTGACATGATATGGCCAATATCATATTGCTCCTTTTGATCTCCATCTTGAGGCTCCACGATCATCATCGTCACCGCATGACACCATGATCTCCATCATCATGATCTCCATCATCGTGTCTCCATGAAGTTGTCTCGCCAACTTATTACTTCTACTACTATGGCTACCGGTTAGCAATAAAGTAAAGTAATTACATGGCGTTGTTCAATGACACGCATGTCATACAATAAATAAAGACAACTCCTATGGCTCCTGCCGGTTGTCATACTCATCGACATGCAAGTCGTGATTCCTATTACAAGAACATGATCAATCTCATACATCACATATCATTCATCATATTCTTCTTGGCCATATCACATCACATAGCATACCCTGCAAAAACAAGTTAGACGTCCTCTAATTGTTGTTTGCATATTTTACGTGGCTGCTATGGGTTTCTAGCAAGAACGTTTCTTACCTACGCAAAACCACAATGTGATATGTCAATTGCTATTTACCCTTCATAAGGACCCTTTTCATCGAATCCAATCCGACTAAAGTGGGAGAGACTGGCACCCGCTAGCCACCTTACAACAAGTGCATGTCAGTCGGTGGAACCTGTCTCACGTAAGTGTACGTGTAAGGTCGGTCTGGGCCGCTTCATCCCACAATGCCGGCGAATCAAGATTGGACTAGTAACGGTAAGCATATTGAACAAATTCAACGCCCACTACTACTTTGTGTTCTACTCGTGCAAAGAATCTACGCAATAGAACTAGCTCATGATGCCACTGTTGGGGAACGTAGCAGAAATTCAAAATTTTCCTACGTGTCACCAAGATCTATCTATGGAGAAACCAGCAACGAGGGGAAGGAGAGTGCATCTACATACCCTTGTAGATTGCTAAGAGGAAGCGTTCAAGAGAACGGGGTTGAAGGAGTCGTACTCGTCGTGATCCAAATCACCGGAGGTCCTAGTGCCGAACGGACGGCACCTCCGCGTTCAACACACGTACAGCCCGGTGACGTCTCCCACGCCTTGATCCAGCAAGGAGAGAGGGAGAGGTTGAGGAAGACTCCGTCCAGCAGCAGCACAATGGCGTGGTGGTGGTGGAGGAGCATGGTAATCCTGCAGGGCTTCGCCAAGCACCGCGGGAGAGGAGAAGGCAGAGAGGTAGGGCTGCGCCTGGAGAGGTGAAAAACCATGTCATGGGCAGCCCCCACACCTCATGTATTTATAGGGGGAGGGGAGGGGCTGCACCCCCTCTAGGGTTCCCTCCCCAAGGGGTGGCGGCAGCCCCCAGATCTCATCTGGGTGGCGGCCAGAGGGGGAGAGAGGGGAGGCGCACCTGGGGTGGGCCTTAGGGCCCATCTGCCCTAGGGTTTGCCCCCTCCCACTCTTCCCTGCGCTTTGGGCCCCTTGTGGGGGGCGCACCAGCCCACCTCGGGCTGCTACCCTCCCACACTTGGCCCATGCAGCCCTCCGGGTTGGTGGCCCCACTTGGTGGACCCCAGGACCCTCCGGTGGTCCGTGACGTTATCGAAAAAACCCAAGATTTTTCGGTGACCAAAACAGGACTTCCATATATAAATCTTTACCTCCGGACCATTCCGGAACTCCTCGTGATGTCCGGGATCTCATCCGGACTCGAACAACATTCGGTAACCACATACAAACTTCCTTTATAACCCTAGCGCCATCGAACCTTAATGTGTAGACCCTACGGGTTCGGGAACCATGCGAACATGACCGAGACGTTCTCCGGTCAATAACCAACAGCGGATCTAGATACCCATGTTGGCTCCACATGTTCCACGATGATCTCATCGGATGAACCACGATGTCAAGGACTCAATCGATCCGTATACAATTCCCTTTGTCTAACGACATTGTACTTGCCCGAGATTCGATCGTCGGTATACCGATACCTTGTTCAATCTCGTTACGGCAAGTCTCTTTACTCGTTCCGTAACACATCATCCGTGATCAACCCCTTGGTCACATTGTGCACATTATGATGATGTCCTACCGAGTGGGCCCAGAGATACCTCTCCGTTTACGGAGTGACAAATCCGATCTCGATTCGTACAACCCAAGACACTTTCGAGATACCGTAGTGCACCTTTATAGCCACCCGATTCGTTGTGACGTTTGGTACACCCAAAGCATTCCTACGGTATCCGGAGTTGCACAATCTCATGGTCTAAGGAAATGATACTTGACATTAGAAAAGCTTTAGCATACGAACTACGATCTTTGTGCTAGGCTTAGGATTGGGTCTTGTCCATCACATCATTCTCGCTAATGATGTGATCCGTTATCAACGACATCCAATGTCCATGGTTAGGAAACCGTAACCATCTATTGATCAACGAGCTAGTCAACAGAGGCTTACTAGGGACATGGTGTTGTCTATGTATCCACACATGTATCTGAGTTTCCTTTCAATACAATTTTAGCATGGATAATAAACGATTATCATGAACAAGGAAATATAATAATAACTAATTTATTATTGCCTCTAGGGCATATTTCCAACACTCTATTCATGTTGTGGTCACCAGACTTAGGCAGTAGAGTATGCCTTAAGATGCAGTTGATAGTTGGCAGCCCTGACAGAAGGAAGTGGACTGATCCAAACTTATGTGTCTCAATGGCTGTGTCTGGGATCTCCTTGTACATGTGTGCCATGGAATTGTGGTCCATTTTCTTCTTGGCATATACATCCAGGTCATCTTCATTCTCCTTTGGGGCATTATCAGCTTTGCCCACTCCTCAACAGTTGGTGGTACCTTGTACCTTCGACATCCACACTATCCGCCATCTAGATAAAAGTGTTTGTGGAGTAATCTTGCATGATAAGTTCATCATTCCAGTTGGTGAGCTTTTGCCCAACGAAGTCTGCAACTCCAACATCAACAAAACTGTCTTGCACTCCAGGATAGTGCTCTACATTTTCTTTCATGTAGGTCCAGTAGACCCACCTCATATCACACACTATGGGCTTCTTATCCAGCATAATAGTCTCATAAAAGTCCTGTTGTTCCTTGGTGTGTAACCTGTAGTCCACAACAGTTCTTCTCCTTGTGGCATATGGATCTGTCATCCTCCATAGCCTCAACCCATTGTCTCTTCTGATCTTCATGTCCTCAGCCACAGGATGGGCATCATTGTGGTCTGGTATCTTGGGCTTGAGCTTCCTCAGAACTTGTCCTTCTTCATCTTCTTCATCAGCAACCTCAGGCACTAGGGCCTTGTTCTTCTCAGCAGCTGGAATACTCCTGGTATTCCTCTTTGGTGCAGACTTGGCCTTGGGGGCAGCTTTGGGTGCTTCCTTGGGCTTAGATGTGGCAGCCCCTGATCTTATAGCATCACCCATAAGCTTTGGTGCCTTGGGTGCTGGTGCAGCAATTTCTTCTTCCTCTTCCATCATGGAAGGCTTCCCAATAACTCTGATGTGGTCTTCTTGACCCTTTCTTTCCTTTTCTTTCCTTCAGCAGGTGGCTCTTTGGGATCAGGCTTTTCAGAATTTGAGTTGATGCTCGACCTTTGGCATAGGTGTCCTCTTGGCATGAACCTTCCTATTGAGTCCAGGCTTTGTGCTACGTGCTGGGCCATACTCCTTTTTGAGCACTGCCTTCTTGGAGGCTGCCTCATCCTCTTCTGCCCTATAATCCTCATCTTCAGAATCTAAGGTTTTCTTCTTCCTTTGCATGGTGGCAGCTTTAGGCAAATTTCTTGGGGTGCTCTTGCTGCCTTCATCTGAAGAGCTGGAGGGACTAGTGCCCTCACTCATGTTCACCTGCTCCTCTGACCTGTTACGATTTGTCACTGGTGCGACATGTTGCAAACGCTGACTACTGACCCTGTGAAGAGTTATAGATGAGGTAGAGTTGATGAGCATCACAAAATGCAGAGATTTTTGCAAAAGAATGACTCAAAAATTCAGTGTTAGTTTTCCACAGAAAGCATTTCGGATCAACCGATTTACAAACTCGGTGATACCGAAGCAGTTTTGGAACCTAAACTGATGAACTCGGTCAGACCGAGTCACAGTTCGGTGGCACCGTGACTGCTTGGGTTTCACAAAGTCCTAAAATCGGTCTCACCGATTAGCAATTCTCGGTCAGACCGAGTCTTACTAGTGCAATGGCATAAGCCAAAACAGTGGGACCGAATTTTTCAACTCGGTGGATCCGAGATGGTTTTGGCGGAAACCTAACCCTAAATTTTTCGAATCAAAACTATTCTAAGGATTGCATTGACTGGATAGGAGTGTTTCAATCATGGCAAGAATCAATAAGAACATAATGTGCTGAGAATCGGACGAGGAAAGCACTGTGATTGAGTCCATACCCTAGTTCGGCGGAGACTCGCTACGGCGGCAACGGTGGGGTTGAATTCCGTTGACGGCGGCGGAGACCAGCGACAGGAGGCGGCTGGCGACAAGGAGACAATCCGGAGACCACAGAGGCAGAGCGAGCTATTGCGCGGGCGAAGAGGTTCGGAGAAATTTCCAAATTTTTGACCGTGACTATATATAGCCCGACCCTGTCAATGTGACCGAGTGGAACAACTCGGTGGCACCGAGATGCAAAACTGTGTACAGTTATTGCAACTCGGTGTGACCGAAGAGTTCAAATCGGTTGCACCAAGATTGAAAACCTAGATCGACTTAGTGATCTCGGTAAGACCGAAATGGAGGAATCGGTCAGACCGAGAATCACAAAGAAGTTTTGGAAGTTTAAGTCTATGAGGAATCGGGGACTCCGAGTGCTCCTCACACAGAGTGGTTCGAATCTGACTTGATCAAATTTTGTGATGTAGCATGAATAGAGTTTGAGACAAGAAAGGCATAGATAGCTAGAAAAGGTTCTTAGGCATTCTTGTCCATCCACTTGGCCAAAGAAAAAGAAGCTAATCAATCAAAACAACAAGTGGATGTCCTCGAATGAGTAAAGTATGCAACCAACATGCTCACACAATAAGATGGCAAATGAAATATGTGGCAAAGCATGCACAACCAATTCTAGCATCTATCAACCAATTGGCGATGACTAGGTCATCTATATATGAGTATATTGACTTAGGAGTCAAATGATAGACATTTGATTATAGGTCATACTCATCGTTTAAGCTCAAGTGGGGTTACCACTTTTACATAAAGCATTTATGTGTTCACATCATTAGAGTTGCTTTGACTCAATTCTTTGAGTTAAGCTCCCCCTAGATGTGAGATCCCCCTTGTCGGTGTCAAAACCGGCGGATCTCGGGTAGGGGGTCCCGAACTGTGCGTCTAGGCGGATGGTAACAGGAGACAAGGGACAAGATGTTTTACCCAGGTTCGGGCCCTCTTGATGGAGGTAAAACCCTACGTCCTGCTTGATTAATATTGATGATGTGTGTTACAAGAGTGGATCTACCACGAGATCAAAGAGGCTAAAACCTAGAAGCTAGCCTATGGTATGATTGTTGTTCGTCCTACGGACTAAAACCCTCCGGTTTATATAGACACGGATAGGGTTAGGGTTACAGAGTCGGTTACAATGGTAGGAGATCTACATATCCAGATCGCCAAGCTTGCCTTCCACGCCAAGGAAAGTCCCATCCGGACACGGACGAAGTCTTCAATCTTGTATCTTCATAGTCTTGGAGTCCGGCCGATGATGATAGTTCGCTATCCGGACACCCCTAGTCCGAACTCCTCAAGAGCCCTCGAACCAAGCTTCAATGACGACGAGTCCGCACGCATATTGTCTTCGCATTGCAAGGCGGGTTCTTCCTCCGAATAATTTATAGAAGATTGTGAACACCAGGATAGTGTCCGGCTCTGCAAAACAAGTTCCACATAACACCGTAGAGAGAATAATTTTTGCACAGATCTGCTGACGTATTCCGCGGCGTGACATCACACCATGGCCAGGCCTTTATATTGTTCCACCTCAGCGTGTTTAGCGAGGCGGTTTCCTTGGCACGTCTTATCAAAGCGTAGATCGTGCCCCCTTATCCCGGGATTCTCATCAATACAGATGTGGGTAACCCAACCGTGCCCGTTGGCATGCCTCCTCTATCAAAGGCAAGTCCTAGTCGACCACGGGGTGGGCTCTTGGTATTCAACCTCTTTATAACGAGACCAAGGCCCTCTCCTTTTTACACCCACTATCGAGTTCGCCTCGCGCTTCGAGTTCCAACACCCAAAGCTTCAGATTCAGGCGCTTCGGACTTTCGACGATGTCCGGCTCCGACCAGCACGGCCGATGATGTCTTCCTCCGTCACACAAGAAGATGTGCTAAAGCTGCGAGATGCCAGGTATCTAACCGGCGAGATCTCGCACAGGCTGCCTGCTCGTGGCAGGTCATTCCCACTCCCGAGCCCGGCGAGAATGTGGTGTTCAGTGTCTCACTTCCGTCGGGGTTTAGGCTTCCGACGGATCCCTTTGTCTTGGGGGCTCATGTTTTATTATGGGCTTGATTTCCATGACTTGAATCCGAGTCCATCCTCCATATCTCGTCATTCATTGTCGTATGTGAGGCCTTCCTCCATATTACCCCCCACTTTGGATTGTGGCTCAAGACCTTCAAGGCGGAGCCAAAGATGATCAAGGGGCAACAAGCAGAGTGCGGAGAGGCGGTCATAAGCAAATGTGCTGATGCTCCATGGCCCGAGGGCTCTTTTCAAGAGGAGCTTGGTTTGTGGCAACGGAGTGGTTTTATATCACCGCCCCGGGGGCACCAAATGGGCGGCGCCCCGCCTTCCGCCAGTCCACCACAGTGGCTGGCGTCATGGGTTAACAAGGGGCTCGACTGGGGCCATCCAAGGATGTTCCCTGCTGCAGGCCGTGATTCGAGATCTCCAGAAAGAGGGATCAATCTGGTTGCGATGGCACAGGTTATGGTGATCCGGTGCCTTCAGCCCAAGCAAACGCCGCCTCCGCCTGTGGGAATTCAACCGGAGGGACCACGAGCTCTCAAAATTTTATGGGCACGACGCCCATGGAGATGTATAAACTGTTCTTTGGATCACAAGAGAAGTGTCTGGACTTGACCGAGGACACAGGACTAAGCTGCGATCGCCAGATACTCAAGTAAGTAGTCCCAGAACCGGACAAGCTGTTCATTCATTTATTTTATATATATGCCCTTTAAAGGAGCCGTTTCTTGAACATGAGTGGATAGCCAAGGCAAAGTTGATAAGGTGTCGGCTCCCTCCCATAGACCACGCCGGATCCCATGTTGATCAAGATGTTGAAGGTCGCGCCTTTTGAAGAAGGCGAAGGAGGAGCGGGGAGGAACCGCCTCTGCGAAGGAGGCTATCAAGGAAGGAGGGATTAAGAGTCCCACCTTCCGAGGAGAGAAGAGGACCGCTTCAGAAGATCCGGAGGTCAAGGCCTCAAAGAAAGGAAGGGAATCTTCGGCAGAGAGTCCGGCATTGGGAAGTAACCCTGCCGCATTATTTCCCCAAGAGGATCAGCCCTCCAGCGAGCCGTAAGTAGAAAGAAGGGGTCTTGTAAATAAGGAGCATCCCTGTATTTATTTATGAAGATAACCGAAATTGTACCTTGTAGTTCGGACCTCAGCCCTTCTCAGCAGAGCTCGTCTTCGGGGGATCTTCTTCCGGAGATGATGGAGAGCGAAACGCCTCCACCTGTCGCACCTTCATGTGAAGCGGATGACCCGGAGGTGTCATCGCGGAGGGTTCCCCAAGTCCGGCGGGGCGGAAGGTCCGCGCCGAGTGGTGTCTCGGAGGAGCTGAAGGATTTGCTCAGCGAAGCGGCTATCTCGAAGATCACCGTGCTCTAATGGGTATGGTGATTGAAAGGATTGCATCCGCAGAGATCGGATTACACGAAGCCGCCGAAGCTTCTCGACGGGTTTGAGGTACGCAAAAATAATGTACCTTCGACAGCTTATGCATATAAAATGCGCCATGTATAGATAGTAGCACCTGAGACTCGCTATGTTGTCAAAATTGACGACGTGCCGAGGATCAAATTCTCAGTTTTAACATATCGCCACTCCTAAACAGGTGGCGGGGCGTCCGGAGGCCAGCCGGACTGATGAATATGCCGAACTAAAGCGGCAGCTTGATGAGGCGGATGCGGACATCGCGCTGGTCAATAAACGGTTTGACGAGTCACAAGGTATGCGACTTCTATGCGGACACCTCGTAAGGGAGCTTGATGCCCATGTCTTACTATTTGTATGCTTAATGCAGATGGTGCCGCTGCCCTTGAGGAGCTGTGGGTAGAACTCGCCCGAGCGAAAGAGCAAGCCAGGAGTAGTAATGCGGCCGCTTTAAAGGCGGCCGAAGAGCTAGAAGCTGAACGGGCTGCTCACTGCCGAAGCAAAGAGGAGATGGCCGATATGGCCAAAAAGTTAAGGAATACTACCGATCGCTGCGAGGTTCTTGAAAAAAGCGTCAAAGCGGAACAAGAGGGCCTAAAGAAGGCCGCCGAATCCAAGAATGCCCAATCGGCTTTGAGAGCTGCCAAGGAGGAGCTGAGTCAGGCCGGGGCAATTGCGGCTGGAAAACCGTTTCTGCTGCGGAGGAAATATACAGATCAAAGTATGATCAGTTGGATAAATTGTGGAGTTCAGAGGATGCTTATCTCGACTTGGTGGCGAAGCGCCAGGACGCGGTTGAGCACTTCGGGGCCGAAGAGGCACGTAAGGAAGAGCTATATTGGTCGCAATTCCATAGTCCGGAGCGTCCTCTCCGCCTGACCGATCGGTTGGCCGAATGGGCCGAGCTGAATCGATTGTCCGGATTTGCCATGAAGCATGTCTTGACTCA
The DNA here is from genome assembly GCA_021605205.1 of Aegilops longissima. Taxonomy (NCBI): domain Eukaryota; kingdom Viridiplantae; phylum Streptophyta; class Magnoliopsida; order Poales; family Poaceae; genus Aegilops; species Aegilops longissima. Next base: position 152,704,613 of record CM038681.1, read on the forward strand.
CTTGTGGCCGGACGGACCCCAGCCGAAGAGCTATTTTGGTTTAGTGCAGCAGTTTCTTGGTGCGGTGTCGCGTATCGACGCAATGAAGCGATCGGCGTGCATTGAGGGAGCGCGGATGGCTCTTGCCCGTGTCAAGACATACTGGGCAGAGATGAAGGCCACTGACGTTGCATCCCAGGATTCGGACAGAGGCCGAGTACCTGCCGAGCACTACTTTGAAGAAGTCATGTCGGGCGCTCGTTTAATAGAGACGCAGTGCTCGAAGGATATTATGTTTAAATGACATGTATGATTTGTGAAAACAATGTTTTCAATGTAATATAAGTGCTTTTTATACTTGTGCGTTCAAGTAGAAAACTACTCCCGTCGGCCGTTTATGTATATGTGTATATAACTGAAAGATGGCAGTCCTTGGCTTCAGCCCCACGCACATAGTGCGGGGTGTTTGCAAAAAGGCGCTTTTTCACACTTAATCCAACGTCTTGGTCCTGTTAATGAGGTGATAGCGTAGCAAACCAGCAACCGGACTATAATGCTTTATCACTTTCACTTAGCCATAGGAGTTCGAGGGTGGGGCTACTATATAGCCCTCGGGGCACCGCACTCTCCGAATTTGGGTGCGTATGTGCTGACCGAAAACCGTCCTTCGTTAATGCGGAGGAATTCTAAACATTCCTGTGAGTCATCGAGTGGTTGACCAGTCTCTCGCTATATCATGACGATCAATTTTGGCTTTCATCTTGAGGTGCTCGCCCGCCGAACCGGGCACAATCGCAGAGTTCTCCGGTGCCGCGTTAGCCGTGAAAACGGAACGTAAGGCAGCAGAACACGAGCCGAGCAACCCAACATTTGACCAAAGACATGATTGGAGCTGATGCATATAAGGCCTAACTCGAGACGCCGAATACTCCCTAAGGTATTCGGTCTTTATGAAAATGGGCAAAATAAGGCCCTAAGCCCTTTGTGTCCAGTGCACGCATAAAAATTCTGGTGCGGCCAATGCCAACGCACCAGCCTCCTCCTCGATTATATTTAAGGAACTGGGGAATGTATATCAATAAGAGACAGTGAAAAAGGTTTACGAGGGTCTTAATCAAAAGAATCCTTGCAACGGGTCCCCGCTGCACGTCTGCGCTGTGTCTCCATTGTGCCGTATCACGGACGGGTGTAGCACGTTGTTCATCCGTAAAAGAGAGGAACTTAGTTTGAAAGAAAAGGGCGTGCAAAAGATGTACTTAATATTAAATGAACAGAGTACAGTTCAAGAAGTGAACAAAATTGAGCTTTATTGTCTCTTGTTATATATGCATGCGGCCCTCGTATGGGGGTATGCATTGGTAGGCGCCGGACTCGTCTAGCCGTGTCCGGGGTTTGAATGACCAATTCAGGTTCTTTGCCTAGCAGAGCCGGATAGCTGTGGGGCTGTCAAGGCAGTCTCCCGTTCTCCGTGCTCGAGTAACACTTAATACTTCCTTTTAACGAGATGATGTCGCGTGGACCGGGCATTTTAAGTGTTAGAGATGCATAATGCGGTATTGCGTTAAAGCGGGCGAAAGCTTCGCGTCCCAATAGTGCTTGATGGCTACTTTTAAACGGGGCGACATGGAAGAGTAACCTTTCGCGACGGAAGTTGTCGGATGAACCATACACAACTTCTAGCAGTATGGAGCCCGTGCAGAGGGCGTATGGGCCGAGCAGTACTCCTTTAAAGGAGGTGTTGCTACGGCGAATTTTGGTTGGGTTTATCCCCATCCTGCGGATTGTGTCCTGATATATCAGGTTTATGTCACTGCCGTCATCCATGAGGACATGTGTAAATTGGAATCCGTCGATTATAGGATCCAATATCAAGGCAGTCCATCCTGCGTTCCGGATATTATCGGAATAGTCCTGATGGTCGAAGGTGATTGGTTTTGACAACCAGTGCACGACGCGCTTTTTAGGGGGCGCCACTTTGTTTTTCCTTTTGATCACGTGAAGTGTGTTTACTGTTTTAACCTCCTGTGGGAAAGTTTTTTGTTTTCCGGGGTTCTGCTGGTGGTGCTCGTCGTCATCTTTACTTGGTGTGTCGAGCCCCTTGTGTTCGGCGTTCAGTCTGCCGGACTGTTTGAAGACCCAACAATCTCTGTGGGTATGGTTTGCAGGCTTCCGGAGGTACCATGTATTTGACACGTCTATCCGTAATCTTGTTTAGGTTGGATAGCTCGTCCACCGTTATCATTTAGGGCAGTGTTTTGTTGTTCGCCGAGAGCTTTTGAATCCGGCGTTGACCGCCGTACTATTTGGGCCATTTTCCTTTATTCCGCGTGATCTTTTCTGCGTCGTGATTTCCATTTCCATCCCTGATTTCGGATGTACTCGGGTGGCTGGTGCTGCATCTAGCCAGCCAGCTGTCCTCTCCCGCGCAAAAGCGGGTCATGAGGCTTGTCAATGCGGCCATTGTTCTTGGCTTTTCTTGGCCGAGGTGTCTGGCAAGCCATTCGTCTCGGACGTTGTGTTTTAAAGCTGCTAAGGCTTGGCGTCCGGACAATCGACTATTTGGTTCTTTTAGTAAGGAACCTGTTCGAATTTCCGGCTGACTCTTGGGCTGTTGAGTTATGTGACTTAGATCGCTCGCATCCGGAGGGCGGACATAAGTCCCCTGAAAATTTGCCCGAAATGCATCCTCGAGCTCTCCCAGCTTCCAATGGTATTTTCGGGAGGCTTTTAAGCCAATGCCGAGCTGGCCCTTTGAGTTTAAGGGTAAGTATTTTATGGCGTGGAGATCGTCTCCTCTAGCCATGTGTATGTGGAGGATGTAATCCTCGATCCGCACTCAGTGGTCTGTTGTTCCGTCGTATGCCTCTATGTTTACGGGTTTTAATCCCGCTGAAATTCATGATCCAAAGCACCTCATCGGTGAAACATAGGGGTGTGCGCGCCCTATATTTGGGTGTGCCGTGATCTTGAATTTTGGCGTATTGCATTGCTTTGACGAGCCTGCTTTCTTGGCCCATAGATGGACCTAACTGGGCCATCCTCTTGAGGTGAATCCTTATGCGGATCGCATATTGGCTTGTGTGCGGCGCCATTCACCGCTCTCTTTTTGCCGTGGGGTCGTCCGTCCGACTGGGTGGTCTTCTTGTTTTTTAATTGTGGGGGCTCTAAGGCCTCCTCGTCGAATTCGGGTAGTAGCTTTCTTTTCGGGTAGCTCTTTGTCGGGCGATCGTCGCCGCATTTATTCTGCGGTGCTGAATACTTTGCTCCATCTAATCTGAGTGCATCTTCCGCTGTTTTGAGCTTCGCTTACGCTTTTTCAGGCTACGCAGATGGCGACGAGCCTTTTCTCGAGGTCATTTTGCTCCAATGGTTTGTCCGTGTGAGATCGTCCGGACTGTTGTCTTTGCCGGGACAGATTGTTTATCCAAGTTGTCTTGTTCGGACGATTGCTCGATAGCTTGTTCGTTGTCCACCGGTTCGCCCTGCTCTATGGCTGGGTCTTTGTTGAGCGGGACTTTGTTCGGCGCTTACGCTGCCGCTTTTGACTGCTTTTGAGGATTTATCCTTCGTGGCGTCCGTTGCTCCTCGTCTTCATTTCCTTTGGGCGTATCCACCATGTATACATCATGGGATGAGGTTGTCCAGCATCCAATAGGTGCTGGTTCATTGTTGTCTCCTACATCGTCGTCCATACCGTCGATGTCTTCGAAGTCAAAATCGAGCACGTCGTGTAAGCTTTCGACAGTGGCTATGAAGTGGGTGGTGGGTGGGCATTGAATTTCTTCGTCGTCCGTATCCCAACCTTCCTGACCGTAGTCCGGCCAGGGTTCTCCGGATAAAGAGAGAGACTTTAGTGAATTCAGGATGTCGCCAAAGGGTGAGTGCTGAAAGATGTCCACGGTCGTGAACTCCATAACGGGCGCCCAATCGGATTCGATTGGCAAGGGCGCGGAGGGTTCGGAGTCCGGAGAGGATTCCGGCTTCCTGGAGCCAAGGTCTTCGCAAAGGACAGGGATGAAGTTCGGCTCGATCGCCGTAGAGATTGTAGCCCCCGAGGCGGTGTCCAACCACTCGTCCTCGATCGGGGAATCCGGCCCCGGATTAAGGGTCGGAGCGGATTCAGTGCGGCCTCGTGGCAATCGCTCGCTGCAGAGCTAGATCATGCCCATCGAGACAATGCGGCGCGCTTGGCTGCGGCTCGAATCCGTCGAAGATCAAGTCTCCGAGGATATCGGCCGTATAGTTTAGACTTCCAAATCTGACCTGACGGCCAGGGGCGTAGCTTTCGATCTGCTCCAGATGGCCAAGCGAATTGGCCCGCAGTGCAAAGCCGCCGAACACGAAGTTTTGTCCGGGGAGAAAAGTCTCACCCTGGACCGCGTCGTTGTTGATGATCGAAGGAGCCATCGGGCCTATCGGCGACGACACAGAGGAACTCTCAATGAAAGCACCAATATCGGTGTCAAAACCGGCGGATCTCGGGTAGGGGGTCCCGAACTGTGCGTCTAGGCGGATGGTAACAGGAGACAAGGGACACGATGTTTTACCCAGGTTCGGGCCCTCTTGATGGAGGTAAAACCCTACGTCCTGCTTGATTAATATTGATGATGTGTGTTACAAGAGTGGATCTACCACGAGATCAAAGAGGCTAAACCCTAGAAGCTAGCCTATGGTATGATTATTGTTCGTCCTACGGACTAAAATCCTCCGGTTTATATAGACATCGGATAGGGTTAGGGTTACACATAGTCGGTTACAATGGTAGGAGATCTACATATCCGTATCGCCAAGCTTGCTTTCCACGCCAAGGAAAGTCCCATCTGGACACGAGTCCGGCCGATGATGATAGTTCGGCTATCCGGACACCCCCTAGTCCGGAACTCCCTCACCCCCTAAGAGGGATGAACTAACCTTGGTTTTTGTCGATGATGACTTCATGTAGGTGTTGAAGATGTGGATGCTCAATGTTGATGTAGATCTTTTTGGAGCAATCCTTTGGAGTGAGTTGCACTTCCAATACCTACATGGGTTAGTCCCACAAGGAACAAACAAGTATATCCATAGACATAGAGTGATTCACACACAAAATGATGTCCATGAAATCATTAGATTACCTTGTCCCTTGCCTTACCAACATGAGGGTTTGTGACTCCTTGAACTAGTGCAAGATATGGAAGTTGATTGCACTTGTCCTTGCCATAATGATATGAGTGAAATATGTTGGCGGAGTCACCCTCAAGAACTCTTTAGTTCTTCTTCTTCGGGATCCACATCATCTTGATGGGAATCCTTGGAGTTGTAGTTGTACTTGATGAGGTAGAACTTGACATAGTCTTGGGAATCCACTTGACCGAGACCTTAGGTGCCTCTTCAAAAGCATCAATCTCTTCTTGAAGCTTGTATTGCCTTTGTTCTTGTGGTCTTGTGGTGGAAGATCATATTGTGCTTGTGTTCCCTTAAAGGAAGTAGGATCATACTTCCCTTGTTGAGGAACAAACTTCGTCTTGGGGTATTGATCTTCTTCCCACTCAACTCCATTGGCATTGAACTTTCATTCAAAACCAACACCTTGATTCTTCCGGTGCCTTCCTTGCTTGCGTACAATTTCCTCGAATTGCTTACTCCCGGCAAGGCTCTTGTATACACCTTTCTCTATAATTCCCTTCAATAAGCTATTTTCTTGCTCAAGTGTAACTTGGCTAAGAGAATCATTAGTGGAATCAAGAGAGCTACTAGAAGCAACAATATTGGATTTGACATTATTATTGTTACTACTAGAGGAAGAATCTTTCTTGATCTTGTTACTAGACTTTACTTGAGGCATGTAAGTGGATAAGAGTAAACGCTTCGCAATGTAAGAAGAACTTTTCTTACGGAGATCATCATTGATTGCTTTTAAGAACTAATGCTCTTGCTCAAGATTGAGCTTTTCAAAGCGTAACTTCTCATGAGCCCTTAAAAGTTCTCGATGATCTTCGAAGATAGTTTCATGAGCTAACTTAAGAGAGTTTAGTTGTTTAGTTAGACGCTCAATCTTCTCCTTATCATTGTCATTCGTTTTATCTTGATTAGCATGATTAATTGACGTTTCATCATAGTATTCATCACTAGAGTTGTCAACAAGTAAATCATCATCCACAAGCAAGTCATCTTCATCACTATTGAAATCAACATACTCAGGATGTGTTACCTTTGGACCTTTGGCCATGAAGCATCTTCCAATTCCTTCATTTGGTGATTCAAATATGTCGAGGAGTTGGTTGACACAAGTGCTAGACCGCAACACCTTCATCTTGAGTATATTCGAGTCGGAGTGATAGCTTCTCTCGGAGTGATTGTCGAGTCGGAGCGGATACCCATTCACCAACATGAGCTTGATGTCTTCGTTTTATGTAGCTCTTTGATGACTTGTCCTTCCTTTCCTAATCCTTGCTTCTCCGTGAGGGTCTTCGCTCATAACGATCATCTCTACTCCTCCTCTCTCTTGGTGGTGATTCTTCTCTTCTACTTCTTCTTTTTGGAGAGTCTTCTCTTCTTTTGTAGGGTGCCGTACACTCATTGGAATAGTGTCCGGGTCTCCCATAATTGTAGCAATTTCGCTCCCGACTAGAAGATCTTTTGTCATTGTAAGACCTTGACTTGGAGCTTCTTTCTTTGCTTCTACTCTTGTAGAATTTTTTGAAGTTCTTCACCATTAAGCTCAATTCTTCATTGAAGGTGTGTTTCTCACTTGATGATGTGGGGGCTTCACTTGAGGCTTTGTAAGCACCACTTGACTTGTTGTGAAGTTCCTCCTTATCCTTAAGTGACATCTCATGAGCAACAATTCTTCCAATGACTTCCGTTGGCTTGAGATCTTTGTAGTTTGGCATCATTTGGATCAATGTGCACACGGTATCATACTTTCCATCCAATGCTCTTAGGATCTTCTTGATGATGAATCTATCAGTCATCTCTTCACTCCCTAAGCCGGCAATCTCATTTGTGATAAGTGCAAGCCTAGAGTACATTTCAGCGACACTGTCGGTGTCAAAACCGGCGGATCTCGGGTTGGGGGTCCTGAACTGTGCGTCTAGGCGGATGGTAACAGGAGACAAGGGACACGATGTTTTACCCAGGTTCGGGCCCTCTTGATGGAGGTAAAACTCTCGCCCCGCTTGATTAATATTGATGATGTGTGTTACAAGAGTGGATCTACCACGAGATCAAGGAGGCTAAACCCTAGAAGCTAGCCTATGGTATGATTGTTGTTTGTCCCACGGACTAAAACCTCCGGTTTATATAGACACCGATAGGGTTAGGTTTACATAGAGTCGGTTACAATGGTAGGAGATCTACATATCCAGATCGCCAAGCTTGCCTTCCACGCCAAGGAAGTCCCATCCGGACACGGACGAAGTCTTCAATCTTGTATCTTCATAGTCTTGGAGTCCGCCGATGATGATAGTTCGCTATCCGGACACCCCTAGTCCGGAACTCCTCAAGAGCCCTGAACCAGGCTTCAATGACGACGAGTCCGGGCGCGCATGTTGTCTTCGGCATTGCAAGGCGGGTTATTCCTCCGAATAATTTATAGAAGATTGTGAACACCAGGATAGTGTCCGGCTCTGCAAAAATAAATTCCACATACCACCATAGAGAGAATAAAATTACACAAGATCAATCTGCTGACGTATTTTGTAGCGATACGTCGCACCACTACTAAGCCTTTACTCAAATTGTTTTTATTGTTCCACCTCAGCGTGTTTAGCGAAGCGGTTTTCTTGGCACGTCTTGTCGAAGGAGAGATCGTGTTCCCCTTATTTCGGGATTCCCATCAATACGGACGTGGGTAACCCAACCGCGCCATTGATTGTGACGCTTGGGAGATAAGCGAGTTTTACCAGGCCGGTGGGGACACATGTTTTTGTCCGCCCATATAAGGGGATAAGGATTCACCCCTTTCACCTACGCCTTCTTCCTCCTTAGCTCATCCATTCCGGTGCACTCGAGCTCTAGCGCCCAAGTCCGCACTTTCCTCCTCAACCTTCTCCAACCATGTCAGGAGCGGGAGGCAGATGGATGGCCTCCTCCATCACGGAGGGGCACATCACAAGACTGCGGGAGGCGGATACTTGTCCGCGATATCGCTGACAAAGGCTGCTGACGCGGGCAGCTTATTCCAACCCCCAGTCCCCATGCGAGGGTGGTATTTCTCCCCCACTTCCTCCGCGGACTAGGTTTTCCACTTCACCCATTTGTCCGGGGGATCATGTTCTACTACGGCCTGGACTTCCACGACCTGGCCTCGAATTTCGTCCTCAAGGTCTCGGCGTTTATCGTCGTGTGCGAGGCCTTCCTCTGCATCCAGCCCCACTTCGGCTTGTGGCTCAAGACTTTCAGTGTCAAGCCGAAGGTTGTGAAGGGCAGCCAAGCGGAGTGCGGAGGCGCCATGGTCGGCAAGATGGCCAAAGTCCTATGGCTCGAGGGCTCCTTTGTGGAGACTATAAAGGGGTGGCAATCGGGGTGGTTCTACATCACCGAGCCATGCGACCCTGAATTGGTGGCGGCCCCCGAATTCAGATCTGGATTCCCCACACGGCTCTCGTCATGGAAAGAGACGGGCCTGAAGTGGGGGGATTCGGACGAGCTATCCGGACTCCAAACACGCGTCCCGAACACGGTGGACAAGGATCGCAGGCTTGTCGACGTAATCCAGGTGATGCTCATCCGCCGGATTCTCCCATGCCAACAACGGGACTTCAATTTGTGGGAGTTCGATCCGGCACAACACCAAACCTTGAGCCGGCTCTTTGATACCACGTACGAAGATGCCTGGAAGGTGCTGTTCAAGGGCGCCGAAGCCCCCGCATCCGCTAACAAAGATCGTGGATACAGCTCGCGGCGTCAAGCCGGCGAGGTAAGTTATTTTACCCTTTACGGGACTCTTTTTCCGTAGATTGACTCTACGTGGGATCTAAAAACTCCCTATTCTTCGACAGGTCTGGCTGAAGACGTCGGAAATATTAACTGTCCGGCTCCTTTGCGGAAGACCAATGACGCCCGATTGACGGACTGCTGGCTCCGGCACCCCATGTGGTGCGGGAGGAAAAACAAGAAGGAGGCCACGGAACCCGAAGGAGCTCCCGACGCCAGTCTTGTCGGATTCGAAGCAGAATCTTCTCCACGAAGATGAGGAGGAATAAGAAGAAGCTTCTCCCCGGGGAGGAGAGGAAAGGAGGCCGCCTAACCGTGGAGGCCGGAGGGTCCAAGAAGGAAGAGCCCTTCCTCCGGACTTCTCCACCAACGTCGACGACGCAGCGAGAGGAGATTGGCCTACAAGGGCCAAGCCCTGGCGAGATCGTAAGTGTCCGGATACCCATGGCTTTTTATTATTGCAGAGTGTTCTCTAATGTCGAACAATCGTGCAGCCCGCCTAAAAGGCGAGCTCGTCGATTCATCGGCGGGTCCACAGGCTCGTCGGAAATGGAGAGTGCCGCTTCCGACCGCCTCCTCGCCTCATGCTGCGGACAATGCTGGCGGGGCTCCAAAGGGGCTTGGTCACGAGGAGGTGGCGCGGGAGGTGCCATAAGGCAACCTCCCGGACTCCAGCGCGCGGGGGGCAAGACCCCGGGGCTCTAAGCTCGACCCTTGTCCGGACTCCATGCGGAACCTTGATGGTTCCGAGTCGAAGCGATCCTTCGCAAGAAGGGTAAGACGCCGTGTCCTTCATCCAACCGGAGGCACGGATAGCTTCTTGGGCGCTCACGGCGCCTCCATCGAGGAGCACCGCGACTTGTTATGAGTGCGGTGATCCGGACAGATTCGATCCGCCAAGAGCGGGCTGACGGCCTGCACCAGTCTTCTAACAGGCTTTGAGGTAAGAAATTTCAATATATGTAAAATGGTACCGCATAGACAGTAGCCCCGATGCTCGGTTCGGTGTTTGGAAAGAAAAGCGGATGAGGATCTTTAAAAGATAAACGCAGGAGTCATATAAAAATATGTCAATATGGGATTGCAGGCTGTCTTTTGACCTCCGCCAGACATGATTGCGGAGGTCAATACTTTGAAGGGAAACCTCGGCGGTCCGAGAACGAGCTCGCCAAGCCAAGAAGCAGCTCGAGGAAAAGAACGTGAGTAATACATTATGGAAATTGTACCTTCTGAGAAAAGGATTTGGTTGCAAGAAAAATGACAAGGATAACGTGGGTATTGTAGGGGCCACTAACGAGGTGGCGACCCTCAAGGAGGCGGTGGCAGCGTCGAGCATGTCGGCCATGAACGCACCGAGCGAGAGAAGCAGGAGGCGCGGGTGACGGAGGTACAGCAAGAGCTCCAGGATCTCGTGAAAAAACATGAGAACTTGGAGCATGACTCAAAGACTCGAGAGTCTGAGCTTGCAACGGCTCTTGAGAGTGCCAAAGCCGCTAAGGCCGAAGCCTACAAGGCCCTCCAGGAGATTGAGGCGGTGAAGAAAATAGCAGCGGGTAAGGCATTTTTCATTAAGAGTAAGCATGTGAGTGTTAATTACCTGTTGCTTACCCGAATTCGGAGCTCTCCAGGGGCGTTCGCAGATCTTCCTCGCAGCGTGTCCGACGCTGCCGCATTCTACCGGGCCAAGGAGGGAGCTCGACGGAGAAGGTCTTGGTCTTAGTATCTTTGAGGCCGAACATCCGGTGTTTTTAGCGACCAGCTGAAGCAGCTGGTCGAGCTCCAAGGCGGCCGAACAGGCCATGAAGGGCCTCATAGTTGGTTGTGGCCTAAGGAGGCCATGCACAGGAGCTACTTGCCCTGGTGCGGCGGCTGGTGGATGCGTGCCGTGGGTTGAAGTTACCAAGCATTCCGCTTGTATCGAGGGTGCCCATCGGGCCTTGCCCGCAAAGGTGCTTTGGGAAAGATGGATGCCCGAAGCTTGTGACGGACCCGCCACCGGAGGGCAAGGAGCATCGCACGCCCGAGATGTATTATAAGAGTGTCTTTGAAGGCGCCCGCACTATTGCGGTGAGTGCTCCAAAGATGTAATATTTGAGTAGACTCGCATTTTTTATCTGTGCGCTGAAAACTTAGTTCATATCGCTAAGCAACGCTTGTTAATTTAAAATATTACCTTCGTGCGGCTGTTTATCAAGTCGAGAGATGGCAAGTCGTCGGCTTCAAACCCCCATGCCACAGTCTTTGGGGTGTTGGGATAAACTTGAGCGCTCTTGTTCCCATTTTGGGTCCATCTAGGAGGCGCTCAACACAGCGAACAAGGCAACCGGACTTATAATGCTTGAACACTCTCACTTAGCCATAGAATTCTATAATTTTAAATTTCGTGAAGCCCCTAGTCTTCGAAGGCGAATTTGGGGCGCTATCACGCCTTGGCGGACAGTATCCGGCTCCTCGCTCTAAGCGGCATAAGTCTTTAAGGACTCGCAAAAACCTCTCGAACAGCGACCGGTCTCTCGCCTCATCATGACGGTCAGTTTTAGCTTTCTCCATCGAGGTGTTAACCCAGCCGGCTGGGGCGGAGTCGCGGTGGTTCTCCGGTGCTACCAGAGGCGATATAACGGAACGTAAGGTACCAAAACACGGAGCCGGGCAAACCCAACTATTGACCCAAGATATGATTCGGAGCCGATGCATATAGTGCTATAAGTTCGGGGTGCCGCACTTGTGAAAGTGTTCGGACTCATCACACCATAACGCGAGAAACATAAGCCCCTGGTGTATATTAGCCGTACCAAAGTGTACGGATGCAACATGTCATGAATGAACATATGTATGAAAAATAAATGCAATTATAAACAAAAAGGTGCTGCATTGTTTTATTCAATTAGTGCTGCTACGAATGCGGAACGATACAAATAGTACGATAAGCAAGGTATGGAACTGTTAAACATGTCCCCCTCCAGGGGTAGGCTGCAGATCGGTGTATGAAAATGCTCGTAATGGAGACCACCTGTATATTCGTTGTAGCCTTTATCCTTCCCCGGCTGTTGCATCGTGAGTTCGACAGTCCGCTTCCGGACGGGGCTTCGACAAGCGGAGTCTGTGGGTAAAAAGTAAAGGTAAAAAGAAAAGAAAAGGAGCGACACACGTGAGAGCCCCTGGTGTGGTTGAGCCGCATCTGGGTTTATCGTGGTCGTGCCCTCTCCCCATGCCCATGGTATCTTGAGCGTAATGGTGTCTGCGAAGGACCTGCTGACGCTTCGCGGGGGCTGGGGTTGGGGCCGCATGCTCTGGCGATGCTCTGAGCGTGCCTGTGGTCTTGTTGTAAGTTACTCCGGCGCGCTTAGCTGTCCGCCGCTTAACGGCCGGACTCGAGAATTGCCTTAAGAGGCTGCATTGCACTTCTGCCGCGAGAGCCGCTGTATGTTCCTCCATGCGGAGAGAATGTTCAGTGTTTCCGTTGACCGTAATGACTCCTCGAGGACCTGGCATCTTGAGCTTGAGGTATGCGTAGTGCGGCACCGCGTTGAACTTTGCAAGCGCTGATGCGTCCGAGCAAGGCATGATAGCCGCCATGGAGCGGGACTATGTCGAAGATTAACTCCTCGCCGGAAGTTATCCGGGATCCAAAGACCACTTCCAGTGTAATTGAGCTTGTACAATTGGCTTCTACACCTGGTATGACGCCTTTAAAGGTCGTTTTAGCAGGTTTAATCCTTGAGGGGTCTATGCCCATTTTGCGCACTATATCCTAGTAAAGTAGGTTCAGGCTCTTGCCGCGTCCATCGAGGACTACGGTTCGGTGAAATCCATCGACGATTGGGTCTAAGACCAACGCGCGAATCCGCCCGTGGCGGATTTGGTGGGTGGTAACCCGGTCAAAAGTGATCGGGCAGGAGGACCATGGATTGAACTTGGGCAACTGGCTCCATCGCGTAGACATCCCCGAGTGCACGCCTCTCCCTTTTGGGTATGTGCGTTGCGTATATCATGTTCACCGTCCGCACTTTGGGGAAACCCTTCATCCTCTATTGTTCGGGCGGTTGGGTCTCGTCCTCATCATCGCTATGCAGCCCCTTGTCATTGCTTTCGGCAATTAACTTGCCTGCCTGCTTGAATACCCAACAGTCCCTGTTGGTGTGGTTAGCTGGCTTTTCGGGGGTGCCGTGTATCTGGCACAAGCGGTCGAGTATTCGGTCCAAATTGGACGGACCCGGAATTGTTCTTTTGAATGGCTTTTTCCGCTGACCCGGTTTAGAGCCTCTGAATCCGGCATTGACTGCCGTATCTTCAATATTGTCGCCGTTAATGCGGCGTTTGTTTTTGTTACGACGCGGCCTGCCATTTTGGTACTTGAAGTCCGGACTGCCAGAATTTTTGCTGAGGTTGTTGCTGCGTGCTAGCCAGCTGTCCTCACCCACGCAGAAGCGGGTCATGAGTGATGTGAGGGCTGCCATGGATTTTGGCTTTTCCTGTCCTAGGTGCCGGGCAAGCCACTCGTCGCGGATGTTATGCTTGAAGGCCGCGAGGGCCTCCGCATCCGGACAGTCAACGATTTGGTTTTTCTTGGTTAAGAACCGTGTCGTAATTGTCTCGGCGATTTGTCCGGTTGCTGAATTATGTGGCTTAGGTCATCGATTGTCGGTGGTCGCACATAAGTGCCCTGGAAGTTATCGAGGAATGCGGCTTCCAGGTCCTCCCAGCTCCCAATTGACTCTGCTGGCAAGCTGTTGAGCCAATGCCGGGCTGGTCCTTTAAGCTTGAGGGGGAGGTATTTGATGGCGTGAAGATCGTCACCGCGGGCCATGTGGATGTGAAGGAGATAGTCTTCGATCCAAACCGCGGGGTCTGTTGTACCATCATAGGATTCAATATTGACAGGTTTAAACCCTTCGGGGATCGGATGATCCATTACTTCGTCTGTGAAGCATAGTGGGTGTGCGGCGCCTCTGTACTGGGCGATATCACGACGGAGCTCAAAAGAGCTTTGTCTGTTTTGTTCGGCCCGGACGGACTTATCGTGTCCGGCAAGCGGTTGTAAATCACGCATCTTGTGGGCGCCACGCGATCCATAGATCGATCTTGATTGTCTTGCCTTGTCCTCCAATATATCTCGCAGGTCCGGAGCGTTCCCCTTTGGCCGTGTGCTTTTTGAGCGATGCCGGGGTACGGTTCTAGTGAAGGGCCTAGAGGCCTCTGTGTCGCGACCACGGGGTGGTCGGTCAGCCGTATTGTCTCCTGGTGATGCGGGTTCATAAGCCTCCTCCTCTAATCGGGGGAGCAGCTTGCGTCTAGGGTAGCTTTTGGAGGGGCGTTCGAGCTCGTGCTCTTCGGCCGCGAGGACTTCAGTCCATCTGGCGGCTAGCAGATCCTGATCATCTCTAAGCTGTTGCTGCTTTTTCTTGAGGCTGTTCGCCGTGGCCATAAGCGTCGTCTAAAACGCTCTTGTTCGACGGGATTCTCGTGCAGGCGAATTCATCGTCGTCGAGGCTTGCTTGTCTCCGGAGGGAGGCATATAATCCTCTACCTCTTCTTACGCCGCTCTCGTGAGGGCTGGCGTCTCCATCTTCTGCGCTGGATCTTTTTGGAGTGGATTGTCTTCACCTTTGTCCGGTGTATTGTTATCTCCGGTGCCGAATCTTCATTCTTGCTGTGGCGGGATTTAGAGCGGCGCCACGACACCGGGCGCTTCGTTGCTTCTTGGAGGGTCATCCTCCGTTGTTCCATCGCCGTTCCCATCTTTTGGGATGTCCACCATGTATATGTCGATGACGAGGTGGCCTTCCAGTGCCCTGTAGGCGCTGGGTCTTGGTCGTATCCGGCATCGTCGTCCATACCGTCGATGTCTTCGGAGTCGTAGTCTAGCATGTCGGTTAGATCGTCGACAGCGGCTACCAAGTGGGTGGTGGGTGGGCGTTGAATTTCTTCGTCGTCCGCATCCCAACCTTCATGACCGTAATCCGGCCAGGGCTCTCCGGATAAAAGAGAGACTTTAGTGAACTCGGGATGTCGCTAAAGGGCGAGTCTTTGAAAGATGTCATGACCGTGAACTCCATAACGGGCGCCCGATCGGATTCGATTGGCAAGGGCGCTGAGGTTTGAGTCCGGAGAGGAGTCCGCACCACGAGTCGAGGTCTTCCCAAAGGACAGGATGGAGTTCGCTCGATCGCCAGAGATTGTAGCCCCGAGGCGGTGTCCAACCACTCGTCCTCGATCGGGAATCCGGCCCGGATTAAGGGTCGGAGCGGATATGGTGCGGCCTCGTGGCCTTTGTTCGCTGCAGAGCTAGATCATGCCCATCGAGACAGTGCGGCACGCTTGGCTGTGGCTCGAATCCGTCGAAGATCAAGTCTCCGCGGATATGGGCCGTATAGTTTAAACTTCCGAATCTGACCTGACGGCCAGGGGCGTAGCTTTCGATCTGCTCCAGATGGCCAAGCAAATTAGCCCGCAGTGCAAAGCCGCCGAACACGAAGATCTGTTTAGTGAGAAAAGTCTCACCCTGGACCGCGTCGTTGTTGATGATCGAAGGAGCCATCGGGCCTATCGGTGACGACATAGAGGAACTCTCAATGAAAGCACCAATGTCGGTGTCAAAACCGGTGGATCTCGGGTAGGGGGTCCCGAACTGTGCGTCTAGGCGGATGGTAACAGGAGACAAGGGACATGATGTTTTACCCAAGTTCGGGCCCTCTTGATGGAGGTAAAACCCTACGTCCTGCTTGATTAATATTGATGATGTGTGTTACAAGAGTGGATCTACCACGAGATCAAGGAGGCTAAACCCTAGAAGCTAGCCTATGGTATGATTGTTGTTCGTCCTACAGACTAAAACCCTCCGGTTTATATAGACACCGGATAGGGTTAGGGTTACACAGAGTCGGTTACAATGGTAGGAGATCTACATATCCGTTGTAACATCCCAAAATTCTAAATTTTGGAATGTTATAATAAATAGATAGTTTTGATTGATTATTTGATTGATTGACTGAAAGTGAGTGAATTTGAAACTTTTGAAAGTTAAATGAGAGGGAATAAAAGGACTTTCCCAAACTTTCATTTTTGCTTTTATGATTTTCTTGAATTCAAATTCTTTTCACCACAAAACCCTGGAGAGAAGATGACATGACTTCTTCCATTTATTTAAATGACAAGGGGTGTTGAAAATATTTGAATTTCATTTGGAAAATATTTCCAATTCTGAAACTTTATGCAACTCAAGGATTTTCAAGAGCGAAGATAAAATGACTTCTTCAAATTATATGAAATATGAGTTGGGAGTTTCAAAGAATTAAATTCAAAGTTCCTTTGAATTTATTTTCAATTTGGAGTTATTTGAGTTTTATTCAAATTATTTTTCTCAAAAAATAAAACATATGGAAAATAGGGTAACATGATTCCCTGCATCGAAAAATGTGAGAAATAAATTTGAATTAATTTTGGTATTTTAAAATGATTTTATTGGATTTTATTAGAGCAGAAGCACTCTTTGCTTTATCTAAATTTGTGTGTATTTTATTTGAAGCTAAAATAATGTTCATGTTGTAGAAAATCTTTTTCTGAAAATTTTGATATATTATATGTCCATATAATATTTTCATTTAATTTGTTTTATTATTTCATTTGTCTGGAAATTATTTATTTTTTTAAAAAAAATCCTCTCGCCGAACTGGGCCGGCCCAGCTCCCAGGCCAGGCCGCGGCCCAGCCCACGTCGCCGTCGCCCTCGTCCCCGAGCGGGACTCCGCTCGGGAGTCCGCCGCCACCACGGCCTCGCCCGCCGCCTCCGCCGCCGCCACCTCCCCCCTCCCCAAGCAGCTTCCCCACGGCCTCCTCTTTATAAGCCGGAGCCCCGGCCCCGTTTCCCCCTCTCTCTTCTCTCTCCTCGCCGCCAAGATCTGCAAACCACCGCCGCCTTGGCGAGATCCACCGCCGCCGCCTCGCCGTCCCGTCCCTGGACACCGCCGGGCCGCCAACCTCCCGTCTCGCCCGCCCGCGTCCACCTGTCGCTTCGCCGTTGCCCTCGGCCACCGGAGCACTGCCGGCGACCACGCCCGACGCCGGACTCGCCGGAGCCGCCGGTTTATTTTTCCCCGAACCGGTAATAAACCGCTTTGGTTTTTTTTCTTTTCTTAGGTTTTCTTTTCAAAAACCCTAGATTAGATCGGTTTTATTTGGTTTTGTTAAAAAGCGAGCGCTCACCCGTTTAGATCTGTAGCGAACGGTTTTCGTTCTCTAGCGTTCGGTAGCGAACGTTTGTTCGATAGGTTTTTTTTCTTTCTTTTTTTCTTTTTAATTCCGGCCAAGGACCTATCGTGTGTTCCTTTCTTACAGATTAGTCCCCAATTTTCAAACGATCATAACTTTTTACTCGTTAGTCCAAATCCAACGAAACCAACGCCCACTTCTTCGTTATGATCCCCTCTATCCATTAATCCAACTTAAACATGTTTTTGAAAGTTTTAAAATTTGAATTCAAACAGATTTGTATTTAAACTTTGTTTGATCATAACTTGAGTTTCGTAACGCCGATTTAGTTGATTCTTTTTGCAAATTAAAGCTCTTGACCTGAACTTTCTGATAAGGCCAAATTCACATGATTTTGGTACTGTTAGAAATTGTTTTATGTTGCAAGAGTTATTTGCTTGGTTTTGATGTTTTCCGAATTGTTTTCTTCGATCTTTCCGATCTTTTGAGTGATTGCTTATGTGTGAATACTATTGATTGCTTACGATAGATTGACCGGAGTGTGATGAGTAGAACTATCAAGAGTTTTGAGTGCGAATCATCTTCATCAACTTTGCAGGCAAATAACACTTTGATCATACCTTTTCTCATACCCAGTTTTTATGCATTAGATCTATCCTCAAACACTTGCATGATTAGGATCTAATTAAATTGTGGGATGGGAAGTAGATGAGGTAGTACCTATTACCTGTTTTATTATCAAACCCTTGGGAGTTACTTCTACGTTTACTTATTACGCCATGCTATGCTCGTAGACGTGGATTGGGTTTGAGTGAATATCCATGACAGATGTGAGATTGATAATTAATGGTTTATCTAAGGTGGCAACTTAAACACACATCTGGTGGATTGAGGCACTGCTATTCCAGATTTGCCTATCAAGGCACACAGGTGCAGACAGATTTGCCTGTATTTCTTGGACCGCCACCCAGGCTCAAAGGGATCATGAGATTATTCAACCTAGAAACTTCCGTGTGCAGCCACAAGCCATTATGGGCTCTGGCATAGTTGATTAAGTTGTGCGAACTCTTACGGGTAGACTAGCGGATGTAGGGGATGTAGGTTGGTACGGTCTACCCACATGTAAGGTGCTAGCGCTTCTGAAAGACTATGTCTCGGTCATCCGTCTCTCAAACACCATGCAGTGCGAGAAACCAACGGAGGCGATCGAGTCTTGTGGGGAAAAGTGCGCAAACCTCTGCAGAGTGTATAAACTAATCATGGTTGGCCGTGTCCCCGGTTATGGACATCTTGAGTATCTAGTTCTTGGATTATACTGTTGATCTCATCATGTTACCCTAATTAATATTGTTGGGTTTTAATGAGTACCTTTTAATTGGGATTGAGAATGCTGTCAACCATTCTCAATGTTTAACAACCACCATGATAGTTAAATAAATTTATTCCTTTGTAGTAGGGAAAAATTGGCTTTTTGCAAAAAAAAACTGTAACCATAGAGCTTTCCACCAGCCATATATGCATGTAGTATAGCTTATTCCTTCATTACTCTCTATGTGTTACATTGCCAGCATATTCCATGTGCTGACCCGTTTTCGGGCTGCAACTTTTCATGTTGCAGACTTTTCGAACGATTTAGTAAGTGATACGTTAGGGTTACGATTTCCTATACTCAACCTTGCCGTTGGTGTTGATGGGAATCCTCAACCTTGTTGCTTCCGCTATATTTTGGATTGAGGTAATAGTAATTACGTTATTTATACATGTGATTTACCTCTGATATAAATCCTCGAGTACTGTGTGTGTCAGCATACCGATCCAGGGATGACACATAAGCACAGAGACTTGATCCATTCGGGTCGGGTCGCTACATCCGTATCGCCAAGCTTTGTAACATCCCAAATTTCCTATTTGGAATGTTTTACAATTATAGCTAAGCATCTATGCATCCTGTTTGAATTTGATTGCCATTTGGATTTTCAGAGTTTTGAGTTTTCAAATTTGAATTCAAACTATGGCAAGTGGGAATCATTTCAAAAACTATGCCTGATAAATACTTGAGCAAAAGTATGAGAGGAGTAAACATGACACTCCAAAAATATCAGAGGAAAATAATGCCAAAAGTTTTTGAATTCAAACTTGAGTTTTATTTGAATTTGAAAAAATGAATTTTATAAAGTTTGGATTTTGCCTTTGGAAAATGTTCAAATGATAGGAATATTCCCTGATCATTTTGGTATATATATGTCCTATATAAAATATTTATATTTTATAAGTTATCTCTGTTTTTGTTTTTATTAAAAAATAAATTAAAAAAAACCCTCCCAGCGCCGGCCAAAGCATCGCCCAGCCAGTGCCCCAGATCGGCCCACCAGGCCCAAACAAGCCAGCCAATGAGCCAGTGAGCCGGCCAGAGCCACCCGCGCCGAAACCACTCTGGCTCGGTCGCCCGACCGCGCCGCACCCCTCTCTCTCTCTGACGGTGGGCCACCACCTCCCTCAACCCCGCCCACGAACGCGACCCGCCGCCGATCGCGGGATCCGTGAGATCCGGGATCCGCCTCGATCTCCTCGCCGCCCTTTCCCCTCGTCCAAGCCGAGGACCCCCTATTTATACCCCTCCCCCGCACCCCATTCCCCCCCTCGCCCCCCCGCCGGAACCCCTCCTCCCCTCACACGCGCTCGCCGGAGCCCGAGCTCACCTCCGCCGCCATTTGCGTCGCCGTCGCCGCCCTAGCCTCCCCGAGCTCCACCCACTCCACAGAACCCTCCATCGTCGCCCGCACCCGCCGGACCACTCCACCTACCTCCCCGACGACCGGAGCCGTCGGCACACTCGCCACCGAGCCGCCGTCGCCGTCCAAACTCCGGTGAGCCACCGGAGCTCTTCTCCCCCGTCCGATCTCGCGTAGACGGCTAGGATTAGAACCCCCCGAAGGGGTACGTTCTTTATTTAAAAACCGGTTCGCTCCGGTTTAGTTCCGGTTTAAATTTAGTTAGGTTTTTTTTATTTAGCCCGGCCCGACTCGTTTAACCCTAGGGCCCGTTTAGCTTATATTATGCTCAGTGCGTAGGTTAGGCCCATTAGGCCATTTTTCATTTATTTTCGTTTTCTGTTTTAACAGAATAGTTCCAGATTTGAAAAATTCATATCTTTTATTATGTTTAATATTTTTGAGTGATTCTTTTTTTGTTGGTTTGCAAATTATCTATAGTTTCTGTAGAAAATATATTTAGCTATGTTAAAATTATTTATAATTGCTTTAATTTAGTTTTAGTCAGAATAGTAAATCTGTTATAACATGAGTTAGGAAAATTATTTTATATGATTCTTTTGTCCCAACTTTATTTTGACATTGCCTAAACGTAGGAATTAATTTGGGTATTTTAGGATTAATAAAAAATTAGTTTTAAGCAGAATCTTGTTAATCCTAATTAATTAACTAGCTACTGTTTTCCTATTATTTTAAGTAGTAAATAAATTTATTTTTCACATGTGATTGATTATTCTAGGATAGTTTCTGTCACCTTAAGGGATGAACTTTTATTTATAATAAATAAAAGTTTTATTTTATTTTCTTAATAGAAATTGAATTAGGCCTAATAGGAGTTTCATAATAGATTTTAAGTTAATTCTTTTTGCTCCTAATTGCTTAATGCATTCTTTTCTGTTAAGTTAACAAAAACTCATGCTTAGGTTATGTTGAGAAATTTTTGTTATATATAACTATTTTTAGTTGTTGCTTGAAGTAGGAAAACTTGAGTTGGTTTTCTTTGAGTTTTCCTTTGGGTTTTGATTTGTTTGTTTGGTGTGTTATGTTACTATGCTATTGTATTATGTGAGCCTATACTATATGCTTATTGTGATTATTGTTTGTTTCGGTAGAGTTTCCGGAGTGCGAAGCTTGCTACTACGAATCTTTAGCTTACGAGGATCATCAGCAAGGCAAGTCTTGATCATGTTATTTTCCATACCTATGATTTTGTGCATTAGAAATTATACCACCCCCACCATGCATGCAGTAGTTGAAATTTTGAAGTTATGTTCTTGAGTATTATCATGTGGTAGGATGAACCAATCCCCTTGTTACCATGACCCCGGGACGAAGTAGTTTATTTTGCTATGCTCGTAGACGGGTTTTGGTTGAGTGAAATTCATAAGAAAGATATGAGAGTCAATGATGATGACAACCCCATGAACTACAAGAATCAAGATGGACTTGAATTCACTCTTTGGGTGGAGGGCGGTTGTGGGCACCTGGAGAACCCGGTGGTTGGCGGGATGCATGGAGAAGTGCCATGACATCTTGCGGAAAGCTTCACCCAGCCACGAAGAGGCGGATGGATGCCCCATTGACCGGAAGCTTACTGTGCAGCCGCAAGCCATTATGGGCTCTGGCTGGGTCAACCCTAGTTGTGACGCTGGCTGGACGGTACTACGAGATGTAGAAGAGCGGTGGATTGGATGGGTACGGCAGTAGCGAGAAGAACTCTTTGGAAGACCTGTTTCATTCGTCCGTCTTCAAACACCATGAAGTGCGAAGACTTAAAAGGTGGGAATGATTCTTGCGGGTAAAGTCATAAACCTCTGCAGAGTTAAAGATCTAATCGATTAGCCGTGTCCCGATTACGGACAATTTGAGCCTCTGGAACTTGGAAGTATTCGAAATCTCAACACTAAAGCTAATGAATTAATTTGAGGGGTTATGACTTAATAATTTGGGAATGAGACATTGGTTGGCGGAACCATCTCAATAACTACCAACAATTTGTAGTAATTTGCAAGCAAGTCCACTATAGTAGGGAAAAATTTGCTTTTCGCAAAATGATGAAACTTAGAGCCCCACAGCCAAAATGCATATAGTGTTAGTAATTCTATTACTGTTGTTCTCTTCATGACTTGCCAGCTTATTCAAAAAGCTGACCTACACGGCTGCAACGTCTTATGTTGCAGAGATTTATTCCGATCAGGAGTGAGGCTACGCTCCGCGCTTGGCGATTGCCCTTTGGAGTCGGATGGACTCGCTATACTTCTACGCTTCCGCAGCTTTAGTAGTTTATTTCTCATGAGTTGGCCTTTGGCCAAATTTATTCTATTGTAATAAAGACTCTATATGAGAATCGTGTAATAAATTCAGGTGTGATTGAACTTTGATTATTTCATCGATGTAACTGTGAGTACCAGCATGATCTTGGGATGAATACAGCATACGTAGATTTGACCGATTTTGGGTCGGTCGCTCTGAGAGATGGTATCGAGCACACGCTGACCGTAGGATCGTAACCCCTAGGATCGGAAAGCCATAGGAAGAGACCACTTACTTTGTATCCTTATCATTCCGTAATTCTCCCATGTTCAATTCTGACTCCTCTCCGATTTTCAACATTCTAGATGGCCGTCGAATTCACCCCAGTTTTGCTACGGAGTTTTGCCAGCCCGATGAGACGATGCCCTTCGGCAGGAAGCTGGTCCAGATGGTGAAGAAGCTGAAGATTGCTCTGCCCTCGATCACCGGGAAGCCAACCAATGCACTTCCGACGGACACCCGCTACCGGATTGAAGTGCACATTCCAGGGAGAACCTTCGGAGGACACACGGAGCCTATTGACTTTGAGTTCACCGATTTCAAGCTGGATCATCGGAAGGACATGGCGATCTATCGTGCCCTTGGACATCTCGAGAGGAATCTGAGGCGAGCTCGATCCATCGACCTCGCCATGGTTTCTCGCGAGCACGGAATGGAGACATCATCCGTGCCGTGAGGCGACTCCACTCTCTCTTATATCCAAGGACTTGGAGTGTCTCCTCAGAAGCGGGAGATCCGGATCGCCGTAACTTCGAAGGTACACAGGAGGCTGTTGTTCCGCGAACTGGATATGGAGGAGAAGGCACACGTAGACTTACTTAACCATGAGGAAGAAATTGCGGACTTCATGGAGACAGTCGACGACCTGAAGATGAAGCTTGCCGCAATTGAGGAAAAGATGGACTTGGGAGAGGACCTTTTCCGAGTGGAGATGATGGACCCTCGTGAGCAATGATCAGGATTATGAAGGAGTTCCTTTGGAGGAAGCCGCAAGAGGAGGCGCCACAACAGTGGACATCGCACTGAGGACGCAAGGATTATTGATGAAGACTTTTAGTCGACCACCATGTTATTTTACCTTTTAAATCGATCAGTTAGGTCGTTATTTTCGATTAGTCATGAGCTTTTGTAATCGCGATTGAACCATGTTTGAGTGGAATGAATAAATGATTGGTGTGTTATGTCTGTGCATTCATATGGGTAGTGTTATTTCTCATTAGACCATTGTTCTATTCTAATTTTCTCATCCACTCCAAAACCCCAGATGCCTCCGAGACGTGACCCCGGTCTCAACTTCCCGCCGGAGCTCACCCAGCTGCTTCAGCAGCAGAATGCCATCATGCAGATGCTCATCCAGAATCAGAACAACAACAACAATCCACCGCCACCACCACCCCCCGTTGACAACTTGACTCGATTCCTGAGGCTGAATCCGCCGGTGTTCTCTAGCAGCACTGAGCCGATTGTGGCCGATGATTGGCTCCGCAAGATCGGAAGAGAGTTAATCACTGTTGGGAGCACTGATGCAGAGAAGGTGCGCTTTGCCGCACATCAACTGGATGGACCTGCAGCTTCTTGGTGGGAGAACTACACCGCCACTTATCCCATCGCCACCATCACGTGGGATCAGTTCCAGCAGGCCTTCCGCACCGCTCATGTTTCAGCTGGAGCCATGAGTGCAAGAAGCGTGAGTTCCGCAACTTACGCCCGGGGAACCGTCTTGTGGCACGATCGTGGATGAATTCAGCAAGCTAGCCCGTTATGCCCCGGATGATGTGGCCACAGATGCCGCAAAGCAGGAGAAGTTTCTCGAGGGACTCAATGATGAATTGGGCATGCAGCTTATGGTGGCTACTTTCGCCAACTACCAGCAGCTGGTAGACAAGGCCATCGTACTTGAAGGCAAGCAGCAGCAGATTGAAAGCCGCAAGCGGAAGTACAGCCAGGGGAAGCACAACTCCGGAGCTCAGCAGAAGCCCTGTTATGCCCCATACTCAGGAGGGCATACCCATCACAACCATGGAGGACATAACCATGGAGGCAATGGGAACAACCACAACCAGGACAACAGGTCAGGCAATGGAAATGGCAATGGAAACGGTAATGGAAACCAGCACCGTCCTGCCCCGGCTCCGAAGGATCTGAGCCACATCACCGCTTCAAGTGCGGAAGACAGGGCACTATGCCACCGATTGCCGGAGGCCAAGCGGAGGAATGGAAACGGCAATGGAGGCTCAGCGAAGAAGCCCAACCCTTTCCCTCGTGCTCGGGTGAACCACATTGGCGTGGAGGGCGTCTATGATCAGCCGGATAATCGTGGTTGGTAAGTTTTATTGAATTCACGTTCAGTTTTGGTACTCTTTGATTACGGTGCAGCGCATTCATTCATATCAAGGGTAGTTGTGGAAAAATGCAGGTTGCCCACTAAAACCCTTAGAAGCCCCTTCGCATCGGGTTCGCGGGAGGAGAAATGATGGCAGGCTTAGGCTGCCATGCAACCCTCAACATCGGGAACCATAAATTTCCGCAGACCTCATAGTGTTGGAAACCCGGACCTTGGATGTAATCCTAGGCATGGATTGGTTGACGAAGTTTGAAGGAAACATAGATCTGTGCCCAAGAAGTCTATTCTGCTCACCACCCCGGAGCGAAGAGGATCAAGTATGTAGCCAGCACGGCCGGATGAAGAATCAGTGCATTCCCTCACGGGCGTTGTTCGGGAGGAAGTGCCGATGGTGCAAGATTTTCCGATGTGTTTAGGAGGAATTACCAGAATGCCACCGGACAGGACATTGAATTTCTGATTGAGTTATTGCCCGGCACAGCCCCAATATCCAAGAGACCCTATCGGATGCCCCGAATGAGTTGAAAGAGATCAAGGATCAAATTAATGAGTTATTGGAGAAAGGATATATTCGCCAAGCTCATCACCTTGGGGAGCCCAGTTCTTTTGGTAGAGAAGAAGGATGGAAGCTTGAGGACGGTTGTGGATTATCGTGTGTTGAACGAAGTAACCATCAAGAACAAGTACCCTCTGCCGATGATTAATGATCTGTTTGATCAGCTAGTTGGATCCAAGGTATTCTCCAAGATCGATCTTCGATCAGGGTATCATCAGTTGAAGATCCGTGAAAAGGATATACCCAAAACAGCATTCACTACCAGGTATGGTTTATATGAGTATACCGTCATGTCATTTGGATTGACTAATGCTCCTGCCTACTTCATGAATTTGATGAACAAGGTATTTATGGAATATCTGGACAAGTTTGTCGTGGTGTTCATCGATGATATACTGATTTTCTCCAAGAGCGAGGAAGAGCATAAGGAACATTTGCGTCTAGTTACGGAGAAACTTGAGAACATCAGTTGTATGCCAAGTTCAGCAAATGTGAATTTTGGCTGAAGGAAGTCGGATTCCTCGGACATGTTATTTCAGGAGAAGGAATAGCAGTTGACCCGCCAAGGTTGAATCAGTCACCGATTGGCGATCACCCACCTCGATCAAGGAGATCCGCATTTTCTCGGACTCGCAGGATATTATCGGAGGTTTATTGAGAACTTCTCCAAGATTGCCAAACCCATGACTGAGCTGTTGAAGAAGGAAGCCAAGTATGTTTGGACCGAGGATTGTGAAGCCAGTTTTCAGGAATTGAAGAAGCGTTTGGTTACAGCCCAGTGCTGATTTTGCGGACATACACAAGGAATACCGGTATATTGTGGCGCTTCTCGTCAAGGACTCGGAGGAGTACTAATGCAGGAAGGTAAAGTTGTAGCTTATGCCTCCGGACAGCTACGACCTCACGAGATGAATTATGCCACACATGATTTGGAGTTAGCAGCCGTAGTGCATGCACTCAAGACACAGAGACATTTCCTCGCCGGAAACCGTTGTGATGTTTACACAGATCACAAGAGCTTGAAGTATATTTTCACGCAGAAGAGTTGAACCTCGAGGCGGAGGAGATGGCTAGAGTTGATAAAGGACTATGACATGAGATTGCATTACCACCGGTAAAGCTAATGTTGTAGCAGATCGTTGAGCCGTAAGAGTTATGTGAATACTCTTACAGCAGGAGGATTACCCAGGAGTTAGTCGATGACCTCGAGATCTCCATTGGAGATAGTTCGAGAGGATATATTGCAACTCTGGAAGTTCAGTCCACTTTGGCGAAAGGATTCGTGAAGCTCGGAAGTCGGACAAGGAAATTGATGAGATAAAGCAAAAGATGAATGAAGGAAAAGCTAAAGGATTCCGTAAGGATGAACACGAGCTATATGGTTCGAGGATCGTATTTATGTACCCAATGATCTCGAACTCGGAAGCTAATTCTTCAGAGGCTCATGATTCACCGTACTCGATTCACCCGGTAACACCAAGATGTACCGGATTTGAAGGAAAGTTTCGGTGGACAGGTATGAAGAAGGATATTGCCGAGTACGTAGCGATGTATCGATGTTTGCCAACGAGTAAAGGCAGAACATCGAAGCCAGCAGGTTACTTCAACCTTTGCGATTTCGATTGGAAATGGGAAAAACTTTGAATGGATTTTATCACAGGATTACCCGGGACCCGTTCAGGTTATGATTCTATCTGGGTAGTGGTTGATCGTTTGACCAAGGTAGCTCACTTCATTCCGTGAAGACTACCTATACCAGCGCTAAGTTGGCCAAGATATACATGACCAGGATCGATATCTGCATGGAGTTCGAGGAGTATCGTGTCGATAGAGGAACACAGTTTACCTCAAAGTTTTGGAAGCGATTGCATGAAACTTTGGAGTGCGAGGCTGGAATTGATACAGCTTTTCATCCATGAGCAGATGGACAGACCGAGAGAGTCAATCAGATTCGGAGGACATGTTGAGAGCTTGTGTGCTAGACTATGGGTCTAGCTGGGATGATAATTTGCCATACGCAGAGTTTTCGTACAACAACAGTTATCAGTCCAGTCTGAAGATGGCCCCTTTCGAAGCTCTATACGGAAGGAGGTGCAGAACACCATTGCTGTGGGATGGTGTTGGAGATAGATCACTTTTGGGTTCCGACCTTATCAGGGATTCCGAAGAGAAAGTCAAACTGATTCGAGACAGACTCAAGATAGCACAGTCGAGACAGAAGAGTTATGCCGACAGTAAGAGCAAGGAAGTGACTTACGAAGCGGGAGACCGAGCATATCTTCGTGTGTCTCCACTTCGTGGAATCAAGAGGTTTGGTGTCAAAGGAAAGTTAGCACCCCGATTCATTGGCCCGTACAAAATCCTCGAACGTCGTGGAGAGGTTGCTTACAAGTTGGAATTGCCGGAAGGATTGTCCGGAGTTCATGATGTCTTCCATGTTTCTCAGCTGAAGAAATGCCATGCCGACATGGCGATATTCCGTTGAGAGACACGGTGCCCTAGAGGCCATACAGCAGCGGTGATCGACTTACAAGGAGAAACCCGTCCGAATTCTCGAGACTGCGACAGAGTCACCCGCAGCAAGGTCATCAAGTTTTGCAAGGTGCCGTGGAGTCATCACTCGAGGAAGAAGCCACAGGGAGCGCCAAGAAGACCTTCTTGAGACCATCCGCACCTATTTGCTAGCCAACCCGAATCTCGAGGGCGAGATTCATCTTAAAATGGGTAGGTTTGTAACATCCCAAATTTCCTATTTGGAATTTTTACAATTATAGCTAAGCATCTATGCATCCTGTTTGAATTTGATTGCCATTTGGATTTTCGAGTTTTGAGTTTTCAAATTTGAATTCAAACTATGGCAAGTGGGAATCATTTCAAAAACTATGCCCGATAAATACTTGATCAAAAGTATGAGAGGAGTAAACATGACACTCCAAAAATATCGAGGAAAATAATGCCAAAAGTTTTGAATTCAAACTTGAGTTTTATTTGAATTTGAAAAAATGAATTTTATAAAGTTTGGATTTTGCCTTTGGAAAAATGTTCAAATGATAGGAATATTCCCTGATCATTTTGGTATATATATGTCCTATATAAAATATTTATATTTTATAAGTTATCTCTGTTTTGTTTTTATTAAAAATAAATTAAAAAAAAGAAAACCACTCCCCACAGCGACACCAAAGCATCGCCCAGTAGCCAAGACTGCCCACCAGCGCCCAAGCCAGCCCAGTGAGCAGCGGCGAGCCGGCCAGCCACCCAGCGCCGAAACCACTCGGCTCGGTCGCCCGACAGCCGCGCACCCCTCTCTCTCTCTGACGGTGGGCCACCACCTCCCTCAACCCCCCGCCCACGCGACCCCCCCGCCGCTCGCCGGGATCCCGTGAGATCCGGGATCCGCCGCGATCTCCTCGCCCGCCCTTTCCCCTCGTCCAAGCCGAGGACCCCTATTATACCCTCCCGCACCCCATTCCCCCTCGCCCCCATGGAACCCTCCTCCTCTCACGCGCCGGAGCCCGAGCTCACCTCCGCCGCCATTTGCGTCGCCGTCGCCGCCCTAGCCCTCCCCGAGCTCCACCCACTCCACCAGAACCCCTCCATCGTCGCCCCGCACCCGCCGGACCACTCCACCGACCTCCCCGACGACCGGAGCCGTCGGCACACTCGCCACCGAGCCGCCGCCGCCGTCCAAACTCCGGTGAGCCACCGGAGCTCTTCTCCCCCGTCCGATCTCGCGTAGACGGCTAGGATTAGAACCCCAAGAAATACGTTTTTATTTAAAACCGGTTCGCTCGGTTTAGTTCGATTTAAATTTAGTTAGGTATTTTTTATTTAGCCCGGCCCGACTCGTTTAACCCTAGGGCCCGTTTAGCTTATATTATGCTCAGTGCGTAGGTTAGGCCCATTAGGCCATTTTTCATTTATTTTCGTTTTCTGTTTTAACAGAATAGTTCCAGATTTGAAAAATTCATATCTTTTATTCTGTTTAATATTTTTGAGTGATTCTTTTTTTGTTGGTTTGAAAATTATCTATAGTTTCTGTAGAAAATATATTTAGCTATGTTAAAATTATTTATAATTGCTTTAATTTAGTTTTAGTCAGAATAGTAAATCTGTTATAACATGAGTTAGGAAAATTATTTTTATATGATTCTTTTTGTCCCAACTTTATTTTGACATTGCCTAACCGTAGGAATTAATTTGGGTATTTTAGGATTAATAAAAAAATTAGTTTTAAGCAGAATCTTGTTAATCCTAATTAATTAACTAGCTACTGTTTTCCTATTATTTTAATTAGTAAATAAATTTATTTTTCACATGTGATTGATTATTCTAGGATAGTTTCTGTCACCTTAAGGGATGAACTTTTATTTATAATAAATAAAAGTTTTATTTTATTTTTCTTAATAGAAATTGAATTAGGCCTAATAGGAGTTTCATAATAGATTTTAAGTTAATTCTTTTTGCTCCTAATTGCTTAATGCATTCTTTTCTGTTAAGTTAACAAAAACTCATGCTTAGGTTATGTTGAGAAATTTTTTGTTATATATAACTATTTTTAGTTGTTGCTTGAAGTAGGAAAAACTTGAGTTGGTTTTTCTTTGAGTTTTCCCTTTGGGGTTTTGATTTGTTTGTTTGGTGTGTTATGTTACTATGCTATTGTATTATGTGAGCCTATACTATATGCTTATTGTGATTATTGTTTGTTTCGGTAGAGTTTCCGGAGTGCGAAGCTTGCTACTACGAATCTTTAGCTTACGAGGATCATCAGCAAGGCAAGTCTTGATCATGTTATTTTCCATACCTATGATTTTGTGCATTAGAAATTATACCACCCCCACCATGCATGCAGTAGTTGAAATTTTGAAGTTATGTTCTTGAGTAGTATCATGTGGTAGGATGAACCAATCCCCTTGTTACCATGACCCCGGACGAAGTAGTTTATTTTGCTATGCTCGTGAGCGGGTTTTGGTTGAGTGAAATTCATAAGAAAGATATGAGAGTCAATGATGATGACAACCCCATGAACTACAAGAATCAAGATGGACTTGAATTCACTCTTGGGTGGAGGGCGGTTGACGGGCACCTGGAGAACCCGGTGGTTGGCGGGATGCATGGAGAAGTGCCATGACATCTTGCGGAAAGCTTCACCCAGCCACGAAGAGGCGGATGGATGCCCCATTGACCGGAAGCTTACTGTGCAGCCGCAAGCCATTATGGGCTCTGGCTGGGTCAACCCTAGTTGTGACGCTGGCTGGGCGGTACTACGAGATGTAGAAGAACGGTAGGATTGGATGGGTACCGCAGTAGCCGAAGAACTCCTTGGAAGACCTGTTTCATTCATCCGTCTTCAAACACCATGAAGTGTGAAGACTTAAAAGGAGGAATGATTCTTGCGGGTAAAGTCATAAACCTCTGCAGAGTTAAAGATCTAATCGATTAGCCGTGTCCCGATTCACGGACAATTTGAGCCTCTGGAACTTGGAAGTATTCGGAAATCTCAACACTAAAGCTAATGAATTAATTTGAGGGGTTATGACTTAATAATTTGGGAATGAGACATTGGTTGGCGGAACCATCTCAATAACTACCAACAATTTGTAGTAATTTGCAAGCAAGTCCACTGTAGTAGGGAAAAATTTGCTTTTCGCAAAATGATGAAACTTAGAGCCCCACAGCCAAAATGCATATAGTGTTAGTAATTCTATTACTGTTGTTCTCTTCATGACTTGCCAGCTTATTCAAAAAGCTGACCTACACGGCTGCAACGTCTTATGTTGTAGAGATTTATTCCGATCTGGAGTGAGGCTACGCTCCGCGCTTGGCGATTGCCCTTTGGAGTCGGATGGACTCGCTATACTTCTACGCTTCCGCAGCTTTAGTAGTTTATTTCTCATGAGTTGGCCTTTGGCCAAATTTATTCTATTGTAATAAAGACTCTATATGAGAATCGTGTAATAAATTCAGGTGTGATTGACCTTGATTATTTCATCGATGTACTGTGAGTACCAGCATGATCTTGGGATGGTATAGACATAGAGATTTGACCGATTTTGGGTCAGGTCGCTACAAGCTTGCCTTCCACGCCAAGGGAAGTCCCATCCGGACACGGGACGAAGTCTTCAATCTTGTATCTTCATAGTCTTGGAGTCCGGCCGATGATGATAGTTCGGCTATCCGGACACCCCCTAGTCCGGAACTCCCTCAGACACCTTCACCATCCTTCATTCTGAACTTGTCAAGCTGACTTTGGAGCACATCCAACTTGGATTCCTTGACGGATTCGGTACCTTCATGCATATCAATCAAAGTATCCCAAATTTCCTTTGCATTCTCAAGACGGCTGATTTTGTTGAATTCTTCGGGGCACAATCCGTTGAAGATGATATCACAAGCTTGAGCATTGTATTGCAACATTTTCAATTCTTCTGCATTAGCTTCACGGTTCGGCTCTCTCCCATCAAAGAATTCACCTTGCAAGACAATACAAATAATTGCCCAAACGGCGGGGTTATGTCCGAGAATATGCATTTTCATCTTATGCTTCCAACTAGCAAAATTAGTACCATCAAAGTAAGGACCTCTACGGTGATAATTTCCCTCGCTAGACGCCATACTCTCCTAGGTTGTGAAACCAAGGCTATGACCACCAAAAGCTATGGAAATCAAAGCAAATGGAGACCAAGCTCTGATACCACTTGTAGGACCTTGAAGTATGTCTAGAGGGGGTGATTAGACTACTTGACCAATTAAAAACTTAGCCTTTTCCCAGTTTTAGAGTTTGGCAGATTTTAGCTATCTTAGGACAAGTCAAGCAATCATCACTCAATTCAAGCAAGCATGCAAAGTGCGTATGAGCAGCGGAAATTAAAGCATGCAACTTGCAAGAAAGTAAAGGGAAGGGTTTGGAGGATCAAACGCAATTGGAGACACGGATGTTTTTGGCGTGGTTCCGATAGGTGGTGCTATCGTACCTCCACGTTGATGGAGACTTCAACCCATGAAGGGTAACGGTTGCACGAGTCCACGGAGGGCTCCACCCACGAAGGGTCCATGAAGTAGCAACCTTGTCTATCCCACCATGGCCGTCGCCCACGAAGGACTTGCCTCACTAGCGGTAGATCTTCACGAAGTACGCGATCTCCTTGCCTTTACAAACTCCTTGGTTCAACTCCACAATCTTGTCGGAGGCTCCCAAGTGACACCTAGCCAATCTAGGAGACACCACTCTCCAAGAAGTAACAAATGGTGCGTTGATGATGAACTCCTTGCTCTTGTGCTTCAAATGATAGTCTCCCCAACACTCAACTCTCTCTCATAGGATTTGGATCTGGTGGAAAGAAGATTTGAGTGGAAAGCAACTTGGGAAAGGCTAGAGATCAAGATTCATATGGTAGGAATGGAATATCTTGGTCTCAACACATGAGTAGGTGGCTCTCTCTCGAAATGGTAAGTTGGAAGTGTAGGTTTGTTCGATGGCTCTCTCCACGAATGAAGAGGAGGTGGAGGGTATATATAGCCTCCACACAAAATCTAACCGTTACACACAATTTACCAATCTCGGTGGGACCGAATCAACAAACTCGGTCAGACCGATTTTAGTAAACCTAGTGACCGTTAGGGTTTTCGGTGGGACTGACATGCAACTCGGTAGGACCGATATGGTTAAGGTTAGGGCATAACGTAATCTCGGTGAGACCGATTACACAAACTCGGTGAGACCGATTTTGGTAATTAGCTAACCAGAGAGTTGGTCATGTAAACTCGGTGGGACCGATTCGCTCTTTCGGTGAGACCGAAACGTTACGAAAGGGAAACATAAAGTTTACATTGCAATCTCGATGGGACCGATCCGCTCTTTCGGTGAGACCGAGAAGTTACGAAAAGGAAACAGAGAGATTACAATCCCATCTTGGTGAGACCGAGATCCCTATCGGTAGAACCAATTTGCCTAGGGTTTGTGGCAGTGGCTATGACATTTGGAATCAGTGGCGCCAAATAGGAAGAATCGGTGAGACCGATTTTGGCTTTAGGTTTAGGTCATATGTGGATGTGAGAAAGTAGCTGAGGGTTTTGGAGCATATCACTAAGCACATGAAGCAAGAGGCTCATTAAGCAACACCTTATCCCTCCTTGATAGTATTGGCTTTTCCTATAGACTCAATGTGATCTTGAATCACTAAAATATAAAATGAAGAGTCTTGAGTTTTTGAGCATGAGCCAATCCTTTGTCATTAGCATTTTGAGGGATCCACTTTCATCATCCATGCCATGCCATTCATTGAGCTTTCCTAAAATGTTCATCTTGGAATAGCATTAGCTCAATGAGCTATATGTTGTTATGAATTACCAAAACCACCTAGGGATAGTTGCACTTTCAATGATGATGACGATGATTTCCCCCTCCCGGAGGGAAGTGTCCCTGGCAGAATAGCTCCGCCGGAGCCCTAGATTGGTTCCGCCAAGGTTCCACCTCGTGGCGGCGGAGTCTCGTCCCGAAAGGTTGCTTAATGTTTTTTCTCATCGAAAGATTTCATATAGGAGAAGATGGGCATCGGAGAGCCACTAGGGGGCTCACGAGGTAGGGGGCACACCCCCCACCCTCGTGAGCAGGGTGTGGGCCCCCTGGCCTTCATCTTTGGCGATGATTTTTCTTTATTTATTTTAAGATATTCCGTGGAGTTTCAGGACTTTTGGAGTTGCACAGAATAGGTCTCCAATATTTGCTCCTTTTCCAGCCCAGAATTCCACCTGTCGGCATTCTCCCTCTTCATGTAAACCTTGTAAAATAAGAGAGAATAGCCATAAGTATTGTGACATAACGTGAAATAACAGCCCATAATGCAATAAATATCGATATAAAAGCATGATGCAAAATGGACGTATCATGTGCTACCAAACGTCACAACGTAACTGGGTGATTATAAAGGAGCTCTACACGTGTCTCCAAAGGTACATGTTGAGTTGGCATATTTTGAGATTAGGTTTGTCACTCCGATTGTCGGAGAGGTATCTCTGGGCCTTCTCGGTAATGCACATCTGAAAGCACAAGTGCTCCCTGGGTGGTTTTGATAATTATTGTCAACATATCTCTTGTTGGACTAACACTTTTATCTAGTAAGTTTCAGACAAGTTCAACAATGGAGTGGCATGGACTAAAGGATGTGGAACCCCTTCAAGATGCTAAGGACAAAGGATTGGCTCAAGCTCAAAAGCTCAAGACTCTACATGTTTTCCATTTTAGTGATCCAAGATCACATTGAGTCTATAGGAAAAGCCAATACTATCAAGAGGGGATGAGGTGTTGCTTAATGAGTTTCTTGCTCCATGATGCTTAGTGATATGCTCCAAAAACCCTAACTACTTTCCCACATCCACATATGTCCTAAACCCAAAGTCCAACTCGTCCCCACCGACTCTTTCTATCCGGCGCCACCGAGTTCAGATGTCTTAGCCACTGCCACAAACCCTAGGCAAATGGGTCTCACCGATAGGGATCTTGGTCTCACCGAGATGGGATTGTAATCTCTCTGTGTATGTCCATTACCAAAATTGGTCTCACCGAGTTTGAGCAATCGGTACTACCAAGATTACAATGCAAACTTTTTGGTTAGCTTATTACCAAAATCGGTCCCACCAAGTTTGTGTAATCGGTCTCACCGAGTTTGCCTAACCAACTCTCTGGTTAGCTTATTACCAAAATCGGTCTCACCGAGTTTGTGTAATCGGTCTCACTGAGATTACGTTATGCCCTAACCCTAACCATATCAGTCCTACCGAGTTGCATGTCGGTCCCTGCTATGTCTTGAGCTTGCGTTGGTTTTCCCCGAAGAGGAGAGGATGATGCGGCACAGTAGCGTAAGTATTTCCCTCAGTTTTGAGAACCAAGGTATCAATCCAGAGGAGGCCACGCACAAGTCCTTCGTGCTGCACAAAGCGATAGCTACTACGCAACCAACGCGATTAGGGGTTGTCAATCCTTCACGGTCACTTACGAGTGAGATCGATAGAGATAATACTTTTGGTATTTTTGGTATAAAGATGCAAAGTGAAAAGTAAAAGGAAAAGTAAAAACAAAGCAAGTATAGAAGTGATGGAGATTGATATGATGAGAATAGACCCGGGGCCATAGGTTTCACTAGTGGCTTCTCTCAAGAGCATAAGTATTCTACGGTGGGTGAACAAATTACTGTTGAGCAATTGATGAATTGAGAATAGTTATGAGTATATCTAGGTATGATCATGTATATAGGCATCACGTCCAAGACAAGTAGACCAAACGATTCGCATCTACTACTATTACTCCACTCATCGACCGCTATCCGGCATGCATCTAGAGTATTAAGTTAAAAAACAGAGTAGCGCTTAAGCAAGATGACATGATGTAGAGGAATAAATTCATGCAATATGATAAATACTCCATCTTGTTATCCTTGATGGCAACAATACAATACGTGCCTTGCAACCCTTTACATCCTTTGGTAAGGACACCGCAAGATTGAACCCAAAGCCATGCGCTTCTTCTATTGCAAGAACTACCAATCTAGTTGGCCAAACCAAACGGATAATTCAAAGAGACTTCCAAAGATAACTCAATCATACATAAAAGAATTCAGAGAAGATTCAAATATTATTCATAGATAAGCTGGATCATAAACCCACAATTCATCGGTGCGAACAAACACACGCAAAAAGAAGATTACATCGAATAGATCTCCACGAGAGAGGGGAGAACATTGTATTGAGATCCAAAAAGAGAGAAGAAGCCATCTAGCTACTAGCTATGGACTTGAAGGTCTGAAGTAAACTACTCACACTTCATCGGAGAGGCTATGGTGTTGATGTAGAATCCCTCCGTGGTGGATTCCCCCTCCGACGGAGCTCCGGAACAGGCCCCAAGATGGGATCTCGTGGATCTGAGGAAGTTGCGGCGGTGGAATTAGGTTTTGGCTCCTGTTCGATCGTTTGAAGTGCGTAGGTATATATAGGAGGAAGGAGTACGTCGGTGGAGCATCAGGGGGGCCACGAGGTAGGGGGCGCGCCCCCCACCCTCGTGACCGCCTCTGATGTTCCTTGGCGTAGGTTCCAAGTCTCCTGGGTCACGTTCGGTGATAAAATCACGTTTCCTAAGGTTTCATTCCATTTGGACTCCGTTTGATAACCTGTTTCTTCGAAATACTGAAAAAGGCAAAAAACAGCAATTCTGGGCTGGGCCTCCGGTTAATAGGTTAGTCCCAAAAGTAATATAAAAGTGGAAAATAAATCCCATTATAGTCCAAAACAATAGATAAAGTAGCATGGAGAAATCAAAAATTATAGATACGTTGGAGACGTATCAGTCCCACCGAAAATCCTAATGGTCACTAGATTTGCTAAATCGGTCAGACCGAGTTTGTTGATTCGGTCCCACCGAGTTAGGTAAATTGTATGTAACGGTTAGATTTTGTGTGGAGGCTATATATACCCCTCCACCTCCTCTTCATTCATGGAGAGAGCCATCAAAACAAGCCTACACTTCCAGCATCCTATTTCTGAGAGAGCACTACCTACTCATGTGTTGAGGCCAAGATATCCCATTCCTACCATATGAATCTTGATCTCTAGCCTTCCCCAAGTTGCTTTCCACTCAAATCTTATTTCCACCAAATCCAAATCCTGTGAGAGAGAGTTGAGTGTTGGGGAGACTATCATTTGAAGCACAAGAGCAAGGAGTTCATCATCAACACACCATTTGTTACTTCTTGGAGAGTGGTGTCTCCTAGATTGGCTAGGTGTCACTTGGGAGCCTCCAACAAGATTGTGGAGTTGAACCAAGGAGTTTGTAAGGGAAAGGAGATCGCCTACTTCGTGAAGATCTACCGCTAGTGAGGCAAGTCCTTCGTGGGTGACGGCCATGGTGGGATAGACAAGGTTGCTTCTTCGTGGACCCTTCATGGGTGGAGCCCTCCGTGGACTCGTGCAACCGTTACCCTTCGTGGGTTGAAGTCTCCATCAACGTGGATGTACGATAGCACCACCTATCGGAACCACGACAAAAACATCTGTGTCTCCAATTGCGTTTGAATCCTCCAAATCCTTCCCTTTACATTCTTGCAAGTTGCATGCTTTACTTTCTGCTGCTCATATACTCGTTGCATGCTTGCTTGATATGTATTGTGAGTGTTAAACTTGTGCCTAAACTCCACTTAAACCTAAAGAAGTTAAAAACTGCAACTTTGGTACTTAGTGTCTAATCACCCCCCTCTAGACACCTCTTCTCGATCCCTTTCAACATCACTATAAGACTTGCAAGAAATGCAACTAATGAGTTAGTTACGGAATGATGTATTACATAACGAGTAAAGAGACTTGCCGGTAACGAGATTGAACTAGATATTGAGATACCGACGATCGAATCTCGGGCAAGTAACATACCAATGAAAAAGGGAACAACGTATGTTGTTATGCGGTTTGACCGATAAAGATCTTCGTAGAATATGTAGGAGCCAATATGAGCATCCAGTTTCGGCTATTGGTTATTGACCGAAAACAGTTCTAGGTCATGTCTACATAGTTCTCGAACCCGTAGGGTCCGCACGCTTAAGGTTTCGATGACAGTTATATTATGAGTTTATGAGTTTTGATGTACTGAAGTTTGTTCGGAGTCCCGGATATGATCACGGACATGAAGAGGAGTCTCGAAATGGTCGAGACATAAAGATTGATATATTGAACGACTATATTCGGACACCTGAAGTGTTCCGGGTGATTTCGGAGAAAACCGGAGTGCCGGAGGGTTACCGGACCCCCCCCCCCCTGGGAGAAGTAATGGGCCTTATGGGCCTTAGTGGAGAGAGAGGGGCAGCCAGGGTGGGCCACGCGCCCCCTCCCCCTCGGTCGAATTGGACTAGGAGAGGGGGCCCTTCCTTCTCCTCTCCCCTTCCTTTCCCCCTCTTAGTAGGAGTAGCAAAGAGGGGAGTCCTACTCCTACTAGGAGGAGGACTCCTCCTCCTGGCGCGCCTAGCAAGGGACGGCCGGCCTCCCCGCTTGCTCCTATATATACGGGGGCAGGGGGCACCCTAGAGACACAATAATTGATCCTTGAGATCTCTTAGCCGTGTGCGGTGCCCCCATCCACCATAGTCCTCGATAATATTGTAGCGGTGCTTATTCGAAGTTCTGT
Organism: Aegilops longissima; assembly: GCA_021605205.1. Taxonomy (NCBI): domain Eukaryota; kingdom Viridiplantae; phylum Streptophyta; class Magnoliopsida; order Poales; family Poaceae; genus Aegilops; species Aegilops longissima. The sequence goes on from CM038681.1 coordinate 152,742,861, forward strand.
GACGGTAGAACATCAAGATCGTCACCACGCCGTCGTGCTGACGGAACTCTTCCCCGACATTCTGTTGGATCGGAGTCCGGGGATCGTCATCGAGCTGAACGTGTGCTAGAACTCGGAGGTCCCGTAGTTTCGGTGCTTGATCGGTCGGGTCGTGAAGACGTACGACTACATCAATCACATTGTTATAATGCTTCCGCTTTCGTTCTACGAGGGTACGTGGACAACACTCTCCCCTCTCATTGCTATGCATCACCATGATCTTGCGTGTGCGTAGGAATTTTTTTGAAATTACTACGTTCCCCAACAGTGGCATCCGAGCCTGGTTTTATGCGTAGATGTTATATGCACGAGTAGAACACAAGTGAGTTGTGGGTGATACAAGTCATACTTCTTACCAGCATGTCATACTTTGGTTCGGCGATATTGTTGGATGAAGCGGCTCGGACCGACATTACGCGTACGCTTACGCGAGACTGGTTCTACAACTTTAGTTGAACCGAGTGTGGCTGCGCCCGGTCCTTGCGAAGGTTAAAACAACACTAACTTGACGAACTATCGTTGTGGTTTTGATGCGTAGGTAAGAACGGTTCTTGCTCAGCCCGTAGCAGCCACGTAAAAATTTGCAACAACAAAGTAGAGGACGTCTAACTTGTTTTTCAGGGCATGTTGTGATGTGATATGGTCAAGACGTCATGCTATATTTTATTGTATGAGATGATCATGTTCTGTAACCTAGTTATTGGCAACTGGCAGGAGCCATATGGTTGTCGCTTTATTGTATGAAATGCAAGTGCCCTGTAATTGCTTTACTTTATCACTAAGCGGTAGCGATAGTCGTAGAAGCAATAGGTGGCAAGACGACAATGATGCTACGATGGAGATCAAGGTGTCGTGCCGGTGACGATCGTGATCACGACGGTGCTTCGGAGATGGAGATCACAAGCACAAGATGATGATGGCCATATCATATCACTTATATTGATTGCATGTGATGTTTATCCTTAATGCATCTTATTTTGCTTTGATTGACGGTAGCATTATAAGATGATCTCTCACTAATTATCAAGAAGTGTTCTCCCTGAGTATGCACCGTTGCGAAAGTTCTTCGTGCTGAGGCACCACGTGATGATCGGGTGTGATAGGCTCTACGTTCAAATACAACGGGTGCAAAACAGTTGCACATGCGGAATACTCAGGTTAAACTTAACGAGCCTAGCATATACAGATATGACCTCGGAACACGGAGATCGAAAGGTCGAGCGTGAATCATATAGTAGGTATGATCAACATAGTGATGTTCACCATTGAAAACTACTCCATCTCACGTGATGATCGGACATGGTTTAGTTGATTTGGATCACGTGATCACTTAGATGACTAGAGAGATGTCTGTCTAAGTGGGAGTTCTTAAGTAATATGATTGATTGAACTTAAATTTATCATGAACTTAGTCCTGGTAGTATTTTGCAAATTATGTTGTAGATCAATAGCTCGCGTTGTTGCTTCCCTATGTTTTATATGTGTTCCTAGAGAAAACTAAGTTGAAAGATGTTAGTAGCAATTATGCGGATTGGATCCGTGATCTGAGGATTGTGTCAGGACCCCGATTCCAAGTCACATCGATCTAGCCGGTAACACCTAATATCACTTTGCGGCCTCACGCACGGTATTCCCACGGGTGTCGCCTTACCATGGCCCAGGACCGTTTGTGCCTTTTGGCTCACGTATATGATAGTGTCGCTAGCATCCATATGACAGAGAACCCGGGCCGACATGGCTAGTCGTGAACCCAAAGCGGCACTAACCCATGGGGACAGGCATACATGAATCACATCGAGCATGTCGGTCATCAACGTGTGAATCCGGGCTGTAGCACTGGGCTAACAGGACTCCGGTAACCCGGGCTGTAGCAGGCTAGGCAGGACTCCAGATGTCACCGCGTGACATTTCCCCAAAGGGACAGACACAGGAACGAACTGAAACACATGCCGGCTAGTCAAGTGTCCAGAGCAGTAGTGCTGGGCTAGCACGACTCCGGTGAACCGGGCTGTAGCGGACTACTATAGCACAGGAAGCACTAGACTACATTTCCCCATATGAGAGGCTGCCAAGGATAAACTACTAGATTGTCGGATCCCACACATACCAAGCATTTCAAACATACACACAATATGCTCAATATGTGTAAATACAACAAGGCATCACAACATAACTCTACGACTCAAATATTTATTCATTAGGCTCCGAGGAGCGAGATATTACAAACATGGGTCTCATGACCCAACATACAGAGCATACAAACAACAAGCACAAGCTGAATCTTAACATGTCTGAGTACAGACATCTACAAATGAAAAAGGCTGAGAAGCCTGACTATCTACTAGATCCTGCCGAGGGCACAAGATCGTAGCTGAGGTAGCAAGCTAAAAGTCGAAATCCACGCAGAACTACAAGCGAGACTGACGTCTCTCTACAAAACATAAAATAAGCAAACGTGAGTACAAACGTACTCAGCAAGACTTACATCAGAACTAGCTACATATGCATCGGTTTCAATAAAGGGGGTGGTGGAGTTTAACTGCAGCAAGCCAGCTTTGACTCGGTAGCTAACCTAAACTACGACTGCAAGTAACTCTTTGAGGTGGCGCACACGTGTCCACATATTCACCAATCAATACACCACTATGGATTCGATCCCGTCTTCCTACGAGAACGCCATCCATAGCACTCACGCTTATCTTCTGCATTTTAGAGTATCCATTTTCACTTGTCTATGAACTGTTATAGGCAACCCAAAAGTCCTTTACCGCGGACACGGCTATTCGAATAGATCATTTATAACCCTGCAGGGGTGTACTTCTTCACACACGCTCTCACCACTAACCACCGTTTACACTACATGTACTCGGCAACCTTCAAGCGGAAGCCCAACGTGGGTGTCGGCACAGCCTACGAAAACACTCAAGTCTCTAGTCCAGGTTTATCGCCTATTTAGGTTCCATCCGCAGGGAGTCCAGCCGAGGTTTCCACATACGGCCCCGAACGATGTGTGCAGGGTTCCCGAGATACCAAACGGGCATTCGGTACACCGGGCCACGGTGTATCTACCGCATCATAGCCCACCCCTAGGGTCAGCGCTACGCACGGCCTCCAACACACATCCTACAAACAACAGAAATTAGTTGCAACTCCTGACAGAGAACAAGGGTGGTTAAGAAGCCGAGAGAGTCAATTAAGGATCCCAATGTGTGGTAGTAACTGTTCATGCATCACAAACACAGAACTCAGTTCCTGAGGACGGTTTCAATGAGACAACCCACCATGTACTCCTACATGGCCTCTCACCGCTACCTTTACCAAATCGTGTTCACACACTTAGCTCACACACAGTAGGACATGTTCACACACCTCTGGTTCATCCTCGATGAACCAGACCCGACTCAACTCTAAGAAGTAGCAGGCATGACAAACAAGCATGAATGAATAGGCACATCATGGCTCAAACAACTCCTACTCATGCTAGTGGGTTTCATCTATTTACTGTGGAATGATAGGTCATGCAGAGGATAAAGGGATTCAACTACCGCAGCAAGTAACAAATAAATCGTTGTTGTCCTAATGCAGTAAAAGAGAGCAGGAGCGAGAGAGTAGGATTTTATCGGAATGAACAAGGGGGTTTTGCTTGCCTGGCACTCCTGAAGATAATATAGCTCTTCATCGGTGTCAACGAACTCATCGTCGGAACCACGTCTATCGAGAGGGGACAAACACCGGCAACTGAGAAAGAACACAATCAATGCAATGCCACAATATGATGCATGATCATGACATGGCAATATGCTGTGATTTGAGCTAATGCATCTAGCTAAGATTTAAATGAAGTTGGTTTGAATACATGATTCAAATTCCAACGCCATATATGATTATTTAAATGCCCTTTATTTGTTTTGTCCAAAACAGAGGACCAACATTGTTCAAACATGCATGAAAATGGTACAGATGGATAGATTGGATTTTTCTGATAATTTTTCATATATAAATTATTTCATTTGGAGTTACGGTTGAATTTCTATGATTTTTAGAAGTTTTAAACATTTTCTGGAATTTCCTGAATTAAAATTAATCCAGAAAATGAGTTATGGCGTCAGCACTACGTCACTGTGACGTCAGCAGGTCAACAGGGGCTGGTCCAGGTCAAACCTGACCAGTGGGGTCCACTGGGCAGTGACACAGTGCTGGTTTGTGTGGCTGACGGGTGGGACCAGGTCAACGGCCACGTCGGCGAGTCAATCTTGACGCGTGGGTCCATAGATTTTATTAGTTAATCTAACTATTTGGTTAGCCGGTAACCTAACTAAGAGTCAGTGGGGCCGGGGCCCACATGTCAATGACCCAGGGGAGGTCAAATCCCCAGGTCAACCGGGGTTAAACCACCGGTGGTCAAAGAGGTCAACCCGCCGACGTTTAGCCGCCGGCGAGGCCAGATTCGGCGGCGGGCTTCGGATTTGGTCCTCCGTCGACCAAATCGACGGTGGAGACGCGCTACGGACTGCTGGTGAACTCGCGCATCGAGTGGTGCTGGCGGTTGGGCCTGGGGTGGCCGGAGTTGTCGCCGGCGTCGACCTTGGCGGTCGCCGGAGCTCGGGTGAGCTCGGGGTCGACGCTACGGTGGCCGGGGAGGCTCGTGCGGGGCACCTATGTGCTCTACCTGGCGCGGGAAGGGAGTTGAGCACGACGACCGGACCGCTAGGTGGCCGGAGGCTCGTCGGCGGCGGTCACAGGCGGCGGCGCGTGCGGGCGAGCAAGGTGCGGCGGCTACGGTGCACGAAAGCGAGAACGGAGAGGGGGAGAAGGTTCGGTGGCTCACGGCGGTTGCAGCAGACGTCGAAGCGGGCTCGGGGAAGGCCGGACGGCGACGAGTCGACGATGGGGATCCGCGGCGGCCGACGATGAAGAAGAGGGCGGTGACGGCGTTTTGAGGCGTCCGGCATCGAGTGAGTCGACGGGGAGGACGAGGGCATTGAAGCGGAGGCCATGGACACGTCGGCAAGGCGAGGGAGGGCCTGTGGCCGCGGTGGTTCTAGTCGGCGGCGACGGCTGCGCTCGGGTGAGCTCAGGGAAGAGAGCCAGGGGAGGAGAGAGAGAGCAGCGAGTGAGGGAGAGGGTCCAAGGGGTCGCGGGCGTCTCCAGGCGCGGATAGGCTCGAAGGGGAGGTCGCCAGCACGAAGCAGGAGGTGGAAACCTCAGACGCGCGCGTGTCGACACGCCGACGTCCTTCTGGCGCAGGGAGGAGGGTGACTGGCACGGGCCAGGTGGCCCAACCAGGTAAGTGGCCTCCTGGCCTTTCTCTCTCTCTCTCTCTTTTCTTCATTTAGTTTGCTTTATCTAATTTTCTATAAATGTTGGGCTTTATTAAAAATACTAAAACGTTTCCAAAAATCCTGCAAATAATTGTGGGCTCTGTTGGGATTATTCCTGATAGCCCACACTTAAGTTCAGAATTAATTGAGCACTTAAAATAATATATAGCGTTTAAATGCCCAATTGCAAATACTAAATGATTTAATTCAGTGACCAAATATGTCATGGAAAAATGTGCAACACCTCTGGTTATCGCTTCTAGCATTTTCCAGAAAAGATGAACATTTTTTAAAGCCATTTGGATTCACTGAGAATATTTTGGTTGAACCAAGTGAATTCCTTTAATGCTAGGGTTTAGGCAATCCCCATTTCAAGTTTCTTTCAAAGTTTAAACATGACGCACACATGTAGTTAGCCTAGTGCATTGCCAGAAGCTAGGGATGTGACAACTCACCCCCACTAAACAAGAATCTCGTCCCGAGATTCTGGACGTGAGGTAAGAAGACAAGGGGACACTAGGTATCACAAACTTCATGATCCAACTGTCTCCTCGAGGTTGTTGATTTGTTGACTCAAATTGGTCTTGACGTCTTTGCTTGCGAGATCTTCATCCAACACGAGGACAAAAAGCGAGACATGTCTACACAGATGGATCATCTTAATGATCATAAGATCAACTCGCGGAATGAGACATAGGAACATCTCTCGAGCCGAGACACGAAGCATCTATCCAAAGGGATGGAGTGAAACAGATGACGAGGGCTCGCTAGATAGACAACAAGTCCACAGTTAAGAAGGTGTTGAACGGTTGTCAACATAGCGAGGGGTTGAGTTTCCATGACACTGTAATGAGACATCTTAGAGGAGATGACTCGTAGAATTGTTACCTTAAGTGGCAAAAAGAACTACTTTTGATCCATAAATCATCGAAACTCTTCATACCAGCTTAAGGCAATTTACAATTGATCGTTTGAAAGAGATCGAAGGAATGGCATACTCGGACTAGAATGGATGATGTGGACTACCTTGTTGAAGACAATGCAATGGATGATTTTGCTTATCATCGGAAATGGATGGGACCCATGGTAAGTCCACTTTTGAAGACGATATTGGACAACAACTACCGAGAAGGGCAGCCCATGGAGGATTGGCACAATGGCGGTGCAAGCTGGGAACAAGATGCAACTGTTGGGAATGTTCCAACCACCATATCTGCCTGAGATTCAGATCCGATTGGTAATAGGATACTTCAGACTCAACATGTCTGAAAAGAAGTGCAACACAAATCGACGAGATGACGTTGCGAGATTCTCGGGGAATGAACCATGATATCAAGCTCCAAAACATGAGCTGGTTCTGCTACATACAAGTGAACACGTTGTCCTAGACAAGCATGACCACGTAGTAGTCTTATAATAAAACTACCAAGTTCAGGTGGGGCACCATCAACAAGGATATCGAAGTCTTGTGCATGAATTAGTATTCGCACATCAACTCCTTTTCCTTGAACAAATCAATCAGTGGCTTGGTGTGCTAAGAATACATATAGAATGAAGGTTGCAAGTCTTCAGACCACAGAATACTTCGCACGTATGCATGACTGACTTGGGATGATTCCAGGGGAAGCAGAATAAGCTTTCTCAAATTCACGGCGGCAACTTGCACCAAATGCACATGAATTTGAGGAAATCACTTCTCCCATCCAAGCATAAGCTTCATGAACGAAACATGAAGGCATTGCTTACAAAGTTTCCAACACTAGGTTGATGTTCAACATGAATCATGGGGGAGACAAAATGCTGCTGATGGGCTCAACAACAACTCATCGGGATTTCCATATCGCTGTACTTCCACCATCATGTGAACACGGTGATAGCATTGGTCAGGCCAAAAGATATAATGGTGTATGCCCGAGGGACAATCGCGGGTAGGACAACATTACGAATATCATTGGTTCTGATTTGACTTGATGATGGCCCATACTCAAGTCAAATTTTTGACAAGACAATAGATCCAACAACTAATCACGAGGACCAACCGATGGAGATATCATCTTTCTTCAACACACACACAGAGAAGATATCCCTTCAGAATGAACTAAATTCAGCAAAGCTTTTATCTTCCAACTCTCCAAGTTGTTGTTTAGCTTAACCAACTTGCTCAGGGTATCCGACACAGATTCTTGGAGAAAGGGTGGTTTCGAAAACCAACTTGATCATGAACTCAACATAGCGGCCAGGTGACAACCTGGTGATACTTCCGTGAAGATATCCGGAAAATCACGAACCGCCAATATGTTACTAAGCTCGAGAACAATCTTGCTTTTTAAAGCAAGACGAAATGATCAATAAGCAAGGGATTGAATAATCCTAACTCATTGATCAAAGAGTGCACCGGAAATAAGGACTAGGTAGCACGATCAATCTTAGGATGATGATTCAATAACCAACACGCTGAGAATGAAATTATTGTCCGTTAACTACCAAGCAACGAGGTTGCTAGGAGTATCGATTTCACACATCACAGTTCACTTGTTGGCATTCCAGTTACAACAGCACAGAACCGAGGGATGAATAATGATGGTGAGAAGTATCACTACATCAAGAATTCATAAGAGTTGGTGCAATTCTCATGACATTCTTGACATAAGACGGTAATACTTCAGGGTAGAACAGAATCAAAAGCTGGATTGGCATTTGATCTGCGGAATACAACCGCTTTGACCCAATCCTAGAAATGGACAAGGTACTGGAGTTTGTTTCTCCTAGTCATTCCGGAATAGAATGGCTTGACGGACCACATGAGTAATAGGCATCGATGAACACGAATGCACAATTACTCCTGACTATCAATTGACAGACGGGGGTCAGAATACAACTAAGGAGGAACAACTCGAGGAGCATATAACTTTCTGAGTTGTGCATGCATAGGTTAGTATGTCGAATCAAGTTCAACAGGTTTCTTCCGGATAACCCATGCAGGAAAGTAGAACTGGCAGATTCACAATGTAGAACGAAGAACTCATCAAGAGCACTCTTGTTGTGACCTTTTGGTTCAAAGGAACTCCTGCCAAGGATGGTTCATGGTATGTGGAAGAATGAGATACCACGGACCTCGAGGACTGTCGCAAGGTTACTAATATCCTAAAGGAACTAGCAAATACTAACAACATGAAGTAGGGTGAATCTCGGGTTCAAGAACCCAGGAATAGAATGCCTACTAACTAAACTGCATCATGGGATGCTTTTGAGAATAATGGCCAAAATCATCACACTAGGAGTATAAAGCATGGCTAGATTACTAGATGACTCACTAAAACACCTAGGTTCATAATAATAGCTCCAACATATATGCCGAGGGAACAAAGTACCTCAACTTACCGATTAGTGTGCTTATTCTGACCAAAAAGGACATCGGAAATGGAAAGAAAGGATTTGCAAATGCATCAGACTATTTAGAGACCTGGGATGACTCGGACAGCATAACGGCTGTAAATGCTCAAAGATTTGAGACATCCTGCAAAAATGGTGGCATAACCACTCAGAAGCACAATATCAAGGTTCCAAGACCAACTATGAACATACGGAAGTAGTAGAAACTGAACTGGGGCTTAAAATCAACAATCTTAAAAGTCTATGGATTAGTTAGTAACACGTCATCCTAATAGATAGATGAGAAGCCTAGTTCTTAATCCCCGTAGAAAAGAAGAGGTTGACTCAGAACAGAAGGGCATAAGGTATAAGGAGTAAAAAGAGCCTTACGTTCCCTTCCACAATCAATTCCCTTACATAACTAAAGCATTTCTAGACACAACTTCGACCAGTTTGGCTTGGTAATCCTACAGGCGATCGGGCTCGATACAAACGCTGTCGGGACCCGATTCCAAGTCACATCGATCTAGCGGTAACACCTCATATCACTTTGCGGCCTCAAGCACGATATTCCACGGGTGTCGCCTTACCATGGCCCGGGACCGCTTTGCCTTTTGGATCACGTATATGATAGTGTCGCTAGCATCCATATGACAGAGAACCCGGCCGACATGGCTAGTCGTGAACCCAAAGCGGCACTAACCCATGGGGACAGGCATACATGAATTACATCGAGCATGTCACATCAACGTGTGAATCGGGCTGTAGCACTAGGCTAACAGGACTCGCAACCCGGCTGTAGTGAGCTAGGCAGACTCGGATGTCACCGCGTGACATTTCCCGAAGGACAAACACAGAACGAAGTGAAACACATGCCGCCAGTCAAGTGTCCAGCAGTAGTCTTTGGGCTAGCAGGACTCGTGAACGGGCTGTAGCGGACTACTATCGCCAGAAGCACTAGACTACATTTCCCCATATGAGAGTCTGCCAAGGATAAACAACTAGATTGTCGGATCCCACACATACCAAGCATTTCAAACATACACACAATATGCTCAATATGTGTAAATACAACATGGCATCACAACATAACTCTACGACTCAAATATTTATTCATTAGGCTCCGAGGAGCGAGATATTACAAACATGGGTCTCATGACCCAACATATAGAGCATACAAACAACAAGCACAAGCGGAAGCTTAACAAGTCTGAGTACAGACATCTACAAATGAAAAAGGCTGAGAAGCCTGACTATCTACCAGATCCTGCCAAGGGCACAAGATCGTAGCTGAGGTAACAAGCTAAACATCGAAGTCCACGCGGAACTACTAGCGAGACTGACGTCTCTCTACAAAACATAAAATAAGAAAACGTGAGTACAAACGTACTCAGCAAGACTTACATCAGAACTAGCTACATATGCATCGGTTTCAATAAAGGGGGTGGTGGAGTTTAAATGCAGCAAGCCAGCATTGACTCGAAAGCTAACCTAAACTACGACTGCAGGTAACTCTTTGAGGTGTCGCACACAGTCCACATATTCACCAATCAATACACCACTATGGATTCGATCCCGTCTTCCTACGAGAACGCCATCCATAGCACTCACGCTTATCTTGTGCATTTTAGAGTATCCACTTTCACTTGTCTATGAACTGTTATAGGCAACCCGAAGTCCTTTATCATGGACACGGCTATTGAATAGATCATTTATAACCCTGCAGGGTGTACTTCTTCACACACGCCTCACCACTTACCACCATTTACACGACATGTACTCGGCAACCTTCAAGCGGAAGCCCAACGTGGGTGTCGGCCACAGCCTACCTAAACACTCAAGTCTCTAGTCCAGGTTTATCACCTATTCAGGTTCCATCCGCAGGGAGTCCAGCCGAGGTTTCCACATACGGCCCCGAACGATGTGTGCAGGGTTCCCGAGATACCAAACGGGCATTCGTACACCCGCCACGTGTATCTACCGCATCATAGCCCACCCCTAGGGTCAGTGCTACGCACAGCCTCCAACACATATCCTACAAACACCAGAAACTAGTTGCAACTCCTGACAGAGAACAAGGGTCGTTAAGAAGCCGAGAGAGTCAATTAAGGATCCCAATGTGTGGTAGTAACTGTTCATGGATCACAAACACAGAACTCAGCTCCTGAGGACGGTTTCAATGAGACAACCCACCATGTACTCCTACATGGCCTCTCACCGCTACCTTTACCAAATCGTGTTCACACACTTAGCTCACACACAGTAGGACATGTTCACACCCTGGTTCATCCTCGATGAACCGCACCGACTCAACTCTAAGCGTAGAGTGCATGAAAAACAAGCATGAATGAGTAGGCACATCAGGCTCAAACAACTCCTACTCGTGCTAGTGGGTTTTATCTATTTACTGTGGAATGACAGGTCATGCAGAGGATAAAGGGGTTCAACTACCGCAGCAAGTAACAAATAAATCGTTGTTGTCCTAATGCAGTAAAAGAGAGCAGGAGCGAGAGAGTAGGATTGTATCGGAATGAACAAGGGGGTTTTGCTTGCCTGGCACTCTTGAAGATAATATAGCTCTTCATCGGTGTCAACGAACTCGTCGTAGGAACCACGTCTATCGAGAGGGGACAAACACCGGCAACTGAGAAAGAACACAATCAATGCAATGCCACAATATGATGCATGATCATGACATGGCAATATGCTGTGATTTGAGCTAATGCATCTAGCTAAGATTTAAATGAAGTTGGTTTGAATACATGATTCAAATTCCAACGCCATATATGATTATTTAAATGCCCTTTATTTGTTTTGTCCAAAACAGAGTACCAACATTGTTCAAACATGCATGAAAATGGTACAGATGGATAGATTGGATTTTTCTGATAATTTTTCATATATAAATTATTTCATTTGGAGTTACGGTTGAATTTCTGTGATTTTTAGAAGTTTTAAACATTTTCTAGAATTTCCTGAATTAAAATTAATCCAGAAAATGAGTTATGGCGTCAGCACTACGTCACTGTGACGTCAGCAGGTCAACAGGGGCTGGTCCGGGTCAAACCTGACCAGTGGGGTCCACTGGGCAGTGACACAGTGCTGGTTTGTGTGGCTGACGGGTGGGACCAGGTCAACGGCCACGTCAGCAGGTCAATGCTGACGCGTGGGTCCATAGATTTTATTAGTTAATCTAACTATTTGGTTAGCCGGTAACCTAACTAAGAGTCAGTGGGGCCGGGGCCCACATGTCAATGACCCAGGGGAGGTCAAATCCCCTGGTCAACCGGGGCTAAACCACCGGTGGTCAAAGAGGTCAACCCGCCGGCGTTTAGCCGCCGGCGAGGCCAGATGCGGCGGCGGGCTTGGATTTGGTCCTCCGTCGACCAAATCGACGGTGGAGACGCGCTACGGACTGCTGGTGAACTCGCGCATCGAGTGGTGGTGGCGGTTGGGCCTGGGGTGGCTGGAGTTGTCGCCGGCGTCGACCTTGGCGGTCGCCGGAGCTCGGGTGAGCTCGGGGTCGACGCTACGGTGGTCGGGGAGGCTCGTGCGGGGCACCTATGTGCTCTACGTGGTGCGGGAAGGAGTTGAGCACGACGGCGGACCGCTAGGTGGCGAAGGCTCGCCGGCCGGGTCCAAAGCGGCGGCGCAAGGGCGAAAGCAAAGTCGGCGGCTACGGCACACGAAAGCGAGAACGGAGAGGGGGAGAAGGTTCGGTGGCTCACGGCGGTTGCAGCAGACGTCGAAGCAGGCTCGGGGATGGCCGGACGGGGACGAGTCGACGATGGGGATCCACAGCGGCCGACGATGAAGAAGAGGTCGGTGACGGCGTTTTGAGGCGTCTGACGCCGAGTGAGTCGAACGGGAGGACGATGGCGTCGAAGCGGAGGCCATGGACACGTCGGTGAGGCGAGGGAGGGCCTGTGGCCGCGGTGGTTCTAGTCGGCAGCGATGACTGCGCTCGGGTGAGCTCAGGGAAGAGAGTCAGGGGAGGAGAGAGAGAGCAGCGAGTGAGGGAGAGGGTCCAGGGTGTCGCGGGCGTCTCCAGGCGCGGATAGGCTCAAAGGGGAGGTCGCCAGCACGAAGCAGGAGGTGGAAACCTCAGGGCGCTGGCCGACACGCCGGCGCCCTTCAGGTCGTGGAGGAGGGTGGCTGGCACGGGCCAGGTGGGCCGGCCCAACCAGGTAAGTGGCCTCTTGGCCTTTCTCTCTCTCTTTTCTTCATTTAGTTTGCTTTTTCTAATTTTCTGTAAATGTTGGGATTTATTAAAAATACTAAAACGTTTCCAAAAATCCTACAAATAATTGTGGGCTCTGTTGGGATTATTCCTGATAGCCCACACTTAAGTTCAGAATTAATTGAGCACTTAAAATAATATATAGCATTTAAATGCCCAATTGCAAATACTAAATGATTTAATTCAGTGACCAAATATGTCATGGAAAAATGTGCAACACCTCTGGTTATCGCTTCTAGCATTTTCCAGAAAAGATGAACATTTTTTAAAGCCATTTGGATTCACTGAGAATATTTTGGTTGAACCTAGTGAATTCCTTTAATGCTAGGGTTTAGGCAATCCCCATTTCAAGTTTCTTTCAAAGTTTAAACATGATGCACACATGAAGTTAGCCTAGTGCATTGCCAAAAGCTAGGGATGTGACAGATTGTCCTCATTGCTGCACAGAAGAATTATGTCCTTGATGCACCGCTAGGTGACAGACCTATTGCAGGAGCAGATGCTGACGTTATGAACGTTTGGCTAGCTCAATATGATGACTACTTGATAGTTTAGTGCACCATGCTTAACGGCTTAGAATTGGGACTTCAAAGACGTTTTTGAACGTCATGGACCATATGAGATGTTCCAGGAGTTGAAGTTAATATTTCAAGCAAATACCCGAGTTGAGAGATATGAAGTCTCCAACAAGTTCTATAGCTAAAAGATGGAGGAGAATTGCTCAACTAGTGAGCATGTGATCAGATTGTCTCGGTACTACAATCGCTTGAATCAAGTGGGAGTTAATCTTCCAGATAAGATAGTGATTGACAAAGTTCTCTAGTCACCGTCACCAAGTTACTCGAACTTTGTGATGAACTATAGTATGCAAGGGATGACGAAAACGATTCTCGAGCTCTTCGTGATATTGAAATCGACGAAGGTAGAAATCAAGAAAGAGCATCAAGTGTTCATGATTGACAAGACCACTAGTTTCAAGAAAAGGGCAAAGGGAGAGAAAGGGAACTTCAAGTAGAATGACAAGCAAGTTGTCACTCCTGCGAAGAAGCCCAAAGCTGGACAAAAGCCTGAAACTGAGTGCTTACACTGCAAAGGAAATGGTCAGTGGAAGCGGAAATGCCCTGAATATTTGGTGGATAAGAAGGATGGAAAATTGAACAAGGGTATATTTGATATACAGGTTATTGATGTGTGCCTTACTAGTGTTTATAGTAGCCCCTGAGTATTTGATACTTGTTCGGTTGCTGTGATTAGTAACTCGAAACAGGAGTTACAGAATAAACATAGACTAGTTGAAGGGGAAGTGACGATGAGTGTTGGAAGTAATTCCAAGATTGATATGATCATCATCACACACTCCCTATATTTTCGAGATTAGTGTTAAACCTAAATAAACGTTATTTGGTGTCTGCGTTGAGCATAAATATGATAAGATCATGTTTATTGCGACATGATTATTCATCTAAGATAGAGAATAAATTGTTATTCTGCTTACATGAATAAAACCTTCTATGGTCATACACCCAATGGTGATGGTTTATTGAATCTTGATCATAGTGATACACATATTCATAATGTTGATGCCAAAAGATGCAAAGTTAAATAATGATAGTGCAACTTATTCGTGGCACTGCCGTTTGGGTCATATCGGTGTAAAGCGCATGAAGAAACTCCATAAAGATGGATTTTCGGAATCACTTGGTTATGAATCATTTGATGCTCGCGAACCGTGCCTTTCGGGCAAGATGACTAAAACTCCGTTCTCCGGAACAATGGAACAAGCTACTGACTTGTTGGAAATAATACATACCGATGTATGCGGTCCAATGAGTGTTCATGCTCGTGGCGGGTATCGTTATTTTCTGACCTTCACAGATGATTTGAGCAGATATGAGTATATCTACTTAATGAAGCACAAGTCTGAAACATTTGAAAAGTTCAAAGAATTTCAAAGTGAAGTGGAGAATCATCATAACAAGAAAATAAAGTTTCTACGATCTGATCGTGGAGGAGAATATTTGAGTTACGAGTTTGGCCTTCATATAAAACAATGTGGAATAGTTTCACAGCTCACGCCACATGGAACACCTAAGCATAATGGTGTGTCCGAACGTCATAATCGCACTTTATTGGATATGGTGCGATCTATGATGTATCTTACCGATTTACCATTATCGTTTTGGGGTTATGCATTAGAGATAGCTGCATTCACATTAAAATTGGGCACCATCTAAATCCGTTGAGACGACAGCGTATGAACTGTCGTTTAGCAATAAACCTAAGCTGTCGTTTCTTGAAATTTGGAGTTGTGATGCTTATGTGAAAACGTTTCAACCTGATAAGCTCGAACCCAAATCGGAGAAATGCATCTTCATAGGATACCCAAAGGAGACTGTTGGGTATACCTTCTAATCACAGATCCGAAGGCAAAATATTCGTTGCTAAGAATCAATCCTTTCTAGAGAAGGAGTTTCTCTCGTAAGAAGTGAGTGGGAGAAAAGTAGAAACTTGATGAGGTAATAGTACCTTCTCCCGAATTGGAAACTAGTTCATCACTGAAATCAGTTCCAGTGATGCCTACACCAATTAGTGAGGAAGCTAATGATGATGATCATGAAACTTCAAATCAAGTTACTACATAACCTCGTAGGTTTTTTCAGAGTACGGTCCGCACCAGAGTGGTACGGTAATCCTATTCTGGAAGTCATGTTACTAGACCATGATAAACCTATGAACTATGAGGAAGCGATGATAAGCCCAGATTCCGCGAAATGGCTTGAGGCCATGAAATCTGAGACGGGATCCATATATGAGAACAAAGTGTGGACTTTGGTGGAGTTGCCCGATGATCGGCAAGCCATATTGTATAAATGGATCTTTAAGAGGAAGACAGACGCTGATAAGTAGTGTTACTATCTACAAAGCTAGACTTGTGGAAAAAGGTTTTTGACAAAGTTCAAGGTGTTGACTACGATGAGATTTTCTCACTCATAGCGATGCTTAAGTCTGTCCGAATCATGTTAGCAATTGCCACATATTATGAAATCTGGCAAATGGATGTCAAAACTACATTCCTTAATGGTTTTCTTAAAGAAGAGTTGTATATGATGCAACCAGAAGGTTTTGTCAATCCTAAAGGTGCTAACAAAATGTGCAAGCTCCAGCGATCCATCTATAGACTGGTGCAAGCATCTCAGAGTTGGAATATACGCTTTGATAACTTGATCAAAGCATATAGTTTTATATAGACTTGCGGTGAAGCCTGTATTTACAATAAAGTGAGTGGGAGCACTACCGTCTTTCTGATAAATATATGTGAGTAACATATTGTTGATAAAAAATGATGTAGAATTTCTCTGGAAAGCATAAAGGAGTATTTGAAAGGTGTTCTTTAAAAGAAAGACCTCAGTAAAGCTACTTACATATTGAGCATCAAGATCTATTGAGATAGATCAAGACGCTTGATAAGTTTTTTCAATAAGTACATACCTTGTCAAGATTTTTGAAATAGTTCAAAATGGAACAGTCAAAGAAAGAGTTCTTGCCTGTGTTGCAAAAGTGTGAAATTGAGTAAGACTCAAATCCCGACCACGGCAGAAAATAGAAAAGAGAATGAAAGTCATTCCCTATGCCTCAGCCATAGGTTCTATAAAGTATGCTATGCTATGTACCGCACCTATTGTATACCGCCCTGAATTTGGCAAGGGAGCACAATAGTGATCTAGGAGTAGATCACTGGACATTGGTCAAGAATATCCTTAGTGAGGACTAAGGAAATATTTCTCGATTATGGAGGTGATAAAAGAGCCCATCGTAAAGAGTTACATCGGTGCAAGCTTTTACACCGATCTAGATGACTCTAAGTCTCAATCTGGATACATATTGAAAGTGGGAGCAATTAGCTATAGTAGCTCCGTGCAGAGCATTGTAGACAAAGAATATTTGCAAAATACATACGGCTCTGAATGTGACAGACCCGTTGACTAAACTTCTCTCACGAGCAAAACATGATCATACCTTAGTACTCTTTGGGTGTTAATCACATAGAGATATGAACTAGATTATTGACTCTAGTAAACCCTTTGGGTGTTGATCACATGACGATGTGAACTATGGGTATTAATCATATACACATATGAATATTGGTGTTAAATCACATGATGATGTGAACTAGATTCTTGACTCTAGTGCAAGTGGGAGACTGAAGGAAATATGCCCTAGAGGCAATAATAAAGTTATTATTTATTTACTTATTTCATGATAAATGTTTATTATTCATGCTAGAATTTTATTGACCGGAAACTTGATACATGTGTGAATACATAGACAAACTTAAATGTCACTAGTATGCCTCTACTTGACTAGCTCATTGATCAAAGATGGTTAAGTTTCCTAACCATAGACATGTGTTGCCATTTGATTAATGGGATCACATCATTAGGAGAATGATGCGATTGACTTGACCCATTCCGTTAGCTTAGCACTTGATCGTTTAGTATATTGCTATTGCTTTCTTCATGGCTTATACAAGTTCCTATAACTATGAGATTATGCAACTCCCGCCATCGGAGGAACACTTTGTGTGCTACCAAACGCCACAACGAATCGGGTGATTATAAAGGAGCTCTACAGTGTCTCCAAAGGTACATGTTGAGTAGGCATATTTCGAGATTAGGTTTTGTCACTCCGATTGTCGGAGAGGTATCTCTGGGCCCTCTCGGTAATGCACATCACTATAAGCCTTGCAAGCAATGTAACTAATGAGTTAGTACGGAATGATGTATTACATAACGAGTAAAGAGACTTGCCGGTAACGAGATTGAACTAGGTATTGAGATACCGACGATCGAATCTCGGGCAAGTAACATACCGACGACAAAGGGAACAACGTATGTTCTTATGCGGTTTGACCGATAAAGATCTTCGTAGAATATGTAGGAGCCAATATGAGCATCCAGGTTCCGCTATTAGTTATTGACCGAAAACAGTTCTAGGTCATGTCTACATAGTTCTCGAACCCGTAGGGTCCGCACGCTTAAGGTTTCGATGACAGTTATATTATGAGTTTATGAGTTTTGATGTACCGAAGTTTGTTCGGAGTCCCGGATATGATCACGGACATGAAGAGGAGTCTCGAAATGGTCGAGACATAAAGATTGATATATTGGACGACTATATTCGGACACCAGAAGTGTTCCGGGTGATTTCGGAGAAAATCGAGTGCCGAGAGGTTATCGGAACCCCGGGAGAAGTAATGGGCCTTATGGGCCTTAGTGGAGAGAGAGAGGGCAGCCGGGGGTGGGTCGCGCCCTCCCCTCTGGTCCGAATTGGACTAGAGAGGAGGCGGCGCCTTTCCTTCTCCATCTCCCCTTCCTTTCCCCTCCTAGTAGGAGTAGGAAAGAGGGGAGTCCTACTCCTACTAGGAGGAGGACTCCTCCTCCTGGCGCGCCTAGCAAGGACCGGTCGGCCTCCCCCTTGCTCCTTTATATACGGGGGCAGGGGGCACCCTAGAGACACAACAATTGATCCTTGAGATCTCTTAGCCGTCTGCGGTGCCCCCCTCCACCATAGTCCTCGATAATATTGTAGCGGTGCTTAGGCGAAGCCCTGCGACGGTAGAACATCAAGATCGTCACCACGCCGTCGTGCTGACGGAACTCTTCCCCGACATTCTGCTGGATCGGAGTCCGGGGATCGTCATCGAGCTGATTGTGTGCTAGAACTCGGAGGTGCCGTAGTTTTGGTGCTTGATCAGTCGGGCCGTGAAGACGTACGACTACATCAACCGCGTTGTTATAACGCTTCCGCTTTCGGTGTACGAGGGTACGTGGACAACACTCTCCCCTCTCGTTGCTATGCATCACCATGATCTTGTGTGTGCGTAGGAATTTTTTTGAAATTACTACGTTCCCCAACAGTATTATGTTTCCGGTTAATAAAATTCTAGCATGAATAATAAACATTTATCATGATATAAGGAAATAAATAATAACTTTATTATTGCCTCTAGGGCATATTTCCTTCAGTTTTGGTGATTGATGACAATGCTTTTGCGGATTAATCGTGTGCATTAAGCATTTCAGAAACTTATGTCTAGGCACAAGATGATTCGGTGCCCCTCGGTGTCTATCGAAGACGGTTGCTTTCTACGTTTCTTTCCGCTGGATTTGAGTAATAGGAAAGCCGTACTATTAAGAGGGGGTCCGCTTCAGAAAGGTTACAGTGGAATCACACGTACACATCTATTCTTTTGAACCACATTTCCTTCGCTTCATTGGAGCTCCAGTCCGTATTCCAGTCTGGGCATATTGAAGGCAGCAAGGTGCATGTTTTCAGTGGCTAGCGGTAGTACCACTCAAGGAAAGCGGTAGTACCGCAGGTGCCAGCGGTAGTACTGAAGGAAATATGCCCTAGAGGCAATAATAAAGTTGTTATTTTATTTCATGATAAATTTTTATTATTCATGCTAGAATTGTACTAACCGGAAACTTGATACATGTGTGGATACATAGACAAAACACAGTGTCCCTAGTAAGCCTCTAATAGACTAGCTCGTTAATCAAAGATGGTTAAGTTTCCTAACCATAGACATGTGTTGTCATTTGATGAACGGGATCACATCATTAAGAGAATGATGTGATGGACAAGACCCATCCGTTAGCTTAGCATATTGATCGTTCAGTTTTATTGCTATTTCTTTCTTCATGTCATATACATATTCCTTTGACTATGAGATTACGCAACTCCCGGATACCGGAGGAATACTTTATGTGCTATCAAACGTCACAATGTAATTGGGTGATTATAAGGATGCTCTACAAGTATCTCCGAAGGTGTTTGTTGGGTTGGCATAGATCGAGATTAGGATTTTTCACTCCGAGTATCGGAGAGGTATCTCTGGGTCCTCTCGGTAATGCACATCATAATAAGCCTTGTAAGCAATGTGACTAATGAGTTAGTTGTGGGATGATGCATTATGTAATGAGTAAAGAGACTTGCCGGGAACAAGATTCAACTAGGTATGGAGATACCGACGATCGAATCTCGGGCAAGGAACATACCGATGACAAAGGGAATAACATATATTGTCATTACGGTTTGACCGATAAAGATCTTCTTAGAATATGTAGGAACCAATATGAGCATCCAGGTTCCGCTGTTGGTTATTGATCGGACATGTGTCTCAGTCATGTCTACATAGTTCTCGAACCCGTAGGGTCCGCACGCTTAACGTTCGATGACGATTTGTATTATGAGTTATGTGTTTTTGGTGACCGAAGATTGTTCGAATTCCCGGATAAGATAACAGAGATGACAAGGAGTCTCGAAATGGTCAAGAGGTAAAGATTGATATATTGGACGACAGTATTCGGATACCAGAATGGTTTTTTTTTTACTATGCGGATACCAGAATGGTTTCGGAGGGTTTCGGGTATTTATATGAGTACCGAGGGGTTACCGGAACCCCCGGGGAAAGTAATGGGCCTACATGGGCCATAGGGGAGAGAGAGGGCAGCCCCCAAGGGGTGGCGCCCCCCCCCCCCATGGGTAGTCCGAATTGGACAAGGGGAGTGGGCGCGGCCCCCCTTTCCTTCTCCCTCTCCTCTCCTTCCCCCTTTGCCCCTCCGTAAGAAGGAAGGGGGGCGACTAAGACTAGGAGTCCAAGTCGGTTCCCCTCATGGCGCACCCCCTATGGCCGGCCTCCTCCCTCTCCTCCTTTATATACGGGGGCAAGGGGGCACCCCAAAGAACATCAATTGTTCTCTTAGCTATGTGCGGTGCCCCCCTCCACAGTTTACTCCTCCGGTCATACTGTCGTAGTGCTTAGGTGAAGCCCTGCACGGATCACATCACCATCACCGTCACCACGCCGTCGTGCTGACCAAACTCTCCCTCGACACTTTGCTAGATCAAGAGTTTGAGGGACGTCCTCGAGCTGAACATGTGCAGAACTCGGAGGTGTCGTATGTTTGATACTTGATCGGTTGGATCGCAAAGACGTTCGACTACATCAACCGCGTTAAACTAACTCTTCCACTTTCGGTCTACGACGTTACGCGGACACACTATCCCCCTCTCGTTGCTATGCATATCCTAGATATATCTTGCGTGAGCGTAGGAATTTTTTTGAAATTGCATACTACGTTCCCCAACAGTGGCATCCGAGCCAGGTCTATGTGTAGATGATATGCACGAGTAGAACACAAAGAGTTGTGAGCGGTGATAGTCAACATCTTATTTTGATTCGGTGGTATTGTTGGATAAAGCGGCCCGAATCAACCTTGCATGACCATGTTCATGAGACCGGTTCCACTGACAGACATGCAACTAGTTTTGCATAAAGGTGGCTGGCGGGTGTCTGTTTCTCCAACTTTAGTTGAATCGAATTTGACTACGACCGGTCCTTGTTGAAGGTTAAAACAGCAAACTTGACAAAACACCATTGTTGTTTTGATGCGTAGGTAAGAACGGTTCTTAGTAGAAGCTCGTAGCAGCCACGTAAAACTTGCAATAACAAAGTAGAGGACATCTAACTTGTTTTTGCAGGGCATGTTGTGATATGATATGGTCAAGACATGATGTGATATACATTATTGTATGAGATGATCATGTTTTGTAAAAGTTATCGGCAACTGGCAGGAGCCTTATGGTTGTCGCTTTATTGTATGAAATGCAAACGCCATGTAATTACTTTACTTTATCACTATGCGCTAGCGATAGTTGTAGAAGCAATAGTTGGTGAGACAACCACGACGCTACGATGGAGATCAAGGTGTCAAGCCGGTGACGATGGAGATCATGATGGTGCTTTGGAGATGGATATCAAACGCACAAGATGATGATGGCCATATCATGTCACATATTTTGATTGCATGTGATGTTTATCTTTTATGCATCTTATTTTTCTTAGTACAGCGGTAGCATTATAAGATGATCCCTTAACTAAAATTTCAAGGTATAAGTGTTCTCCCTGAGTATGCACCGTTGCGACAGTTCGTCGTGCTGAGACACCACGTGATGATCGGGTGTGATAAGCTCTACGTTCACATACAACGGGTGCAAGACAGTTATGCACGTGCGGAATACTCAGGTTAAACTTCACGAGCCTAGCATGTACAGACATGGCCTCGGAACACTGAGACCAAAAGGTCGAACATGAATCATATAGTAGATATGATCAACATAGAGATGTTCACCATTGAAAGCTACTCCATCTCACGTGATCGGACATGGTTTAGTTGATATGGATCACGTGATCGTTTAGATGACTCGAGGGATGTCTATCTAAGTGGGAGTTCTTAAGTAATATGATTAATTGAACTTAATTTATCATGAACTTAGTCCTGGTAGTTTTTGCATATCTATGTTGTAGATCAATGGCCCGTGCTACCGTTTCCTTGAATTTTAATGCGTTCCTAGAGAAATCTAAGTTGAAAGATGATGGTAGCAACTACACCAGACTGGGTCCGTAACCTGAGGATTATCCTCATTGTTGCGCAGAAGAATTATGTCCTTGATGCACCGCTGGGTGAAAGGCCTGTTGCAGGAGAAGATGTTGATGTTATGAACGTCTAGCTAGCTCGATATGATGACTACTCGATAGTTCAGTGTGCCATGTTTTACGGCTTAGAATCGGGACTTCAAAGACGTTTTGAACGTCATGGATCATATGAGATGTTCCAGGAATTGAAGTTAATATTTCAAGCAAATGCCCGAGTTGAGACATATGAAATCTCCAACAAGTTCTATAGCTGCAAGATGGAGGAAAACAGTTCTGTCAGTGAACACATACACAAAATGTCTGGGTATTACAATCACTTAACTCAGCTGGGAGTTAATCTTCTAGTTGATTGTGTCATTGACAGAGTTCTCCAATCACTGCACTACAAAAAAAAGACACATCCGTGACATTTTGGGCCGAACGAAAAAAATTTCTGTCATACATATGACACTTCTATGACAATAATTGTGACAAAACCCGGTATCATCATAGATGTGGTGGGCTCGTACTTCTATGACAAAAAATCATGACTGAAAATGGGCTTTTCGTCTTGGGCGGGCCGGAGACGCAACCGCATGACATTCTTTGGGCCGTCCATGACAGAAAAAACCGTGGTAGAAGAGAGGGCGAGGAAAATTTCAGGGAGTTGCCGGTTACAGTGGGAGGTCGGGGCGAGCGATGCGCTGCTTTCTCGTCGCGCGACGCTGCAGTGTGTGCGAGGCATTGGCCCTAATCAACCCGAAGCGAGACGTTGGGCTCTAATCGAACCCGAAAGCGATTGACCGCAGGCTACGCGTTATCGAACCCGAGCGATCGATCGATGGCGTTAATCGAACCCGATGGGGCAATTCTTCGCTGCTGCCGCTAATCAAGCCGATCGATTGGATGAACACTGAGCGTTGCGGGAGGGTTTGGATGAACAGTGAGCGGTGGCGTTGCCTCTGGATGAACAGGACCCCATGGTGTGGAGGGCTGGATGAACAGTAGGCGGTGGAGGGGTGGTCGTGGAGGGGTGGTTGAATAGGACCCCGTGGTGTGGAGGGCTGGATGAACAGTGGACGATGGAGGGGAGCCCGTGGAGGGGTGGTTGAACAGTAGCCGGTGGAGTAGCGCGCGGTGGAGGCTGGATGAACAGGAGCCCGTGGAGGCTGGAGGAGGTCGATGGTAGCCCGTGGAGGTCAAGGAGGTCGACGGTGGAGATGAACAGTATCAGTGGAGTCCTGCTTTGCGGTACGCCACACCCTCCCGGCGAACAGACCCCTGTTTGACTGCTTTGTGGTACGCCACACCCTTCCCGATCAACAGACCCCATTTAGACCGTAGGAGGTCCGCTTCTCCGCTTTTGCGGTACGCCACACCCCACCCGATCAACAGACCCCGTTTTGACCGTAGGAGGTCCGCTTTCTCCGCTTTTGCGGACGCCACACCACTCCCGATCAACAGACCCGCTCCAACGAGGAGGTATGTTTCTCCGCTCGCGGATACGCCAGCCTCGCTTCCATCGCTGCTTCGCCCAAGCCTCCCGATGAACACGACCACATTCCGTTCGACCCGGCGGTTGGCTCCCACGCCGCTTGTTGCCTCCCGGCGAACACGACGCATTCAGTTGCCTCCCCATGAACACGACGCATTCCGCTGCCTCCCCATGAACACGACGGCGACGCTGTTTCTCCGCTCCGACCCAGCCATGTACATGAGCCCTCACCGCACGTATCGCGCCGAGTAGGCGTTCGAGACCCTGCCAGATGTACACATACGTGGTCAGATTTTCTTCGCACCCCGCCGCTGTAATGACGCGTGTACATGCTACGTGTGCGCCTCTATTATGACATGTGCGCGCCTACATCCACGAGTATATATGTACGCATATCGTCGACCAGAATGACAACGCCACGCACGCTCGACCAGGTGGGTCCCACCGCCGTGCACTTGCTTGCTCACAAGATGTAGCTGGTGGGTCCCAGCAGTCGGGGCTTAATCGTTTACCCGGACGCACTTCCTTGCGTGCGAAGATGTAGCTGGTGGGTCCCAGCGGTCGTGGGGCTAATCGCTTTTTTGCCCGGGCGCACTTCCTTGCGTGCGAAGGTGTAGCTGGTGGGTCCCAGCAGTCAGGGGGAAACGTTTTTTCGCAAAATACGGTGGCCCGTCCGGTGGGTCCCCGCTGTTAGGTGGAGGAGTAATTATTTTGCGCGTAATAAGGAGGCACTTACTTGTTGCGGCCGTGGACCCAGCTGTCAGCCTCTCCACGCACAGTACTCTTTCGATGGAAGTCGGTCATTGACCACATTGACCATGCCATGCCGAGAGCACCACGGTGGTGGACGACGGCGAGGCCTAAGAAAGGGACGACACAGAGGCAGGGAAGACTCGGCAGCTGGTTTGTCTGCCGTCGCCGGAGAATAACAGCAGGTGTGGGTGAGTAGAGGGATGGCTAGGCCAGCGATGGGAGTACGTGGGCGGTGAGGCTCAAGGCAAGACAGCCGACCATGGGAGGAGGAGGGAGCAGCAGTCCCGCCGACGCTTGTTTGAGCGGCCGAGCAGAAGAGCAGAGATTGAAGAAGCACGATGGTCGTTGGATGGACATCCAACCATCACCGCTTAAAGGCCAACCTTTTTATTAGGAAAGCCTCAAATCTGTGGAAATTAGCATACAGCCCATCTGCCATTATTTCTAATAATTTACAGCCCATTTGCTAATTCTTAAGGTTTTTTTTGGAGCCCATATTCTTTTGTTAGCATTACAGCCCATATTGTGGCCACGGTTAAAAATTATACTAAATTATGCATATTTCAAAAGCGGTCCTAACTGTTCTTAATCCCAAATTTCGACTCACATTCAAACTGATTTTAAAATAAATGTATATCAATATAAAATCCAACAAATTCTCCACGATAAAAATTAATGTAATTTAAAATCTTGAAATGAAAAAATATATTTGAAACTAATTGCCGGTTTGATGTGTTTTAAAATGTACAACCCATTTCTCATTATCGATGGGCCATTTTCTCGGCCATTAATGAAAGCTCTCCTCGCCTTGAAAGATTTGTAGCACAACAGGCCCGACAAAGCGACTTACTTGGTAAATCACAAAAACTAGGCTGTGGCCGTGGACCCACTGTCAGCCTCTCCACGACAAAGACTTCTTCCAATCAAAGTCGTTCCTTGACCACGTTGACCACGCCGCGCGGAGAGCACCACGGCGGTGGACAATGACGAGGCCTAGGAAGGGGACGACGCGGAGCCGGGGAAGATGCGGCAGTGGAAGCCCGCGCGGAGAGGAGTACGAGGGTTCACCGTTCGGCGCGTGTGAGGTTGCTGCCGCCGCAGGCATGGCCAGTGGGAATAGTAGGGGGCGGTGAGGCCTCCGCGGCAGCACAGCCGGCCACGGGAGGCAGGAGCATGCGGCACGACCGGCGCTGCTTTGGGCGGCTGGAGCAAGAAGACCAGAGGTTGAAGAAGCACTACAGCCGTTGGATGGACATTGTACGGTCACTGGAGCTAGAATCGTTCATATTGACTAAGTTGAGAAAGCCCTTCGTCCCCGTCAACTTAGTAGGCCCACAAGACAGCCTCCCACCAAGGTGGGTCCCAGCTAGCCGGGGGAGTATTCATTTTTTTTTGTGCGTAATAAGGAGGCACTTCCGGCGGGTCCGAGCTGAGAGCGGGGGAAACGTTTTTTTTTGTGAAATACGGTGGCTCGTCTGGTGGATCCCAACAGTCAGGGGGAAACGATTTTTTTCACAAAATATTGTTGGCCCGTCCAGTGGGTCCCCGCTGTCAGGTGGAGGAATAATTATTTTCCGCGTAATAAGGAGGCACTTCCTTGCGGTTTCCGTGGACCCAGCTATCAGCCTCTCCACGTACAGTACTCTTCCGATGGAAGTCGGTCGTTGACCACATTGACCACGCCGCGCCGAGAGCACCACGGCGGTGGACGACGGCGAGGCCTAGGAAGGGGACGACGCAGAGCCGGGCCACGGGAGGCAGGAGCAGGCGGCACGACCGGCGCTGCTTTGGGCGGCTGGAGCAAGAAGACCAGAGGTTGAAGAAGCACTATGGTCGTTGGATGGACATCATACGGTCACTGGAGTATTGACTAAGTTGAAAAAGCCCTCCGTCCCCGTCAACTTAGCAGGCCCACAAGTCAGCCCAACAATATGGTGGGTCCCAGCTAGCGGGGGTATTCATTTTTTGGGCGTAATAAGGAGGCACTTCCTTGCGTGCGAAGATATAGCTGGTGGGTCCGACCTGTCGTGGGGGAACATTTTTCGCAAATACAGAGGCCCTTCCTGTGGGTCCTAGCTGTCGTGGAGGAATCATTATTTTGCGCGTAATAAGGAGGCATTTCAGTTAATTCAGTAGCGGCCCCTACTCTTAATGATTGCTTTGAGATTTGTAATAATTTTGGCCATGTTAGTTTTGAGCATTGTGCACGTGATTCGAATCGCGTGGCTCATGAGCTGGCTAGAAGGGCTAGGGTTGATCCTCCGGGTGTGTAAGATGGGGCGGTGAGGCCTGTGATGGGAGTACGGTGGGGCGGTGAGGCCTGCGTGGCAGCACAGCCGGCCGCGGGGAGGATGGAGCAGGCAGTCCCGTCGGCACTTGTTTGAGTGGCTGGAGCAGGAAGAGCAGAGATTGAAGAAGCACGACGGCCGTTGGATGGACATCCAACAGTATACAGGCCATCTGTGGAAAGCCTCAAATCTGTGGAAAACAGCATACAGCCCATCTGCCATTATTTCAAATAGTTTACAGCCCATTTGCTAATTCTTACGGACTTTTTTTTGGAGCCCATATTCTTTTTGTTACCATTACAGCCCATATTGTGGCCACGGTTAAAAATTATACTAAATTTTGCATATGTCAAAAGGGTTCGAACTGTTTTTAATCCCAAATTTCGAGTCACATTCAGACTGATTTTAAAAATAAATGTATATCAATATAAAATCCAATAAATTGTCCACGCATAAAAATCAATGCAATTTAAAATCTCGAAATGAAAAAAAAGATATTTGAAACTAATTGCCGGTTTGATATGTTTTAAAAATGTACAACCCATTTATCATTACTGATAGGCCATTTTCTCGGCCAGCCGAATGAAGCTCTCCTCGTTTAAAAGATTTGCAGCCCAACAGGCCTGATAAAGTGACTTACTTGACAAATCACAAAAAAACTGGGCTAGCCATTTTCAAAAAGAAAAAAAACTACTAGGCTGGTCTGTGGTAAACATAAAAGAAAAGGCTGTCTAGACAGGCCAGAGTGTCCCGCACAGCCTAGTTGACACCATGCTTCCGTCTCAAAAACAAATTAGATAAATGCCACTCCAATTATGGCGATTCATAAAAATGCCACTGCAATTTCCAAACTTTGAAAAATGCCATCGCAATTTTTGCAAACTTTGAAAACGCCATCGCAGTTTGCAAACTTTGAAAACGCCACTCCGGACTTCAAAAAATGCCACTAGAAATGGCATGAAATGGCATTTTTCAAAGTTTGGAAATTGTAGTGGCATTTCCCGAAGGAATTTATCAAATTAACCCAAAACAAAAATAATTGGGCGAGCTGCTGGGTCCCTGGTGTCAGCCGCTCGTTGTGCAATTCTCTCGTTTATTGACAACCATCATAGCCAAGTTAACTATCTACTCCCACTAGACAAGTACTAACTTACTCTTAGCTAACTAGACGATGCCGGCGGTACATGCTAAACGCCGGCACCGGCGTCCTGCGCCTCGCCTCAGACTTGCCAGAGGTGCGATAGGGTGCGTTGCTCGCGCGCGTTGGCCCTTTCCATGCCGGCGTGGTCCACCGAAGCTTCGGCTTCCAAGCGGGAAACCCACTTGACGAGCTGGAAGTAAAAATTGGCATCGCGGATGCGTGCGTGCCCGTCAGCCTCCAGGGCTATTTTCCGGGCGCCGGCCTCCACGTAGTCGGCCTAGTTGCGGGCGCTCTGCTCGCGACTCAGAGCGTCGGTGCGCTGCTGCTCCATGTCCTGCGGCGCAAATCGGTGATACGCTGCTCCTCCGCCAGGCGGTCGTGCTCCAACAACTCCTGCTCCTCCGCCATGCGGTCGCGCTCCAACAACTCCTCGATCTGCGCATTGCCATCTAAAGATAGATAGAATGCCTCCTCCCTTCGTCTGCCTTCCGGTGAAAAACCGAACACTAGTTCCGGCGGTGACCGCCTCCGGCGTCGCCTACCGCAGACGGACGGGGGCATGGCGGACGTGGAGAGCGACGTCGGGCCGGTGGGGGATTTTGAGGATATGGCGAGTTGGGTCACGGTGGCACTGGAGAAGGCCGGGAAACGGTACTTATAGGGGGAAGGTAGCGCGACGGTCATCAAAATTCAATGCATAATGGCTTAGCGCGCCAGCTTGCCGTGGAAAACTAGGGAAACTGAAATTATGACTGTGCCGTCCCGTCCCGTCTGGGTCGCACGCCGGCATGGTGGTCAAACGAGTGCACTCGAATCATCTCCCTCCTTCTCAATAATGATTTCACGGATTTAAAAAGCCCGCAACAATTAAAGCATATCTTTTTCGCATCAGTTAGCTGCCTTAATTATGGCCGGCTCCATGCAGGCACTCAGAATCGCTCGCAGGTAGTACGCGAAGCAGCATGCAACGAGTCGCAGCCGAGGGCACGCATGCAGCTACTTAAATCGTTGCAATTAATTATGCTTATACGTCTGCATGCCGTTAATTATTGCCATGCCTTGGTCTTGCTGCTTTGCTCGCGGGACTAATAAAACCGGACGGAGGGAGTACCTTGGTTGGTGAGAGGTTTGAATTAAGCCCCGCAAACCGGAAAGGAGGTACTAGTACGTGTGTGATCCACTATTTATTCGTGTAGGATCGAGTAGGTCGTTTCTTGAGTTGAGCCCTGCAAACCGGAAAGGAGGTAGTACGTGCGTGATCCGCTATTTATCTGTGTAGGATCGATAGTGTAGCTTGTCAGTTTCTTCAGAGGTGGGCATTTTTATCCATGTAGGATCGATAGTGTAGCTTGTCAGTTTCTTCAGAGGTAGGCATTTTTATTCAAAAAACTGCCACTTCGCATCTTGTGTCGCAAATAAAACTGCCAGAGCGCATTTGTAGCCTAGCTAGTGATCGATCAAGAATTTGTAAACACCGAGCTTAACAGAAATAAGTAATCAGTAATGCATCTCAATGATTCACAGATCATATACAAGTATGTAGCTCCAAAATCCAAGATCAGCCACTTCGGATCTTAAGGCCACAACTAAAACTAACTAGTACGATTCCCATACATAAGATCAACATGTTAATGCATCTCAATGATTCACAGATCATATACAAATATGTAGCTCCAAAAGCAAAGATCTAGAAAAACATTTGTTCTTCCTACTAACATGGATGCTTCTCTTGGCCAACATTCAAGATGATTGGAAGAAAATTTGTTTGTGAAGTCTACAATTCCTCTTGCAAACGTAAGTGGTTTCACCAACAATGGAACCATGAGAATGAACCACACATGATGGAGGAACATCCACTGCAATATGATTTGGTCTTCTCTCGATCACACCGCGAGACTATTTTCGAGTACAAACTTTAACTTAGGGAAAATGATGCCCATTGTATAATCAGACCAAAGCAATGAAGCACCTAGTGTTGGCCAATAAATAGTACAAGATTACTTTTCTCGCAGTCCATGAAGTGACTATCCAATTTTTGTGTCTATTTTCAAATGGCACTGCATGCAAGGACTATACTATTCTCTTGTGCAGTTCAACCAAAATTATGGACACTTTTTTGTTTGCCAATAGCAACGGGCAGACATCTCTCGTCTCGCACAAATATCAAGCAGCTAGAAAACATATAGCACACCATGTTCGCAGTGATGGAAGAGGTGAAATCGATACAACCGAAATTGAGCATTCAATCATTGAATCCTGTCCTGCACCTCCAATGTAGGTCCACCCTGCCAATAAATTCACATGCAAACCACTAGTATTACTATCTAATGACAATACAAAAAGAGTAGCAAGATAGTAGCAAACCATGTACCTTCGTAATGAACAGCTCATAGTGCCACCAATTGGATATAAAGGTTTGGAAAAAAACATGCTCCTAATGTTGAATCAGTTGGACTTTTGTGCAGCTCCACTAAAATAGAGCATCCCTGTTTGCATAGATATTGAAAGTGTGATTACTATAAAAGTGGCACTAGTTGAAGCATAGACTCACAAATATAAGCATTCCAATTTCTTAATGGGAAAAGGTAGAAAGACTGTTTCTAACCACCTGTTTGAAGGAATAAATAAAGCAACAGCGGCTGATGTTAGGAAGGCATACCTAGTTTTTTTTGAAAAACTGAGCCATTCCGGACCTTTCCACTTCTTTTAAGCAAATTTTGTGCAGTTCTACTAAAATAAAATGCCATCACCGCCTTGACAATTTAGGGACACTGTACAAAAGGAAATGACTTAACATTACATCATGATGTCGGGTATGCAGTGAGATGTGCATTAGAGACAAACATATGCACCTCCTCCGATAACATAATGAACATTAATTTTAACAAAGGTGTGACTAGCTTTACGGGATAATTTGAGTGAACTCTACACCCTCTGCTCCTTAATATAAGATGTTTCAAGGTTCAGTTTAAAGTACCCAAACGCCTAGTATTTAGAAAAACAGTAGTAGTTTTCTTGAGCACATATCCGGGAAAGCTTGCCACACTTTATTTATGTCCATACGCTAATGAAACACCATTGAATACTACAAATATACACTAATCCAAAGGGCTAGTGCAACAAGAGAGTAGTTAGTTTATTACAGTGGTACAAGACAATGGTTTTCTTGAACAGATTTCAATAAACTCTAGCATCGGAAGGTTTCTATAAGAATTAACAATACAAAATGTAAAGGTAACAAGTTTCAGATTGGTATACTAGCTGTGCATGAGCATTAAACCAAATACGAAGTCTGAAGGTAACTAGCATTACTAACTAATGACAGTATAAAAAATTGCAAACCATGTACCTCCAAGGTAAATATCATTTCGAACTCGGGGGGACCTTAAAAATTGTTATCCCAATCTTGATAATCGATCAAACATAAAAACTTGATCGAACGAATCAAGAGAACAGCCGGAGGAGGAAGTGCCCACTCTTGACCTTTCCTCTTGTCTTCATAATTGTCTGTGCAGTTTAACCAAAATAAAATGACATCAGCACCTTGGCATTTTGGTGACACTGTACAAAAAAATTAACTTATCTCGTGAAAGTGAGTGAGGGAGTCCCGGATTAGGGGGTGTCCGGATAGCCGGACTATCACCGTTGGCCGGACTCCTGGACTATGAAGATACAAGATTGAAGACTTCGTCCCGTGTCCGGATGGACTTTCCTTGGCGTGGAAGGCAAGTTTGGCGATACGGATATGTAGATCTCCTACCATTTTAACCGACTCTGTGTAACCCTAACCTATCCGGTGTCTATATAAACCGGAGGGTTTTAGTCCGTAGGACGAACAACAATCATACCATAGGCTAGCTTCTAGGGTTTAGCCTCCTTGATCTCGTGGTAGATCTACTCTTGTACTACCCATATCATCAATATTAATCAAGCAGGAGTAGGGTATTACCTCCATCGAGAGGGCCCGAACCTGGGTAAAAACATCGTGTCCCTTGTCTCCCGTTACCATCCGCCTAGACGCACAGTTCGGGACCCCCTACCCGAGATCCGCCGGTTTTGACACCGACATTGGTGCTTTCATTGAGAGTTCCTCTGTGCCGTCGCCGTCAGGAAGGATGCCTCATCTCGTCTTTAAAGACGATACTATCGCCAAAGAAGCCTTGGCCACTGGTCAGACTCTTCGGCTAGGTGGTTTTCTCATGACCGCCAGTTCGGCCGCCGCGCCGACGATGACTTCTCGAGTCATCGAAACCAATCTCCACGTTAATTCAGAACTTGCCGAACAGTTAAATCTGATCAAGCTCTCCTCCGTAAACGAGCTCTTGGATCGCATCGCCGCTCTGGGAGTCGCCACAGACTGCGACCGGATCGGGCCTAAAACCGATCTGAGAGAGATCAACTCTCCCCAGGCTACCCATCATGTTGCTGTGATAGAGGAGCAATGCGGCGATTCTTCTTCTATCTTAAGGACTAGCTACGTCCGGATTCCGGTCCCTCCATGCCGGATTCCCGAGAGGGACGGATGTCGATCAAGCCCCGAACTTAAAGTCAGCGGTGGGTTGATTCATTGGATATCATTCAAAATCCAAACTTCCGAAGTTCGAAACTTCGCCCCGAGTCTTAAATTGACGGGTTCCGGATCTAGTTCCACCCTACCACCCAAACATTAGCGATCTATCCCGAATTCGCAAGAGCCAGCTGAAATAAAGACATCATTATCGGGCCGATTCCTCCCGGTTATGGACAGGATAAAGGACAGCCGAGAGGAGGACACAATCCCACTTTTTGCAACAATTGCACGGACAAGGAATCCTAAACGCCATAAGTCGCCACGAAATTACACGCTTTGTCGACTTGGTGACCATAGTACAAAAGTACTGTGCGATGGAGAGTGCTTGAAAACCGAAAGTAAATTTTGGGATAATCCGCCCGAATACATCCCTAGTCCGAAATAAAAGGGTGCATCATCACCAAGCACCGGGTTAAACACCAAAAACCAAAACCTCTAAAGGGTACGAAACCGCATCGAGGGTTGGCTAAACGGACCTGCAAAATTCATAGCACGAGGGCGCCACTCCAACTCATAGCCTTCGAGCATGTTGGATACTACGTCAGTGGCCAAAAGTGGCTAAGAGCTTCTAGCTTCGTAATCCCAGCCCAACAATACCAAGACGGTGTTAATAGTCTTGAGACTTTCGATCAAATAATATGTGGAAGCTTAACACCCGCAACCTTGCCAAGTCTACCAAGTAGCAACAATAAATCCATGGAGGACACGGCTATTACCTTTAATGCCGGTGATGAACCCAAATTCGAACAGCCCGAGCACCGGCCGCATTGGTCCTCGGCCCAATAGTGGACGGCCGCCTTTACTAAGGTACTCATGGATGGCAGCATGGACTAAACCTCATCTATGAGGAAACCCTCCAAAAATGGAAATAGATCGAACCGCAGTGAGCGAAGCAGCACAACCTTTAGAGGAATAATCCCAGCCGGAAGCATGCTGCACAGAAAAATCACACCGACGTAGTGTTCGCTCACGGACAATTACAGTCCGAGGAGGTCACATTTCAAGTGGCCCTGCTCAGCAGCGGATATCATGCTTTATTAGGGCGAGAGGCCTTCACAATTTTTCAAGCTATACCCCACTATGGGTACATGAATCTTAAAATGCCCGGACCCAACGGAATCATCACTCGCTAGTGATCCAACATAGCACTCGCGCAGAAAACAAGACAGCCGCACTAGCCCTCGAGGCACTATCCAAGCCTTAGCGGCCGAGGAACTCATCGCGATGCGCCCACGGTGAACAGGGACGATGTGGTACTTGATAAAAGATCCAAGTCCACCTCTTTTAAACCAGCGGATGAAATAGTCAAATTCCAAGTCCACCCAACGGACTCGCAAAGACGGCCTCCATTGGGGCACAATTAAACCCTGATGTAGACGCCAGACTACGAGAATTTCTACGAAAATCGACATTTTTGCTCGGCACCCTTCAGATATGCCAGAATCCCACGCCGGCTGGCCGAGCACAGCCTAAATATCCTAAAGGATTCAAGCCACCAAACAGGCTTTTGGCGCTTTTCCCAACCCAAGAGACAGGCCATGGAGAGGAGCTAGCCAAACTTCGGAAGCCGGATTCATCGTGGATATTAAACATCCGGACTGGCTAGCAAACCTGGTGATGGTACCAAAGAAGGATAAATCCTGGCGCCTATGTGCTGATTTCAAAGACCTTAATAAGGCTTGCCCAAAGGATCCCTTCCCCCTCCCTCGCATCGATCAAATTATCCACGCTACAGCAGGACACGACTCATCGTGCTTCCTCGACGCAGACTCCGCTACCACCAAATCAAGATGGTGGAGCCCACCAAGCTGCAACAAAGATTCATCACTCAATACGCCCATTCGCTTCAACACAATGCCCTTCGGCTCGAAACGCCGCGCAATATATCAGCGCATGATTCGTATATGTCCGCAAACCAGATCGGCAAAACAAAGTGGAAGCACATGTAGATGACGTGGTCGTCAAAACCAAGCATGTCGAAACTCTAGTAGATGATTTGAGGCTAACATTCGACAATCTTCAAAATATGACATCAAGCTCAATCCGAAAATGCGTCTTGGCTCCAACCGGAAAGCTCCCTGGCTTCATTGTGTCCGTAGAGGAATTGAAGCAAACCCAGCCAAGATCCGAGCTCTCTCACAATTGGATATTCCAAAAGACCTCAAACAAATACAAAATTGATCGATGCGAGCGGCTCTAAGCCGCTTTATTTCCCGTTTGGGAGAAAAGGCGTTACCCCTTTACCGCCTCCTCCGCCGCACCGAACACTTCGAGTGGACGGATGTCGCAACGGCCGGACTCGAAGAGATAAAAGCCATATTGGCAACAAATCCGGTCCTGGCCGCGCCCAACATGGGCGAACCAATGCAATTATATATCGCCGCAACACATAAAGTTGTCAGCGCAGTGCTCGTTGTCGAACGAGAAACGGACGGACACTGGTTCCCTCTTCAAAGACCGGTTTATTATGTGTCCACTGTCCTCACTCCATGCAAGTCCCGGTACCCACATTATCAAAAGATAGCATACGCGGTGTTCATGGCATCCCGGAAGCTGCGACAATACTTTCAAGAGTGTTCGATAATGGTAGCCTCCGAAGTACCTCTTAACGACATTATAAACAACCGCGATGCGATAGGCCGGATTGCTAAATGGGCCATAGAGCTCCTTCCATTCGACATAACCTATAAGCCACGGCGAGCTATCAAGTCGCAGGTTTTGGCCGACTTCGTGGCCGAATGGACCGAAGCCGAACTCCCTAAAGAGTACGGCGCATACTCCAATTGGATCATGCACTTTGACGGCTCCAAAATGTTGGCCGGCCTGGGGGCTGGCGTCGTCCTGACATCCCCAACCGAGGACACAGTCCAATACGTCCTTCAGATAATGTACACAGACTCCAACAATGCAGCCGAATACGAGGCCCTTCTGCACGGCCTCCGGATGGCAGTCTCCATGGGCATTAAACGCCTAGAGGTGCATGGGGATTCGAACCTCACGATATCTCAAATAAACGGAGACTTTGATGCCAAAGATCCAAAAATGGCAGCATACCGCAATGCGGTCCTAAAAATGTCAGCACGGTTCGAAGGGCTCGAATTTCATCATATAGCCCGGATAACAACCAGCGGCGGACATATTGGCACGATCGGTGCAAAACACGATGTCGCCCCGCCTAACATCTTTCTCGAATGGCTGTTCAAGCCATCCGCATTATGGGAAGGGGAGTCCGCACAATAATCCGGACCCAACCGCACCGCCCGACGCCAACATCGACACAATCGGAGGCTCGCCACCGAGATAACACCTCCGCCCATGAAATAATGGCGGTTATCGCCCGTCAGACGGAACCACTCCTAGCCTACCTAACTAGGCAGGAACTCCCCAAGACCAAAATGAGGCTCGCTGCATAGTACGGCGATCGAAAGCCTATAAAGTCCATGAGGGAGAGCTTTATAAGAAAAGCACTACCGAGTCCTTCAAAGGTGTATCTCCAAGAGGAAGGGCGAAACCTCCTGGCTGAAATTCATGCCGACTGGGTGGGCACCACGCCGCAGCCCGGCCCTTGTAGGCAAGGCCTTTCAGACAGGATTTTATGGGCCGACGCCCGGCAGATGCGCAGGATTTAGTCCAACGATGCGTCGGTTGCCAGCTTTTGCTAACTAAAGCCACATGCCACCCACCGCCTCAAAACTATACCCATCACCTGGCCGTCATGTGTCTGGGGCTTGACATGGTTGGACCCTCAAGGAGGAACCCACAAGCAAAAATACCTATTGGTCATGGTGGATAAATTCACCAAATGGATAGAGGCCAAGCCTATTAAAACAGCCGAATCCGGACCGGTGATAGACTTCATATCAGGGGTAGTGCACCGTTACGGTGTCCCCCATAGTATCATCACTGATAATGGCACCAACTTCACGGCCGATGAGGTCAAATTATGGTGCAAAACATGGGCATCAAGCTCGACACGCCTCGCCTATCAACCTCAAACCAACGGTCAAGTCGAGCGAGCAAACGATCTAATCATGAGCGGCATTAAACCCAGCACTAGTGCGGTCCTCAAGAAATCTAACACGACCGGGTTGAGGATCTCGACTCCATACTGGGGCTGCGGACCACGCCAAATCGTAGACCACCGGATTCACACCATTTTTATGGTGTACGGCGCGGAGGCGGTCTTGCCCTGCGACATAATACATGACTCACCTCGCGTGCGCATGTATGAAGAAAGAGAAGCCGAGCTCGATCAGCAGACAGTTTGGACGCATTGGAGGAGGAGCGCGACGTGGAAAAAGCTCGTTCTGCATTCTATCAACAGCAGGCTCGAAGATATCAAAGCAGGGAAGTACGGGCCAAAGCTTATAACGCTGGCTTAACTAGTTCTACACCGCGGACAAGAAAAAGGACAAACTCAAGCCCAAATGGGAAGGTCCTTCATCATCGACCAGGTCCCGACCGGCGGAGCATACCGCTCAAGCACATCGGATAACCGACTCGAGCCGAACCGATGGAACGCAGCCCGCTCACGAAGATTCTACGCTTAAGCGCTGACTCCAAGTTCGCCTCCTTCCTCCGCCCACACTTTCTATTTTTGCTGTCTTTTATTTCTCCTTCCTCCTCCTTCTTCCTGAAGCCTTTAGAGGCTCGCTTGCACTTTATTCAACATACTTGACGCGCTGTACGCTACCATTATACTCGGGGCTTCTTTACCGAAGCTTATTTACACGGGCTTTATGCCCAACACATGCGCCAAACTTCCGCATGTACCTTTTATTCACCATTATATGCATCGATATGACTTAAGTTTTGGCCAAGCTGGGTTGCTCGGCTCTGTGCTTACCCCCACGCTCCCGATTGTTCGGCTAGGTGGTAAAGGAGCACCTCTGCGATTGTTACTACCGGTCAGCCGGATGTGTACCTCGACCGGGTGAAGCCGAAAGCTAGCGTTCTTAAGGGAATATTCGGTCGGTGAACTGAAAGATGATTTTAACTATTTACCCATCTGCCCCTGATGATTTTCTGCTTTCCTAACAGTTTTGACATGCACTTTAGGGCATGCATCCCAAATAAAGGAACCCTTAATGGAACTATTCTCCCTGGAAGATGTTTCTTACTATCCATGTAATATAACATAACTAGTTGGGCACTTGTCTGATACAGCAATAATGACCCCTACGCCTTGTCTCCATGCATACCCCGGTTCTTATATAACCACAAAGGTATTCGGACACACCGGACTATTGGGTCCAGAGGTCAAAGCTTAAAAGGTCCGCTATGACAAACGATCTACAATCCGCTAGAAGACATTTTTCATGTCATATTTAAATTACATAGTCAACTCGACTCATTGTATTCCTCCTCAATGCCATCTAATAGGCTATCTAATTTACAATCTTGGTGGAATACTTGGCGGCCAATTCTACTTGGCCGCATACACTGCTTACAGGATCTCCTTCCCATCGTGCCCCACAGGTCCAACCTGGCCATGTGGTTTGGGTCAGCCTTCGTGGTACCGCTGCCTTTACCATGGCCCAGCCTCCTCGGTGCCTTGACGGCAGGCCGATATCTTCCATAGTCGGAAGCGCCCTGCGCTCCTTGAAGCCGCTCGCAAGCTCCCCAATGCCTTCGGCAGGGAGATAGATGGCCACAAGGCCTGGCCGACGCTTTTCATCACCGCCAACTCGCGTTCGTAGCCGACACAGTTCGGGAAGAAGATCACCAAGAACGGGCATCTCCTCTTCAGACGACCTGTGAGCAAACCTATATACATGTTTATGTTAGTCGCCTTCCTCGCCAACTCTTTCAAAGTTCGCCAAGCACTTATTGAAAATGCCGCGACGAAGCCGCCGATTCTCCTTACGGAGTCGCATAACTAGGCACGAACATCTTTTAGTTCCTCACCCAGTCTGGTGTTGGCATCTTTGAGGTTATTTTTCTCCCGCCGCACTCGTAAGCACGCCTCGCCAGCCTTTAGCCGGCGCAAGAGCTGTTGCTTGTCCGGATCTAGTCCGCGCCATCTGCAATATTTTTGTCGATTTACACACCCGCCGCACTTCATAAACTATTTATCTTTTGAAGCATATATTACCAGAGGGGTCTCGTGGCTCCCCTCAGAGCGGCTAGTGCGGCCTCAACTTGGGCCTTGCATTCTTCAAGCCCCGGGACAATCGGGTATTTTTTTTGTAAGATCCTCAGATAACAAATGATCCTTAAATCAGTTATTCTAACTATTTTAAGTCTCGGGGCTACCGCATATATAATCACAAATTTCCTTACCCATATGTCCTTTACATACTGCCCGTGGCTCGCTAGACCATCTTGAGCGGCACGGAGGTGCGATCTCCGAATTGAAGGCATTCAAGGCCTCTTGGGAGAAACATGCGCCACGAAGAACTGTCCGCGGCGCCTGTGATTCATGGCGCCTCCACCTCGGAGTTGGTGGCGGACAATTTGTCGGCATCCTCTCGTCGGTGGAGCATCCGACGACGCTTGTGCTCGCTTCCGCTTCCGGACCCGCTTTGAGCCTGGCCGGCGGAGGCTCGATGGCAACCTCTCCGACACAGTCCGACGAGCTTTTTCCTGAAAAAGCACCAGCGTTAGTACACCTTCCAAGAATCAATCCCGGGAATATGGTGACGCGCCATACCGCTGCGGCGGAGTTTCGATCCGACCGCACTTTTTTTTAGCTCGGGCCAGACGCCTTGTTGGCCAGCCGCGCGGCTTGGCCTCCTGCCTCAAGGCGCCGCTAAACACCATTGGTATACGGTGATCAAGATATTAGCACGGATGGGTCATTATCGAGTATTGGGACCTCGGTCTCGCTTAATCGTGAGGCTGGAAGTATTCCGGTAATCGGCCGAATGGCAAGCAAAGCATTGTCGATGCTAAGTTGGTAGAACACCCCGTCGATCAACTCCACCTTTATATCCGGATCCTCTCCGGAGGCCGGATCAAGGGACCGTTCCGGATCCTCGGGTTGTGGGGGCGGGTTGTGTATCTTCTCCACAGTCCGGCGCAGTTCCTGCGCAGAAACCGAGAAATGAGATATTTAATCACGGGAACATGTATCGGACAGGCCACAAAGATGTTTGCTTACCCAACTTCGAGGATTATTCGAAGAAAACTCGCTCAGCGGGTTGACGCAGAGGAAATCTTCCTCCTCCCCTTTATACATGGCAGACAAGGTCTTCACCAGTTCGGTGACCGATCCCGGCCCTTTGCAGCCATGGCGGGTGGCATTGTCCTCCCCGTTGAAATCCCACATGGGGTGACCCCTATATTGGAGCGGCTGCACTCCCCTCATAATGCAGATTGCCATGACTCCAATCATGGTCAATCCAGCATGAGCCAGTAACCTTATTCGGCTCATCAAGTAAAGGACATCCCGGTCATTTTCCTCCGGGCTCATGGCGCCAGCTTAGGCGCTTCTTCAGAGGAGCGCTGCTAAATCCGAAGGCCGATCCAACAGGATCCGCAGCGGACGCCCTCCATGTAAAACCATTCAAGGCTAGTCTTGGACGCTTTTCGGGTTCCGGATAGATATCCGTCCCGGCGATGCGCTATAGTTCGCCCGCCCACTTGATATATTGACCCTCATGAGAACGGGGTACTAGGCAGAATAATCTCTTCGACAGCGCAAAATGAGCCTCGACGCCCAAGAACAGTTCGCAAAGGGCCACGAAGCCCGCGATGTGCAAAATGGAGGCAGCGAAGGTGGTGCAATTGGAGGTCAGAGAACTCCAAGAGCCCCGGAGAAACGGATGGATTGGAAATCTGAGTCCTCTTACTAGATAAGAGATGAAGCACACCCGCCTCCTTTAGAGGGATCGGGACACTCTCCGCTTGCTTTCCGCCTTGTAGGTGGCAAGTCCGCTCGAACCGAACCATAAAGGCCGGGGAAGAAATCCCTTGGTTTGAGTATAACTAGCTCGCTATGCGGGACCGAGCATCTCCCAATTTCTGTGCTGAGGGCTGGGAGGCGAGAGGAGGAGCCGCGCCGACCGCCCATGATGGAATGGGCTTTGGTCGAGGCGCCCGATGAAAGCTCATGAAGGGGGATGGTGTGACTCAGATCTAGATCCTCGCCTTTTATAGGCAGCTCATTTGCGCAGCTAGGGGGTAAGTGTAAAATACCCTGGCTTTTCAGATTCATTCAAACACGTGGAAGATGGCCATTATTAGGCGAGAAGCCAAGGAGCGCAGCGCTTATCGAAGCCGGACACTATTCGACAAGTATATGGAATTTGGAGAAGAACCCGCCGCAATGCCAAGACAATCAACGCTACCGGACTCATCGCCATTGAAGCCTGGTTCGGGGCTACCGAGGAGTCCCGGATTAGGGGTGTCCGGATAGCCGGACTATCACCGCTATCGGACTCGGACTATGAAGATACAAGATTGAAGACTTCGCCCCGTGTCCGGATGGACTTTCCTTGGCGTGGAAGGCAAGCTTACGATACGGATATGTAGATCTCCTACCATTGTAACCGACTCTGTAACCCTAACCTATCCGTGTCTATATAAACCGGAGGGTTTTAGTCCGAGGACTAACAACAATCATACCATAGGCTAGCTTCTAGGTTTAGCCTCCTTGATCTCGTGGTAGATCTACTCTTGTACTACCCATATCATCAATATTAATCAAGGGAGTAGGGTAATACCTCCATCGAGAGGGCCCAACCTGGGTAAAAACATCATGTCCCTTGTCTCCTGTTACCATCCGCCTAGACGCACAGTTCGGGACCCCCTACCCGAGATCCGCCGGTTTTGACACAGACAGTGAGGTATGTAATCTATAAGCATTAACAGTGCAAAAATCTGAAGGTAGTAACAAGTTTCATCGTTGGTATACTGGCTGTGCAATAGCATTAGAATGCCTTAGCTGAAAAATCTTTAATACATCCACAATCAACAGCTAACCCTGAAATGATCCAGTGACATTAAATGGCGTTGCTTAAATTTATCTATGGCATTAGACTGAGAACGGCATTAGTTAAATGTGGCATCACTTTAGCAGTAGCATTGCTTGACTTGACTGCTGGCGTTATACTAACAGCAAAAAAAGTGGCAATAAGAACATGGGAGGCCCATTCGGACAGTGGGCGCACCAGTACGATGTACCTCCACGGATGCAGAGTGGTGACGGAGGTATGGTTGCCCGGAGCAACAAATATCCAGGCAGCATATGTGGATTACGTCCCATTTTTGTTCTCCTTAGCCACCTTTTTCCTATGTGAGGACAACAAACCGATCGACCTGTCATTCTCTATTCCGTTGTCATGCATTTATACCCTTCTTCAACCAAGAGACACGAGACTCGTTCCTTAGCTACTGATTTTCCCCTTTTCAACCTAGATGCGGTTCGATGCCTACTCTCTTGGACAAGACAGCCTCCTTCCTTTCCTTATTCAACCCGCATATGCATTAGTCTGCATGAAGTATGGTTTTTAATAGTGCAAATTATGGTTTTCGCTCAAGTGGCTAGCAGAAAGCAGAGGATAGCAAATTGGGAAGATGGTGGAGTGGAAAAGATCCATATGCAACGACGCGCTGATGGGGCAATAGAACAAGGGTATGGTTCAAAAGAGGTAGCATACCGAGGGTCGGCGGAAGTGGCTTCGCCGTGGTCGCCGCCCTCCGCACACACCACGGCAGCGAAGCTTGAGGACGGAGGCCATCCGCGACGGGCGCTTAGGTCTGAGAGCACGGCCTTGTCGCCGGCGTGACTCGCCGCCGACGACGAAAAGGCCAATGTTGCATCGCCCTTTTCTTCCCCGGCGGATCTGTGACCACCGTGAGGAGGAGAGAGGGGCCTTTTTTAGATCTGGAGAGAGGGTGGTAGTGTGAGAAGCAAGTGGGCAGCCCTTGGCAAGAAAGCGCTGAAGCTCCAGCCTATATATCTTCTTTATACTACTAGTACTTGAGGTGGAGTAGTGGTAGAGTAGTTTATATTTTCTCTGCGTACAGTACCAGTTAGTCGTGTTTCAAAACGGAACGGCACGGCGTTAAAAAAATAAAGGTCGATAACTAATGTGGCACCTCGGGCCAACGCGGCCAGATCGCATTTTGCACGAAAAATTACACACCATGTTTCGTTGACATGTGGTCCCGTTCCACATATCGCTGAGACGACGCGCAGTAGTAGGAGTATTTCCGAACCGACATGTAGGCCGGGCACCCTTAGTGAACCGTGGCAAACTAGCAACCGCCCATCGACTCTTCGCCTTTCCTCTCGATTTGAATCGCTGTCGACGCTTCTTCCTCTCCTCCTCCATTTTCCTTCAGCCCTTCACCCTTTCTTCTCGCCATTGTTCGATCGTTTTCTCCATGGAGGGAACAGGACGGAAGCGACCCTGTTATTCTTGCCCCGATCTGAAAGATGACGTGGTGGAGGAACTCATTGATCGGTGCGATGTCATCACCTTGGCTAGCATGGCAGGTTCGTTCAAGCCCATTCTCGACTCAACTAATAACATCATTACAAGGAACCCAAGAGTCAAGGAGCGTTTGATCTCCCTATCTTCTTCGTCGGACCTCGATGATCGGCGCCACACGACGGAGGCCTCGCCTCGTGCAAGTTGATGCCGCTTGATAATGATACGTATGATGTTAAGATGCCATCGCTTGAGGGCAAGGCTTGGGCAGGCGCAAATGGAGATTGGGTTGTTTACATTGGGTCCAACTGCGAGTGGGAACTTGTGAATGTGTACACTCGTGACCGGGTTGAGCACACCGGTATTGTACGCACATTCAAATACAATCATGGTGACTGTCTTCTACGGAAGATAGCAATTTCTCTAGTCCCCAACCGCTCTTGGAATTACAACAACTATGAAGTTGTTGCTATCTTCGACAAGCTTGTTGCCGTCCTCAGTGGTTTAACTGGATGGATATTGCTCAAAAATCAGTTTCTGTACACGGATGAGTACTATGATGCAATTCAATACGAGGGCCTTGTGTTTGCTGCCACCACTCGTGGCACTGTTTTTGCATGGCATCCTCGTTGTTTCGGTACGTTTGTCTTCCACCGTAATTATAATTGTTTCATCCACATGCATGCGAGTTAGCAAGTTTCCCTTTAGTACATAGTATCTTA
Organism: Aegilops longissima; assembly: GCA_021605205.1. Taxonomy (NCBI): domain Eukaryota; kingdom Viridiplantae; phylum Streptophyta; class Magnoliopsida; order Poales; family Poaceae; genus Aegilops; species Aegilops longissima. Next base: position 152,786,662 of record CM038681.1, read on the forward strand.
GATTAGTATCATAGGTGGTCTCATTTATTGCCATGCATGACACATAGTAGCATCACATTTATTATGTTACGGTATCTACCTATGTCACTATAACCATCTCTCTCTTCCTTAATTGCCTGCCACATAAGACTAGCCACAATGGTGAGTAACATACACTAGTAACATACACATATCCCTAGACTATGTTACTACCTTCATAGTGGGTAGTAACATAAGTGTAGTAACATGCAAAGCTTCATTTATTAGGTTATAGACTCATATTGCATTGGGACATGTGATGTTATAGTAACTAGCTAAGTTACTATAACTACCTCTCTCCTCATTAACTCACTACCACATAAGCAAATTTGCTGAGTTGGACTCGATGTTACTACCGGGTTACTCCCATCGTGGCTAGTCTAAGCATGTTTATGCAGTCCCAAGTGCATGATACTACTTATGTTACCCCACTATGGCCAGCCTTACTAATTAACCTTCTTCTTGTGTTTCCAAGGTCCCGTGAACATTCCACCACCTATACTTGAAGATTTTTATAACCAAGGGGAGATGATGATGGTGATGATCACGAGCATGAGGACGAGCAGCACCTATATACTATTTGGGCCCGCAACTAATTCGATGGATCACCTCTTCTTGTGTGTATACAGCCCATCGATGATGTTATCGCTAAGGAAGCAGGTGTAGTCTCCCATGGTCGCACTCTCCTGACCTATTACAACACCCGCTGCATGGTATTCGAGATGGATACTAGTGTGCTAGCGCCAACTCCTTCTCCCCGGCATGTAATTGATAGTCTTGGAGAAAACTCGCCTTCCTTGGACAAAACTATCCAATGATGGTGAAAGGCGATCCAACTGCTGTTGACACAATGTTACTACCATTTATGAGAAGCAACTGTTTTTATACTCGACATTTGGGTGGTTCCTCACCCCGGTAATGATATAGTAGGCCGCTTCAGCCTGGATGATCAGTCCCGCTGGTCTCCAGATCAACAATGGATGGCCCGCCCCAGAGAATCACTTGTGGTTCAAAGCAAGCATTTCCAACGCCGAGGAATGGTTGAGTTGAAGTTCATTTCATTGCTTGTTATTTGTTGTGTGGTGAAAACTTTAGTATTTATAATGTATCCTCGCTTGATGTGGGTTGATGACCTGTTGTATGTAATAAAATGATATTCCTGTGATAAACTTACTAAATTTATGAATGGCTTTCGAGTTGCTTCGTGGAGTGAGTGGTGCGACGAGGCAAAAAATATTTTTCAATACATAATTGTATGTGCATTGCAACAGGTTATCGGATGAGGCCAATCAACAATAGTAGTACACTATTTGTACTAGCTTCACATGCTTCAAGGCCGTATGGGTGTTTTTATCAGAGCTATATTGTACTACGTAACCAGCACCTCGAATCCTCGATACTAGTAGTACTATGTAGTAAGTAGTAGGAGTAGTAGGGTGGCATGGGTCGAACAAGCATTCACGCCCAGAACGGCACACGCCACCAAAGACAACTTCCATCCGACACCATATTTCTTGAAGTCCGTATAGAGCAATCTCTTCAACCTCATCGCTTTCTAACTCAGCCATCACGCGGCGGGCGAGGTGGGGTTTGCCGATAGTCGGTTTCCTTAATCGCGGTCCCACTTGTAAGGCCAACTGCAACGCACGACCCCAAACGGACCTCCGCTTTGCACTTAACTCCAACGATAATTTTGACTAGAAAAGCAAGACCAAAGAAAACAAGAACCACAAGAATACATTTTACTACTCCCGTAAGTTGGATTAGTGCCTTCTCGATGCATTCATTGTTGATCTCATGGAGACTCGATCTTATGCGGCTTCTTTCTTCTTCGAGTGTAAAGAAGTAGACGTTGCTTCCTTGCATCTAGTCTCATGTCTAGCCTCTATTCTAGTACTCCTCCGGTCTGTTTTTCTCTCAAGGCCTAAGCAGCAACACGCATACCAAGTAGGAGTATCAACAAGTGCACTAATCTCATCTATAGCCTCTGTATAGCTAAAAGTGATAGAACATCTACTAAATTGCGCCTATCAATATATGGATGTACTCTTCTTCCCAATACAAAAACTTGCATCCATTCTACTCCTCCGCTGCACAATACATGCCTTCTATTTGTCAAAATATATATGTATCTAGACATGTTTTAGTATATAGGTACATCCATTTTTGGACAAATGGAAGTCAAGTATTTTGGAACGGAGGGAGTACACAATAAAATTTTTAAGTTAGCACAACTAGTCTAATCCGAGAGCACAACCGAAGATTTGGTCGGGTTCTTCCTCCTTTTGCCGACACGTGGGACATCTAGCATCCAGGTCGTGTCATGAAAGAAAATAGAGTGGTAGTTGAAGCCACGAGATGTGCATCTTGGATTAAACTGTAAATAGAATCTTACTACTCCCGAGTAACTCCAAAGCGGCCACCGAAGATCTTTCTTGATTTGTTTTTCATCACCAGCACGCCGAGGTGAAAGATGTGCAGGTTCAGTGGGTCCGCTATGCTTTCAATCGACATGTGGGACCGCATGTGAGCAAACAGACGATGGGCTCACAAGGTCCGCTGGCTAGCTGAGAAGAGAGATACAGGAGTGCTGAGCACGGACTACAGGAAATTTGTTCTACGTACCTCGATATAGGCTCGATATAGTGGGGTGGCATGGGCCATAACTAGCATTCACGTCTAGCAGAACGGCACACGCCACCCACATGAGTCCCATCCGACACCAATTTTCTTGGAGTCCATGCTACAGCCATCTCTTCTCCCTCCTGTTTTCTCAGCCATTGCGCGGTGGGCGGGATGGGGGTTTGCCGATAGTCGGTTTGCTCAACTACGGTCCCACTTGTAAGTGAAAATGCAACACCGCACGCATTCCCGCTTGAGCGGCGTGTCGACCAACCGTGGGGTGCGACGCTAACACGGCAGGCTTTTCCTTTTGAACTCGTGAATTTGTAAAATTTGGTTCTGCTCCATGGCGCGATCGATAGAGTAATGAGAAGTTTGGTTCTGGCGCCGTTCATGCATGGAGTATGTACGAAAATTATGAAGTTGATGCAAAAGGTAAGATAATTACTGTAGTATCATATACTACTACATGGATTTGACGGAAAGATAAAAATACATACGGATCCATCAACAACATCCTCACGCCCTAGTGCGTCGGGTCACCAACCGACGTGAGGAGCAGCGGCGTTGGCGGCGAGCTCAACGTGCTTCAACAAAGGTCGCCCAAGGTTGCCCCGCGGTCCAAGAAGGCCAGCGCCCCATCGCCCTCCTCTTGCATGCGCCAGAGACGGGTGATTATGTCGATGGTGTCTTGCTGCGCCAGTAATCGCGCACGGGCGAAGCGCGACTGAGGTGGACATTCTCCGCCGACGGCGACAGCCTCGTGGCCACCAAGGCCAAGAGGTTGTCACCATAGTATTTATTTACGAGGGAGTAGTACATTTTTTGTGACATGCATTACTAGATATTGCTAGTCATATACTAAAATCCAGATGGACGTGGTAGTACTCCTAAATCCAGATGGTGGTGCTACTAGTACTAGTAGTAGTATTACCAATGTAGTACTCCTAGGAGTACTAGCGCTTGTACTACCCGCTGGTCAAATTATTACGTGCTGCCCTCATAGTGAAGTGACAAGACCCGCTACCGGAGATGACACCTGAGTATAGGCACCGTGTTCGCATACCATAGTCAGCCTCATCGTCTGCAAATACTATCATCATGGCTGTAGAGCTAGCCTGCTACAACTAGCCCTGCTCGACATAATTTCCGCATGAGATGCCCGGTATTGCACGGAACACCAAGATTGGGGTGGACGGCCCGCAGCCACCATCGCGCCAGATTTTTCCACGGCCTTCTAGATGTGGTGGGGAGGAGATATGGCTGATTGTGAGAGACAAGGAGTTGTTTGTAAATAGGGAACAAGTGGGCATCTTTTCGCAAAAATGGAGAAGCTTGTTTGTATGCGCCAGATCTAGATCCGACGGCTATTGGTGAAAGATGGAGGCATAACATCATCACCAACTCAAGACCTGTTTGATTCGCAGGATTTTGAAAACGCAAGAATAGGACACGGCAATATTACAAGTTTCAAACTGATATTACAAATGTTAGGAGTAATGTTGCACCTAGGAAGAGGGAATTACTAGGAAGTTTACGAAGAACTTTCGCATTTTAGGTGGATGCAACATTATCGTACAAACTAAAATCCACCGCCTCGACAAGTCACTAATGGGCAAATAAGTTTTCGAGTCTCCGCCACTTGATGTTTCAAAACAAATTCAGCTTCATGGAGACTTTGTCATTTAGGCTTAGACGCTATGTGATCAGACGCCATTCATTGTTGTGCCGAGAACGCCAAACCTCATTACCTTGAAAACACTTGCCTCCGTAACAAAGAACCTGGCCAATTTAATCAGATGTGCTGCCTCGTAGTCGATCAAATCAATTTCGTAAGATGGAGATCAAGGCATTCGATGAGATTGTTATAGTGCAGCACATTTTTCACTTTCGGTCTTTTTTATCTGCAAAAGAAGAGAACATATTAGAGCAGCTGGCTGCATAAGATTGCCGTGTCATCAAGAGGTACCAATATCATTCGCTTCATACGATAGGGTTGGCTGGCTAGTGATATTTTTCACTCTCTCTCTCTCTCTCTCTCTCTCTCTCTCTCTATCTTCGCTTCCTTTCATTTAACTAGGAGCACGGAAGAGCTTGGGCATTTGTTGCCTTCCACTATGTGGCCGATGCCATATTTCACAAAAGTATGCCACATAATACGATCGATGTCAAATCAAAAGATTTTGGCACCGCTCGCGATGTGAGAGAGTTGGCACCATGTGCACATAGACCCACATGTATAAACAAATCAATCAAACCAACTACACCAGCCTCTCACTCTCCCAAACAAGTGTTTTTATTGCCTCGGTCCTCTCTCTCTCTCTCCCATGCAAAGTGTTTTTCATTGCGTGAGTTAATTTGGCACCGAGCAAAGTAGGTGATCCAGATTGGGGCACCAGTGAGCAATGGAGGGCATCGATGCCAAATGCATCACAAGTGAATTTGGCACATGTTTTGGCCTACATAGCCCATTTTTTTATTCCTCCGTCCCAAAATTCTTGTCTTAAATTTGTCTAAATACGGATGTATCTAGTTACATTTTAGTGTTAGATACATCCGTATTCAATCAAATGTAAGACAAGAATTTTGGGACGGAGGAATACTACTCAGATTTAGTATAAATTTTGACCATAGATTTACCTAAGAAAATGCCAATGCATGTCACTAAAAATTACACCATTTGAAATTATGTTCAAATATGAATCCAACGATGTAGTTCTTAGTGACATGCATTAACATTTTGTCAGTTAAATCTATGGTCAAATTTTGATACTACAAAATTGGAAGAGTAAACCAGGACGGAGGTAGTACTTGCCCTTAGGGTAACCATAGAGTTATTGGAGTAGTCTAAGTTACTTTCCACTATAACTAGCCTAGGCTACTACAGTAGTACAGCATAAAAATGATGCAGGTGATCACGTGAGAAAAAATACTAAAAACATTTCTTTCGTGCAAAGGCGAGATGTAGTTTTGAACACTACACTTGTCATCGTAATTTGGGAAAATTATTAAAAAATTGAGCTATGTTGTGATTACCGCTACTAATAGGAAAGAAGTTTCACTCGATGAGTAGCTTCTCCATGCATGGAAAGCATGTAAGGAATCCAACAACTTGATCCAGATTAAATATAGATTTTAGTGCTAAGATCTTCACCGCACATGGACCTGGTCAAGCTTGTGGGAATCATTTTCCGAAGACGGTCAGAATACATCAAGAAGAAATTTAAAATGTGAATTTCAAGAAGACGGAGAAGAAGATGAGTGTTGTACCGAACGATTATGGATCCAATAAAGAGTTCGAGAATTTGGCGATGAGTACACCAACGCTGTCAATTTCAAGCGCCAATGACCCTGATTTTGTTGGACCTTCTAGATCCGATACAAGCAATCTCTCAAGGAAAGGCGCATTCTCAATGACCATAACGTGGAACAGCTGGAGTGATCTATTCCCAATTGATGTCTTGTTGCTGGGCCAGCAAGACACGTAAATCCATCGAAGATTTCGTCGAGGCGATGTGGAGGCTAATGAACCCGTGGATCTTCTCAATACGAAGGTACTCGAGCGCAGTACGGCTGCGGAGCAGGTGCTCCATAGCCTTCTTCGAGATGACAACGTCAAGAGGTCGAGCTGCTTGAGTTGAGGGAGAAGAAGGGCGGCGCGCATTAACTGGGAAGATAGCAGGAGCTGAAGCGGGCGCGCGTGGCGCTGGCGTGAGGCGGAGCGCGGAGGGCTTACATCGCCCAGCTTCAAAGCTGAGCTCCTCGAGCTGATCTAGGGCGGGGATAAGAACCACTCGTCGAACTTGGGTTGGACCTTGCAGCTGGTACCGAACATGCGGATGTCAAGGCGCCTGGCTGGCCCAGGTGCGGCGAAAGGATCTTGGAGACTACGGCCATGCGTTTGCAATCCCCATCGCAGAGGCAGCTGTCGACGGTGAGGTTGAGGGGGACGCAGCGCCAGAGGGGGCGCCATCGCCGGGAGAGCAGGGCGGTCCGCATGGAAGATTTGGTGGGGAGGAGGCCGATGATGACGAGCAGCATGTCGCCGGGAGGCTTCGATGAAGTCTGTGCTCGCCGGATGCGGTTTTGGCTCGAGCCGCCCGCTTGTTGGCTGCCTCGCCGTCCATCTCAACCGGCGGCGACGCCGTGTACACAGTGCTGGTGTGTGTTGTGTGGTGTGCGCGAAAAGGCCCTTCTTCAGGCATGCCACCCGCAGTGGTGAATTAGGCGCGAAAAGGCCCTTCGCACGCAAGAAGTTTGCCCTCTAGTTTACTTATTTTCACCCACCGCCACATGGGCCAGACACCAAGATACAGTAACACGAGCTGACAACGCAGCATGTGGATTGGTTGACCGTCAACTAAATAATATACGGAGCTATACGCTGACATAGTGAGCGATAATCCGTCAAGATAGAGAGTTCGAGGAGAGGGGAGGCCCGTGAGAGATAGCAGAGAGAGAGAGAAAGAGCTACTCCTCCGCTCGATAATGTAGTTACAACATTTTTTTAAGTCAAACTTTTGAAACTTTGACCAAGTTTATAAAGAAATTACTTATATCTGCAATACCAAAGATAAATGATAGTATGAAGTAAGTACATGTTGTGATGAATCTAATGATTGTTCCAGATGTAAATGTTTTTCTCCACATATACCTGGTCAAACTTTTCTGAGGTTTGACTTTTCAAAACATCCATATGCTTATGGACGTGACAGAGTCCCTAACAAGAGAGAGATAGAGAGATAGATAGATAGAGAGAGAGAGAGAGAGAGAGAGAGAGAGTGTGAGTGAGTGAAAAAAGTGTGTGTGCGTGTGTGAAAGAGACATGAACAACACACGATGAAAGTGGAGAAAAGGCGTGCGTGTCTTATGCAAACATATCACACATGCATCTTCGACAACGGAGGCAAGGTGAGGAGATAGTGTGTGGTTGTTTGGAACTAAGAGAGGAAGACCCCTAGCACGTGGCCAAGAGGGGTCTGACAAACAAGGGAGAGAGGTCGAGAGAGACGATGGAGAAAATGCGACATGGGGAGGAGAGAGTGTATGTTTGTCATAGAGAGATCCCCGAGATCGTGGATGGGACTACATGGGTGGGAGATCGAGGACAAGGTGTGTGCGCGTAGAAGATGCCCCGGAGATATCGAGATAGACGATGGATGGAAGGAGACAATACGTGTTCTCGATGGCTAGTAAGAGATAATCATACTTAGGAGGGGGGGAGTGCTTGCACCTATGGCCCTGTTTGGATAATCTAACTCAGTTAGAGGTTAGAGTTAGATTCTAACCCTGAACTAACTCTAAGTAAATAGGTGTTTGGATGGCAGGGTTAGATGGAGCGCGGATACGGCGAGGCACCTTCACGCACGTAAAAGTAGAGGGAGGGAGGAGAGGACGAGAAGCTTCGAGGAAGTGGGGAGGATCTGATCTGGGAGAGCGAGAGAAAAAGTGTTTATTAGTGGTCCCGAGAAGAACTAACCCAAATAAGCACTTCTTGGATGGGTTAGATGCATCTAACCCAAACTAACCCTCCTGTTGGATCTTTTGGGTTAGTTGACTCCAAACTAACCCAAACTAACTCTAACACATGGATCCAAACAGAGCCGATGATGGAGTGAGGGATTATGGTACTTAGGGGGTGCGGTCACATGGAGAGAGAACAAGGGCGAGAGTGTTGATCATGAAAGCGTGACATGTGTATGTGTGAACTAGGGAGATATAAGGCCGCTTTGGCTTCCGCCGTGAGCATCTTTTTTATGGGCTCGGGTTGTGGCTGGATTTCATGCACGCTTGTTTGGTTGCTACCCCGTGAAAAGAAAGCCCGCCTGGCTGGGTTCCTTGCACTTTAATTAGCTCGGCTGAACTCCGCACATCGCAAGTAGCCCGCCCAAGCGATCGATTAATGCCCGGCCGTGCTCGGTCGCGGCGGCCACGAGGCTAACAAAGAACATGGATGGATATTAGCATTAAATAATTGATGCATGGATTGATTGATGGACGTTGATGCTTTGCTCGCCTGCATGAACCAAACGCTTCACCACCACACAAGCCCCGCCAGCAGAAATATTTTACATCTCACGCCCACACCAGCAAGACCGCCATCAAGGCATGAGGGTCAGTCACGAACCAAACTGACCAATAAAGTTTGAGAGAGATTGAGGAGCACCGATAAGGCTGAGTGGTGCGCCGATAGCTGAGAGGGGAAAGAGATATTCCATCCGCCGATAATGCAAAGGTATGTAATTTTTTAGAAGTCAAACTTTGGAAACTTTGATTAGGTTTACTTAAATGTTATTTATATCTACAATATCAAAGATACATCATACAAAACTACATCTCATGGTGAATCTAATGGTATATGTTAGCCGATTAGATGTAATTTTTTTCTCCACGTACATGGTCAAACTTTGTGATGTTTGACTTTTCAATAAATCTATGTGCTATGGACGGAGGAGAGTGCCTCAGTCGAGATAGATCAAGTGCGTGTGAAGGAGAATGAGTAAGTATGCAAAAAGAGTATGTGTGTGAAAGAGAAAGTGACAATAAACGATAAATTGGAGAGAGAGTGTGTTTTTTCATTTTTTATGCGAACATATCACGCATGCATCTCCGAGATGGAAAAGCGAGGCGAGGAGATACACAAAGATAGCTAGTGTGTGATTGTTTGCAACGGAGAGAGACACCCCTGTAGCACATGTCCAATAGAGGTCTGGCCAACAAGGAAAAAGGTCGAGAGGGACACATGGATGGCATGGACGCATGGGGAGGGAGAGAGGTGTGTTTGTGATAGAGAGATCCCCGAGATCGTGAGGGGACTATATGGGTGGGAGATCGAGGAGTGCGCATGTGATAGAAAGATGCCCCGAGAGAAATCGAGATAGACCATGCACATGTTTGTGATGGAGACTAAGATTAGCTAGTCATATACATATAGGGGACTGCAGCCTACAATTGAGTGAGAGACCATCATACTTGGCTAGATGGGCATGAGATTGTGTGTGTGTGTGTGTGAGATGGAGAGAGAACGAGGGAGAGAGATAGAGTTTTAGATGGGCCTATCGAAAAGTAGTGAGATATGCATGTGTATGTGTGACCTGTGGATGGAGAGTTTGAGAGGGGGGAGAGCTCCGAGACTACATAGTGGTGCGTGAGAGAGTTACGGGCAAAGAGACAAGGAATTTGTGTGTGTACGATGAGTGCACCCAAGATATCTAGCTTGGACTAGCTAGAGTATCATACATAGTGTGCGAGAGAGACCTATAGATGGTGTATATATGAATGCGAACTAGAAAGACCCCCCCCCACACACACACACACACAAAGAGAGAGAGAGAGAGAGAGAGATAAAGGGAGAGGGACCAACAAGGTTTTTGTGTTTGGATGCGCAAGGCATGAATTGAAGATTGTCGAGAGAGAGAGAGAGAGAGAGAGAGAGAGAACAGGAGTCCGGAGAGGGGAGGTCGCTTTTATGCATCAAAGACTGATATAAACCATGTTTCGATATAAACTTGCATTCAAATATTTAAATTGGAGAACATGTTGTCTGCAATCCACACATGAACGGATATATGCGATATCAAACAAGTTCATTAATTTGACTTTCAACATGTTCATGGAGTACTATAACACTGCATAAACATGCTACTCGATTGAGGTGTTCAATTTTGGATTTAGTTCACTATTTTGACCTATCGAACGAGCTAGTTCATTGAATCGAGATATTTCATTTTGGGTTTGATTCGCTTTTGAGTGGGTCAACTATTTGTCATATAGTAAATCGCTAGCAACGAGCATGTAAAACACATTATTCCCGAGCATCATCTCTCCATCTAAAAAGAAGTGGCAAGCTAATATTTCAAAATTTGATTCAATCGACTTGGTAAGGTAGACGTGATGCTCGCTCTCCCAAAATTTGAAAGAACTGTTAAACATCCTCTCGCCGTGGAATTCGCCGAGCAAATAAATGGGAGACGCGAAATTACCGCCCCATGTGGGACACGATCAATTGGCCTGTTGTACATCGAGGGTAGGTTCAGAACTTCATCCAAGCGCTTTCTCCTCGGCCGAAATGACATGTGCCGAATAATTTATAAACCATGGTCGGCAAAACACGCCTCGCCTCAAATAGCTCATACCACTATTTCAAAACATGCTCTCGCCCAAATCGCCGCTACCACTATAGTTCAAAACACGCCTCCGCCTCAAATCGCCTCCGCCCACTATTTGGGAGAAGCAAAGTTACTCTACTATCCCCGACCTCAAGACACGTACTCCAAGCCGAGAAGCCTATAGGCAAGGGTAGAACTGTAACTCCCCTCACATTTCGCATAAATGCGTCTGTAAGACATGGTTCCACTCCTCCCACCCCCCCCGCCCCCATTCATACCTCGTGGGCGCCAAATCACCTTCTCCCGGAAGCTCCTTCTCCCGAGCCGCAAACCTCAGCCCCACCTCCATGGCGCCCCACCGCACCAATATCACAGCCGCCTCCTCCCTATGCCGAGACGCTGTCCAATTGCCGCCGTGGCATCGGGTCGTGCCTCTTACTCTGCGGTTGCTGGTGCTGCCTTTGACGACGGCCGCGTGAACTGCATCGAGCCGATTCACCTCGCCGTTGTTCACGGCGCCGAGCGGCTCCAACTTCGATCCGCCCAGAGTCCCGGCGCCGCTTCACAGAGTCGCCGATCGTGGCGACATCACTCTTTTCGCCGCCGGTCGCCACCACAACCGCGCCGCCTCACGACTTGGCAGCTGGACCGCCTACTTCACCATGCCGCCAGATAGGTCGCACCTCATCTCAAATCACTTTATTTAGGCGCCGCTTGTCTAAATTTTTATTCGGGCCAATCGATTCTAATGGGAAGCAGCACCTCGAGGCGGCGGAGCTCCTAGGCTGCCGTTGGCTGGTGTCTAATGTAAGGGTGTAGGGTCGCAAGTTCGCCCATGAAGCAGCGCTTAGATGGCTATCTTTAGAGTTGCGTGGGTTGAAGGTACCGCCGCCGCCGGATCTGGATGACGGGAGTCTTTGTGGATTGGCCTGGGCGGCGCAACCACGGCAGGCGGTGGGGCGAGGAGCGGGTTTTGGCCGGGCCATGGATGGCGGAGGCAGGTTGCTCGCTGTTGGTCGCCGCTCTTCGGGAAGATTCAACAGTGTCACGGGAGGCACAAGACGCCATCAAGCCATCCGCGAGATCGGATAAAGACTAAAATAAAATAAAATTGTGTGACCCCAATTTAGTCTTCAACAATGACGTGTGACCACTCGCACTTTGTTGTTGATCTCTTAGTGTATTTCTTCGATCAAAGAGATATGTCGTTTTAACATTATACGTTATCTGCATCTTCGCACACACCGCCTTCCGACTCACCGAGCTGCTCCAACAAGGGAAGCATACACCGTAAGGGAGCTATAGTCCCCACTCAACAGCTTCCTCGCATTGAATGCGAAAGTGTTCGACATGGACAGCCACAACAACCGCAGGGCCATCGACAAGTCAGCACATGATGCTCACTATATGGATGGCAGCCGATAGGTTGTACCTCATCTTACTTGTGTGCAACATTTATGGCTTTGTTATTCATTTAAGCACGGAAAATAGATCATCACATTTGACTGTATGTTCATGCTGATCTCTTACGGTCTTGTTCAGAGTTCACGTTGTTCCATAGTTCAGCTAAGATACTTGTTCTTTAGGTAACGTTGTTCCATAGTTATCATCCATCAGCCAATGCTATCCCACAGTGCTGGTGATTATAGTATTATACCACTTCTAGTATTACCTATGTTGTTCTTTAATACTTTTGTGTGCCATCTAGTTAATCTCGAGTACAAATGATACATATTCTGTAGCTTTCATCCTGTTCTCCTTTAGTTTATGAGACCTGTTGCTGCTAGTTAACCCCAGTCCTACTATTTATGTCGCTCCTACAGTGCACTCATTTACATAAATCTAACTACTAGTTGTCTTCCATGCATGTCAAATATAATTGCACACACCGATATATCCACAAGAACCTCACGGAGCAATGTAAAGGCCAATAAACTTGATGTCAATGATACCCAATATGATGGAACATGTAAAGGCAGTTCTTCGTAAGACTTGCGTAAAGATGATGAATCCTCTTCACCCCACAAGGTCCTTGCTCTAACTTGGCCTGTGATATGGGTACAACATGCATATAATGTCCCGAGTGTATCTACTCTGCTGTAATGCCATGTGCTTAGCATGCTGATCATGCATGTAAATATGTCATGCCTTCCTGTTTTTCAATACCTATTCCATTCATGATAACATGTTTTCAAATTCAAGTATCGCATTCTACTCTATCGCAATGCCATCTCGCTTAATTTGGACATCATGCTTCAATATCTTATGCATTGTTATTCATCAAGATGTACTTCATCCGTCTGCCATACCATGTTTTTTTACATTGAAGTGTTGTTCTAGTGCTCGCTGTAATGCCATCTTATTTTCCCAATCATACACGTATGTTGCCTTAGTTATTTCTGCACGTATTCCGCTAGCATATTGTTTTACATTCAACTAGTGTTTTTTTGCTGTGTTGTCCTGTCAGATCCCTAGCTCTTACACCATACCCTCCGTCCGGATTACATGTTGCCAAATGGATAAATAAGGATGTATCTAGGACTGAAATACACCTAGACCCATCCATTTTTTTCCGGATGGAGGGAATACATGTCAATATGTCATGCCTTTCTATTCTTCAGTACCTATTCCATCTCTCTGCTATCGCATGTTTTATAATTAAAGCACCATTCTTCTATACAAGGCATGCAAGGGCAAGACGACTATGTTAGAATCTAAAGGGTTACAAACAAGGCCTTTGCAAAAGAACCAAATGCCAGGAGATAATAAACCAACTCTAGTTTTTATAGATACCGCCCAAAGACAGAGAAACCCAACTCCTACCGATAATAAGCAGATTCCAAGGGCAAAGAACTAGTCCGCCCAATGAAAGCAAAAATATGTCAACTCAATTCTAAGAAGCGTAGCGTATCCTTGCATCATGAAATTTTATAGCATGCTGATCATATTTTCTACATGTTTCTTACCCATCTCTTTAGAAAATAAGCTTATCAGATAGAAGAATTTCTGCAATGGTATCGCTTATGAGGAAAGATTCTTGCAGGAATTCTCTCGTGCTCCAATGTAGATGTAAGTACTGTTGTATATCACTATATTTTTACATCAGCATGTATTTTGTTAATCGACGTGAATCCAACCTTTATCTGATCTAAATTTAGTTGTAGCAAAATGTATGATTAAAGATCACAATGTTGATTTTTGTAAGGAAAACTGCCTCGTAGTTTTGCATCCCGAGCTGCATGAGTGTACTATCTCATATCGCTGGGTTTGAATACTTTGGTTCTGCAAAGGGGTTTTTCAGTGTTTTTTTCCCGTGTTGTCCTCGTCAGATCCCTAGCTCTTACATCATACTCCCTCCATCCGGATTAAATGTCGAGAAATGTATAAAACTGGATGTATCTAGAACTAAAATACGCCTAGACCCGCCCATTTATTTCTGGATGGAGGGAATACATGTCAATATGTCATGCCTTTCTATTCTTCAAGACTCTATTCCATCTCTCGTCTGTAGCATGTTTTATAACTGAATCACCATTCTTCTATATAAGGCATGCAAGGGAAGACGGCTATGTTAGAATCAAGGGTTACAAACCAGGTCTTTGCAAAAGATCCAAACGCCAGAGATAATAAACCAACTCCATTTTTCATAGATACGCTCCAAAGACAGAGAAACCCAAGTCCCACCGATAATAAGAAGATTCCAGTACAAAGAACTAGTCCGCCCAATTCAAAGAAAAGAATGTCAACTCCATTCTAAGAAGCGCAGCGATCCTCGCATCATGAAATTTTATAGCATTCTGATCATATTTTCTACATGTTTCTTACCCATCTCTCTTTTAGAAAATAAGGTTAAACGATAGAAGACTTCCTCCATTCGGATCGTATTCGTGGAAAATATCTTGTGGGAATTCTCTGTGCTCCAATGTTGATGTAAGTACCTGTTGTATATCACTGTATTTTTACATCAACATGTATTTTGTTAATCGGCATGAATCTAACGTTTATCTGATCTAAAATTAGTTGTAGCAAAATGTTAAAGGCGCCAATGTTGATTTTTGTAAGGAAAACTACCTGGTAGTTTTGCATACCGAGCTGCATGAATGTACTATCTCATATCACGCACATCATTGAATTGTAGTGCTTCTATGGTTGCCCATTCATTCATTGTGTCAATGTTTCTTCCGTACTACCTTACCTGGCTGATGATAGCTGTGCCATATTGTGTTAATTTGGTGTAGGCTAGTTTCCCAAATGTTCGCAGTCAATGTTGCTTTTTATTATCCGACTTGGCCAATGATAGCAATGCTAGTGTGTTAATTTTGTGCAGGCTGTCAAGATAAGAAGACAAACTCAAAAACAGCAAGGCAACCCCATTTTTTCTTTCCAAAGAATCTAGGCCGTAATATGGCAATAACTCATGATTAATCTGTTTGGTTCCTGGCCCTAATTTATGTTATGATGCAAAGGGTCGAGACACTCTCCACTATCAATAATACAAGCCCGCCAAAATCGCCATCTGAATCTGCTCAAGATCCTATGTCTTGAATGCAACGGAATAAATGCATGTTTGTGAACCAATTAATGGCTGAAGCAATGATGAAATGGTGGATGAATCAGAGGTGCAGAGTCGCATGCACACAACAACCGATCAATGTTTTCAGAGAAAGTGTAGCAAAGCGAAAGAAGTTGCCAACATGCTTATGGGCGCCATCTATGCCGAGGTTGCGATTGTGACGTTGTAGATGGTTAGGTTCTGCTTATTTATTTGCACCGCATCAATCTTTGATTGCCCAAAGGATGTAATTTCGTAGTATATGCCGGATGTGCAACGTTATTCCCTCGTATGCCGCACTTTGCGTGATCGGTTTTGGTCCTGTGCATAATTGTTCGTCGAATGGGCTCAAATTATATAATTTGGCCTAAAGACATGTAACGAACTTTAGTGGGCTCATTAAGTTAATGGGCCATTACTAGGCCGAAGTTAATGGTCGGCCCTCTTACCTCCCGGTCGTTAACGGGCCGACATCAAGCGGGCAACAGTGTGGCCCTAATTTATTTCACGGGCCGTTAAAAGTCGTTATAAAGTTTGGGCTACATATGGCCCAACTATACCGTAGGCCTTTAGCAGCCGAAGAGACAATGGGCTTGTATCGACCATAAAGACCATGGGTCGCTAAGAGGCCGAAAGTCGTCAGATTGTAAATGGCCCAATCAGGTTGTGGGCCTTTAGCAGCCGAAGAGAAACCGGCTGGTATTGGACCATGAAGGGCATGGGCCGTTAAAAGGCCAAAACTAAGGTCCGACTACAAATGGCCCAACTCATTTATGGTCCGTTAACAGCCGAAGGCACATAGGGCCGGAATTGGCCCAACACTTAAATGGGTCGCTAAAAGGCCAAAACTCAGGTCCGACTACAAATGGCCCAACTGATTTATGGGCCGTCAACAGCTGAAAGTGACATCGGCCGTAAAATTGGCCCAACACTTAAATGGGCCGCTAAAAGGTCAAACTCAGGTCCGACATCAAATGGCCCATCGATTTATGGGCCGCCAACAGTCGAAGACACACCGGCCGTAAACTAGCCCAACATTTAAATGGGTCGCTAAAAGGCCAAAGATGTACATCCCAAAATTGGCCCATCCATTAAATGGGCCGTTAATGTGCCAAAATCTCATTGGTCGATATTGAGCCCAAATATATAGTGGGCTATTAACGGCTCGAATCGACGATGGGCTGCAATGGTGTCAAATCTTTAACGGTCGCTGGCGGGTCGAATTGGCACATCTCGTATGGGTCGGGCTTAAATGGACCTCGACACAAGTAGGCCTTATATGGGTTGTCTCACATTTTACCGGGCCGCCTTTTCACGTGAATAGGCCTCGCTAGCGTACACGGTCGACGTATCATAGGCGCCTTCCGTCCAATGAGTGGATGACATCCGTCCCAACGATGAGCCGACATGTTTCTCCAGCCAATGATGATTTTACACGGAAAATCCCCATTGGTCGGGCTGTTAACGGGTTATCGGATCCAAAACCCGACCCGATAGCTTAACGGTGTTCCATTACGGTGGATGTCACGGTCGGTCACCCTTGACGAAAGCACTTCAGGACGCGCGATTTATCGTCATGGAAGTGGACACTTCCGTGATGATAATTTTGGTAATGTCATGGAACACTTCTACGACAAAGACAGTATGACTATCTTGATTCTCGCTATAAATTTGTCATGGATGTACATGCATGACAAAAAATGCGACCTACTGTGACAAACACATATCATCACGGAAGTGTATTTTTTTTGTAGTGCTGCCACCAAGCTACAAGAGCTTCGTGATGAACTATAATATGCAAGGGATGGACAAGACCATCGTCGAGCTCTTCGCAGTGCTCAAAGTTGCGGAGATAGAAATCAAGAAGGAGCATCAAGTGTTGATGGTTAACAAGACCACTAGTTTCAAGAAAAGGGCAAAGGAAAGAAGGGAACTTCAAGAAGGATAGCAAGCAAGTTGCTACTTCCTCGAAGAAACCCAAGTCCGACCTAAGCCTCGAAACCGAAAGTGCTTTACCGCAAAGGGACTGGTCATCGAAGCGGAACTTCCCCAAGTATTTGGCGGATAAGAAGGATGGCAAGGTCAACAAAGGTATATTTGATATACATGTTATTGATGTGTACCTTACTAATGCTCGTAGTAGCGCCTGGGTATTTGTGTAGCGACCCGACCCGAATGGATCAAGTCTCTGTGCTTAGGTGCCATCCCTGGATAGGTATGCTGACACACACAAGATCAAGGATTTATAACAGAGGTAAATCACATGTATAAAGTAGCGTAAATACTATTACCTCAATCCAAAAGATAGCGGAAGCAATAAGGTTGTGGATTCCCATCAACACCAACGCAAAGTTGAGTATAGGAAATCGTAACCCTAACGTATCACTTACTGTCGTTAAAAAGTCTCGCAACATGAAACGCTGCAGCCCGAAACGGGTCAGCACATGGAATATGCCGCAATGTAACACGAGAGAGTAATGAAAGAATAAGCTATACTACATGCATATATGGCTGGTGGAAAGCTCTATGTTTACGGTTTTATGAAAAGCCAATTTTTCCCTACATCAAAGGAATAAATTTTACTTTAACTATCATGGTGGTTGAAACATCATTGAGAAGGTATAACCCCAACTCAATCCCAATTAAAGTGATTAACAACCCAGCAGATTAATTTAGAGTGATGAGATACATGTGAATACTCAAGTACTAGATACTCAGAATTGTCCATAACCGGGACACGGCTAACCATGA
>CM038681.1:152804812-153022965 GCA_021605205.1 Aegilops longissima
AAGGATTTATAACAGAGGTAAATCACATGTATAAAGTAGCGTAAATACTATTACCTCAATCCAAAATATAGCGGAAGCAATAAGGTTGTGGATTCCCATCAACACCAACAGCAAAGTTGAGTATAGGAAATCGTAACCCTAACGTATCACTTAATCGTCGTCAGAAAAGTCTGCAACATGAAACGTTGCATCCCGAAAACGGGTCAGCACATGGAATATGCTGGCAATGTAACACATAGAGAGTAATGAAAGAATAAGCTATACTACATGCATATATGGCTGGTGGAAAGCTCTATGTTTACGGTTTTGCGAAAAGCCAATTTTTCCCTACATCAAAGGAATAAATTTTACTTTAACTATCATGGTGGTTGAAACATCATTGAGAAGGTATAACCCCAACTCAATCCCAATTAAAGTGATTAACAACCCAGCAGTATTAATTTAGAGTGATGAGATACATGTGAATACTCAAGTACTAGATACTCAGAATTGTCCATAACCGGGGACACGGCTAACCATGATTAGTTTGTACACTCTGCAGAGGTTTATGACTTTTCCCCACAAGACTCGATCGCCTCCGTTGGTTTCTCGCACTACATGGTGTTTGAGAAGCGGATGACCGAGACACAGCCTTTCAGAAACATTAACTCTCTACTCCGGATAGATCATACCAAACCTATAAAATCCACTACCTGCTGACCTACCTCTTCGAGAGCTTCACGTAACTTACTCAACTATGCTAGAGCCCATAATAGCTTGTGGCTGCACACGGAAGTTTCTAGCATGAATAATCTCAGTTCCCTTTGAGCCTGGGTGGCGGTCCATAGGAAGATCACACGGGTCCCCGGGATTTCCAAAGAAAACAGACAACACTGGGTTCCCCAGGTGCCTCAATCCACCCAGATGTGTATTTAAGTTGCCACCTTAAAGTAAACCATTAATTTACAATCTCACATCTGTCGTGAATATCTCTCAAACCCAAACCAGGTCTACGAGCATAGCATGGCAATGTAAGCATAACGTAGAGGTAACTCCCAAGGGTTTGATAGTAACAGGGCAATAGGTTCCTACCTCATCATCTACTTCCCAACCCACAATTTAATGACAAACTAATCATGCAATGTTTGAGGGTTGAACTAATGCATAAAACTGGGTATGAAAAGATATGATCAAGTGTTACTTGCCTGCAATGTTGATGAAGATGATTCGTACTCAAAACTCTTGATAGTTCTACTCATCACACTCCGGTCAATCTATCGTAAGCAAGCAATAGTAACCACACATAAGCAATCACTCAAAAGATCAGAAAGAACGAAGAGTACGATTCGGAAAACATCAAAACCAAGCAAATAACTCTTGCAACATAAAACAATTTATAACAGTACCAAAACCATGTGTATTTGGCCTTATCAGAAAGTTTAGGTCAAGAGCTTCGATTTGCAAAAAGAATCAACTAAATTGGAGTTATAAAACCCAAGTTACGATCAAACGAAGTTTGAATTCAAATCTGATCTAATTCAAATTTTAAACTTTCAAAAACATGTTTGAGTTGGATTATTGGATATAGGGGATCATAACGAAGAAGTGGCCGTTGGTTTCGTTGAATTCCGACTAACGAGCAAAAAGTTATGGTCGTCTGAAAATTGGGGACTAATTTGTAAAAAACTAATTATGGATAGGTCCCTGACTAAAATAAAAAGAAAAAAAATTAAATAATGAACGTTCGCTAACTAGTTCTAAACAGAGAACGTTCTTTGAATAGCCCTAACTAAAAAAAACTAAACCGGGTTTTTAAAAGAAAAACTAAAAAAAACCAACCTAGGGTTCGGCGGTTTTACCGGTTCACCGAATAAAACCGGCGGCGGCGGCGAACGAACTCCAGCGACGCGGGAGAGCGGGCGGCTCGGCTCGTTGGGCGGTGGCTCAAGGCGTCGGGAAGGCGGCGAGGAGCACGGGAGGGGGGCGGCGGGCGAGGCGAGGAGGTTGGCGGCGGCGGTGGCTCCCCGGCACGAACGAGCAGATCTGGGGCGGTTCGATCTCGCCGGCGGCGGCGAGATGCGGCGTAAGGGCGGCGGCAAAGAGAGAGAAAAGAGAGGGGGGCCGGGCGGCGGATTTATAGGAGGAGGGGAGGCGATGGCGTGGGTGAGGGGCAAGGGGAGGCGTGCCCGACACGGTTACGGCGGCGGCGACGCCGTGCGGCAGGCGGACAGCGGCGGGAGCTCGGGGACGAGCGCGGGCGCGCTGGACTAGGCCGCGGCCTGGCTCGGGCGCTGGGCCGGCCCAGTCGGCTAGAGGAAAGGGAGGGAGAGAGAGAGCAGTGCTGGGCTTCGGCCTGGCACTGTTCGAAGCGTTTTTTAAACAAAATTTCACAGAACTAAAATAAAAACAAAAATAATTAAAACTTTTATATAGGCATATAATATATCAAAATTTTCAGAAAAAGATTTTCTACAACATGAACATTGTTTTAGCTTCAAATAAAATACACACAAATTCAAATAAAACAAGGAGTGCTTCTGCTCTAATAAAATCCAACCAAAATCATTTTAAAACCAAAATGACTTCAAATTAATTTCTCCAATTTTATGATGTAGGAAATCATGTTACCCTATTTTCCATATATTTTATTTTTGGAGAAAAATAATTTGAATAAAACCCAAATAACCCCAAATTGAAAATAAATTAAAAGAACTTTGAATTTAATTCTTTGAAACTCCCAACTCATATTTCATATAATTTGAAGAAGTCATTTTATCTTCTCTCGTGAAAATCATTGAGTTGCATAAAGTTTTAGAATTGGAAATATTCTCAAATGAAATTCAAATATTTTCAACACCCCTTGTCATTTAAATAAATGGAAGAAGTCATGTCATCTTCTCTCCAAGGTTTTTGTGATGAAAAGAATTTGAATTCCCGGAGAGCATAAAAGCAAAATGAAAGTTTTGGAAAGTCCTTTTATTCCCTCTCATTTAACTTTCAAAAAGTTTCGAATTCACCCACTTTTAGTCAGTCAATCAAACAATCAATCAAATCTATCAATTTGTTTATAACATTCCAAAATTTTGAATTTTGGGATGTTACAATTTGATACTGGTTTTATTGCTCATATTTGCAACTCGAAATAGGGGCTACAGATTAAACGGAGATTGGCTAAGGACGAGGTGATGATGCGCGTCGGAAATGGTTCCAAGGTCGATGTGATCGCTGTCGGCACGCTACCTCTACATCTACCTTCGGGATTAGTTTTAGACTGAATAATTGTTATTTGATGCTAGCGTTGAGCATGGACATTATATCTGGATCTTGGTTGATGAGAGACGGTTATTCAATTAAATCAGAGAATAATGGTTGTTCTATTTATATGATTAATATCTTTTATAGTCATGCACCCTTGAAGAGTGGTCTTTTTTTTGTTGAATCTCGATCGTAGTGATACACATATTCATAAAATTGATGCCAAAAGATGCAAAGTTGATAATAGTAGTGCAACATATTTGTGGCACTACCGTTTAGGTCATACCGGTGTAAAGCGCATGAAGAAACTCCATGCAGATGGACTTTTGGAATCACTTGATTATGAATCATTTGATGCTTACAAACCATGCCTCATGGGCAAGATGACTAAGACTCCGTTCTTCGGAACAATGGAGCGAGCTACTGACTTATTGGAAATTATACATACCGATGTATGCGGTCCAATGAGTGTTGAGGCTCGCGGCGGGTATCATTATTTTCTGACCTTTACAGATGATTTGAGCAGATATGGGTATATCTACTTAATGAAACACAAGTCTGAAACATTTGAAAAGTTCAAAGAATTTCAGAGTGAAGTGGAGAATCATCGTAATAAGAAAATAAAGTTTCTACGATCTAATCACGGAGGCGGATATTTGAGTTACGAGTTTGGCCTTCATTTAAAACAATGTGGAATAGTTTCACAACTCACGCCACCTGGAACACCATAGCGTAATGGTGTGTCCGAACGTCATAACCGTACTTTATTGGATATGGTGCGATCTATGATGTCTCTTACCGACTTACCACTATCGTTTTGGGGTTATGCATTAGAGACAGCTGCATTCACTTTAAATAGGGCACCATCTAAATCTGTTGAGATGACACCGTATAAACTGTGGTTTGGCAAGAAATCTAAGTTGTCATTTCTAAAAGTTTGGGGTTGTGATGCTTATGTGAAAAAGCTTCAACCTGATAAGCTCAAACACAAATCGGAAAAGTGCATCTTCATAGGATACCCAAAAGAAACTATTGGGTACACCTTCTATCACAGATTCGAAGGAAAGATCTTTGTTGCTAAGAATGGAACCTTTCTAGAGAAGGAGTTTCTCTCGAAAGAAGTGAGTGGGAGGATAGTAGAACTTGATTAGGTAATTGTACCTTCTCTCAAATTGGAAAGTAGCTCATCACAGAAAACCGTTCCCGTGATGCCTACACGAACTAGTGAGGAAGCTAATGATAATGATCATGAAACTTCGGATCGAGTTACTACCTAACCTTGTAGATTAACCAGAACACGTTCCGCACCAGAGTGGTACGAAAATCCTGTTCTGAAAGTCATGTTACTAGACCATGATGAACCTACGAACTATGAGGAAGCGATGATGAGCCCAGGTTCCGCAAAATGGCTTGAGGCCATGAAATCTGAGATGGGATCCATGTATGCGAACAAAGTATGGACTTTGGTTGACTTGCCCAATGATCGGCAAGCCATAGAGAATAAATGGATCTTCAAGAGGAAGACGAACACTGATATTAGTGTTACTATCTACAAAGCTCGAACTGTCGCAAAAGGTTTTTGACAAGTTCAAGGTGTTGACTATGATGAGATTTTCTCACTCGTATCGATGCTTAAAGTCTGTCTGAATCATGTTAGCAATTGCCGCATTTTATGAAATCTGGCAAATGGATGTCAAAACTGCATTCCTTAATGGATTTATTAAATAAGAGTTGTATATGATGCAACCAGAAGGTTTTTTCAATCCTAAAGGTGCTAACAAAGTGTGCAAGCTCCAGCGATCCATCTATGGACTGGTGCAAGCATCTCGGAGTTGGAATATACGCTTTGCTGAGTTAATCAAAGCATATAGTTTTGTACAGACTTGCGGTGAAGCCTGTATTTACAAGAAAGTGAGTGGGAGCACTACAACCTTTCAGATAAGTATATGTGAATGACATATTGTTGATCGGAAATGATGTAGAATTTTCTGGAAAGCATAAAGGAGTGTTTGAAATGAGTTTTTCAAAGAAAGACCTCGATGAAGATACTTACATGTTGGGCATCAAGATCTATAAAGATAGATCAAGACGCTTGATAAGACTTTCGATGAGTACATACCTTGATAAGATTTTGAAGAAGTTCATTATGGATCAGTCAAAGAAGGAGTTCTTGCCTGAGCTGTAAGGTATGAAGTTGAGTAAGACTCAAAACCCGACCACGGCAGAAGATAGAGAGAGAATGAAAGTCATTCCCTATGCCTCAGCCATAGGTTCTATAAATTATGCCATGCTGTGTACCAGACCTGTTGTGTGCCTTGCTATGAGTTTGGCAAGAGGGTACAATAGTGATCCAGGAGTAGATCATTGCACAGCGGTCAAAATTATCCTTATAGGACTAAGGAAATGTTTCTAGGTTGTGGAGGTGATTAAGAGTTTGTCGTAAAGGGTTACGACGATGCAAGCTTTAACACTAATCTAGATGACTCTGAGTCTCAATCTGGATACATATTGAAAGTGAGAGCAATTAGCTAGAGTAGCTCCATGCAGAGCATTATAGACATAGAAATTTGAAAAATACTTACGGATCTGAATGTGTCAGACCCGTTGACTAAACTTCTCTCACAAGCAAAACAGGATCACACCTTAGTACTCTTTGGGTGTAAATCACATAGACATGTGAACTAGATTATTGACTCTAGTAAACCCTTTATGTGTTGGTCACATGGAGATGTGAACTATTGGTGTTAATCACATGATGATGTGTAGCGACCCGACCTCAGACGGTCAAGCCTCTGTGTATCTGTGCCATCCTCGGATCAAGATATCTTTGGCACACACAAGACATCAATGTATATATCAAAGTGCAATCACATGTATAAATAACGAAATGATATATACCTCATAATAATCAGCGGAAACAAATCAAACGGGTGTGGAGTCCCATCAACGCCATCGGCGGGTTGAGTGTAGACCGTAACCCAGATCGTAACTCTTACTGTCGAGGAAATATCGCAACATGATACGTTGCAGCCGTGTAGGTCAAGACATTGAATGTACCGCAAGATCACAACATGAATAAACAGATAGTAAAACTATACTATATGCAATATGGCTTTATGGCTCAGATTCGAATTTTGTTTGCGTAAAAGCTGGTTTTATTTTACCTACATCAAAGGAATAAATGAAGTCTGTACTATGGAGTTTTCTATCATGACATGGTTCCGCCAACCGATGTCTCATAGCCCAAAGTCATCATAAATTGCCCACAATTAAGTTATCAATCCGTGTTGAGAGTTCCGAGATAGATCCAGTCCGGATGCTCAAATTGTCCGTAACGGGACACGGCTAATCGATTAGGTTTAAACCTCTGCAGAGGTTTGTACACTTTACCCGCAAGATTCAATCCTCTCTTTACGTTCTCGCACTTGAGTGTTTGAGAACAAGATGACCAAACATGGTCTTCCAAAGAGTTCCTCGACCACCGTCCGTACTCAACCCATCCTACCGTAGTTCTACATCTGCTAGTACCGCCCCAGCCAGAGTCACAACTAAGGTCAACCAAGCCAGAGCCCATAATGACTTGCGGTTGCATGTAAGCTTCCGGCGTGAAGTATTCTTCCGTCTCTTTGAGTCTGGGTGAAGCTTTCCGCAAGATGTCATGGCGCTTCTCCATGCATCCCGCCAACCACTGGTTTCTCCAGGTGCCCGTCAACCGCCCTTCACCCAAAGAGTGTGTATTGAATTCTTGTCTCGAGTCTTGAAGTCTTGAGGTCTTGAAGATGCATTCCTTGCAGATTCCATCATGGAGTTGTCGTCATTGACGAGAGTCCTCCTTCTTCACACCACTCGAACACTCATACCAAACCCCGTCTACTACAGCGTAGCATTAGAATAAAATAACGCCCCGGCTTGGTAACAGGGTGATGGGTTCCTACCTCATGCATACTACTCAACTACAAGAATTTCAATAACACTCTTGAGGGTGGTTGCAAAGGTGCCACTAAATGCAATAAAACATAGGTAAGAAAGCATGGTCAAAGTGAACTTGCTCGGTGATGTTGACGAAGAAGAATTATCGTTCTCAAGAAATAACTTGATAGACTACTCGTCACTCTCGATGAAATCTATATAACAAACATATCATTCACATAAGCACTCACACTAACAATCAAAACAAAAGAGAGAGCGAATAAGAATCAAGGAACTTCAAATAAAACTAGGAGTCTTCTTCTACAACATTCACAAAAATAGTTTTGTCTAACGGAAAATAAAAACACTAAAATAACAGAGAATAAAATATAAATTTAGTTAAGACAAAGAAAAAATAAAGTATTTTTTCATAAAGCTATTTTGAAAGTATTTTCAATTGGGAGTTAAAACAGTAGAGAAATCCATTGCAAGTTATTAGCTAACTTGAATTGATTTCACGATAACAAAATAAAATAAATATAAAAACTTGTTGAACACCTACTGTTTAACTAATAGAAACCAAACATAAACTTTCTGAAATATAAAATAAAATAATTTAAAACAACTATAGAAAAGAAGTAGCTATAATTGAATAGAACTAAAACAGAATTTGTTTTACAAGAAACAATAAGCTAAAATACTCAAACAATTTTGAAGTTTTTACCATTGGTAAATATGATCACTAGTGATCAGTAGAAAAAGAATCAAATAAAAATCTATTTTAAACTCCCGAATAAGCAAAACAAGCTTTAATTCAAATCTGATCTAACTCAATTTTATAAATCCAAACATAGACAAATTATATATTTTGGAAACTACAAGAAAATTGTGATCTAACGCAAAAAGAATCAGCATCATTGGACTTCTAGATCAAAAGTTATAAGCTAAACAAGAACGGAACTAAATCTGTTACGGAAATAAATCTGAAAACGAAAACGGAGTTACCTGACGTGAGGCAGAGATGGCAGGAAGGAGAAGGCGATGTGGAGGGCTGCTCGGCGAGGGGGCGAGGTCACCGCGAGGGTGGGGGTGGCGGAGGAGGGGTCGGCGCTGGGGAGGTGGCGCTGGGCGATGGGGAGGTTCCAAGAGCTCTGGTGAGCGTTCTAGGCAGGAAAAGGAGGACGGTGGCGAGAAGGCTACGGGCAGGGAGGGGCGTGGTGATGGGAAAATGGAACGAGGAGAGGGAGGGGGTTTTATAGGCGGTCTCGGGAGGCGCTGGGATGGAAAGACGAGGGAGATCGGGAAGGTGGAGTTTCCTGCCTCCATGGATATGGAAAGCTTCAGAACGTGAGAGGAAACAGAGGAAGGAGATGATCTCTTGTTGGGCTAGAATAGGAAAGTGCTTAATGGGCCAGGTTTTTTCCTAATAAAACGATTCCATTCCTATTTTTAAAATTAGGAAACTAAAACAATAAAAGGGAAATCAAATCAATTCGAATAAAGAGTTTTATATACTAAAATTATCGAAAAATAAAATGTAGATGATGAGCATTATTCCACGGCCAAAAAAAAAACTTAAAAAATATGTTTTTCAGAAAATCCCTAAAGGCTTTATTTCTTTTTGCAAATAATTTTAAATAAAAACTTTGGTTTTTCTTGGCTCAAATATTTTCAAAATGCCCCTGATTTTGGAGGGTCATTTTCCTCCGCTCTTTCTTGCTTGCAAGAATTTATTTTTCGGGTATTTCTCGGGAAGAAAAATAGAGAAGCAAGTGCAAATATTTGAAAGAATTAAATTGCAAAACTCCGCTCAAATTCTTTATAGTTGAAGAAGTCATGTCATCTTCTCTCATTGATTTTAATAGGATGAATTTGAATTTACGGAGAAGGGAAAGTCATTTTATTCCTCTCATTCAAAAGTTTTTGAAAAGGTTCAAATTTCACTCAAGTTTAATTCACTCAAGCAAACAAACAAACAATTCAATTAATTATATTAACATTCCAAAATTTGGAATGTTACAAACCTACCACACTTAAAATGAATCTCGTCCTCGAGATTCGAAGAGGCTAGCAAGAAAAGGTTAGGGGTTGGGGTCTTCTAGTAAATATTAGGTCAGAAAGGTCAGGGGTGCTACCACACTTAAAAATGAGGTCATGGTTCCAATAAACTCAGATACTTCCTCTGGAGTGTTGATAATGTATGTCCCTTCACATATCTTACAATAGCTCCTTCATCAAAGCTCTTCTGTCAGGAGCATAGAGTTTTCCTCAAAAGCTTGGGTCGGTTCGTCAAAGTTGAAGTTCGTCCGAGACTGGATCTTCTTAGCTGATGGGTCTGTGTCCATTCTAAACAACTATCGAAACACTCATGGTGGTCTACAATTTATGGTTTTCTCCTGCGGAAAACGGGTCTAGGTTGAACCTCACCGTATAACCTACGTTTGGCAACGGTTGCCTGTAATGGGGTTCCATCGTCCTACCATTTTATGGTTTTATGGCTTATCGCGTCGACACTCTTCTAAGTTTTTCAAGGCTCTCGATTTTCCATCAACATATGATAGTTCATGATAGAAGTCTCCGGTATGGGGCCAATCCATCCCGCACTCGAATCATTACCACATACGTAAACAGTGAATCACGATTCTAACACTTGGGCATACTCACAAGCATTGCAGAATTTCTCTTCTCAACGAACTTAGTTCGGATAATTCCATTGATTCTGCAAGCTGAACAAAACATCTATCGTTACTTCACCACTCTTAGGTTTTTGCATAATCTCCTACGAAACGTAGGCTGATTGGACTGCTGATTCCTCCAATTTATTCCTTTATCAAGGTTATATCAGTTCCTTCTCAAAATCCTGGGCCTGTGGGTTATGGCCCACTTCAGCACTAGTGCAGCTTTAAATCATCCTTGGAGTAACTCTCTCTTGTTACACCTCCTTTGAATCCAGTAGTACTCTGTTTCTTCATACCATCATATCAAAACAAAACTCCAACTTATTTTGTCCAGCTTCCTTCTATGGCCTTCATGAATAACACGTTTCTTTCTTCATTGATCTTGTGGCTTTTCAGAGTACTATGACCAAAAGAATGCACAAGTTTATCCATAAAATCTCATTATTCTCATATCAATCTTTCATTACATCCTTAACCATTTTCGTAAATCCAAATTCCAAAAAAAGTACTTTGTTACAAATGCTGCCACCCACATGGTTTGGTATGGTCAGACATTACTTCCAACTTTATTCATTTTTCCTCCTCGAGGATTCTTCAGTCCCACTGGAAATGTGCGACATGAGTCTTGAAATCTTCAATCTTCTGTTTCATCATGGTGGTCTTGAGCTTCACCATCATCATCTCTGCATGCACCTCGTTTAGGTGTTCCTGAGTATAACGGAGTCTTGCTTCAAGTATTTCTCTGATCTGGCGTATAGCTCCCATGGCTGCTTCACGAACAGCATCGAAGAAAGTTGCTTGTGGCACACGTGAAATGAAAAAGTACTGCCTCGTCATCTTTGGGCAAACTCCTTTCAAATGGTGGAGGTGTACCTCCACATACCAAAATTCCACTCCATTATGCATGAAAGGGTAGCCTTTGTAGACTGCATCTCCTTCAAGGTGAATATGCTTCATCATGTCCTTCAGGATCTTCGGGTAATCATGCTCACTTGTCAGGGTCATGATCGTTTCCGGACCTTTAAGGAAAGACTCATAAAGGGTTGTCATCTGCATGTGTAGGATAGGAGGGGTGCTCAGAACAAGGAATGTATCTCCATGGGGAAATTGCAATTGTCTCCAGAAAAGTTTGGTGTTCAGTTGTCCATGGGTTCAAGATTCCGGGGTTTGGTTGAGATAGAAAGAGAAAGCAATTACCCACTCATCAACAAAATTATCGTTTGTAATGGGCCGTTCTACTATGGTTTCGTTTCTAAGTCCTCATTTCTTCAGTCTCGCAATGCTCGGAGTTTTCCAATTTCGATGTCTGTTCCCATATGAAGGCCTTCTACCATTCTTCCGTAACTTACGTCTCTCATGGTTGAAATAAATACAAATCTACGATATCGCATCTATCCAACCATTCAATAAACACACAAAAATAATAGCAACCAAGCATTCATTTATTCAATCAATACTACAGATCGCCACCCACATAAGTTGGTATGGTCGATACTTAAATCGAGGAAGCGTTCATCTTTATTTCTCTCATGGTGGGATACTACTAAGCTAATTTATTAGGAACTTGGTCATTGTCCCCACCGGGCTTCTTCGTGTGGACTTGATCTCCTCCAGTTCTTCGCTAGATTTTCTCTGTCGACACGGAGTTTCTTGTGACGACCTCAGATGTCTGAAGTTGTTCCTTGAGCTTCGGATCTCAACGTCCTTTGCATGAGACATGGTCCTGCTGTTCTTCGTTCTCGACGCATTCTCGAGATCTCGAGGTTCTCCTCCTCCAGCTTGTTTACCTTGGTCTCGAGTCTTGACCTCTTCTCGTAGTGCTTCATTGTCGAACAGGGCTTCCAGGAGGTCCATCCAAGATTCTTGACGATTGTTCCAGATCCTGATTGTACACTAAAAGTGGGGAGAACTTCATCTTTTGCGCTTCCGTCAAGGCAATAGTTGCTCCATCGACTTCGCCATCCAATCCTTCCAAAAAGTGTGAGTTTAGTGCAGCACGATGACGATAGCATAAACGTGCAATAGCATCATGGACGGCAAAGTGTTGATGCCCATATCACGATCACCATTTATAGTTCAAGCTGATGTCCGCAGTCTTGGGGCTTTTTACGACCAAAAACTTGGGTCTTGACTCCCCATGATCTGGATGTCCTCTTAGTTGCCTTGATCTCGGTATCGGTAACTTCAGCACTGACTAGCTCCACAAGGAAGGGCCTCCAAGAACCTTCTCGTAGTGTTCTCTTTTGTTCGTAATGTAGCTCTCCATCTATAGTTTGAGATAAGGAAGGTTCAATAAAAGGAATGAGGTGTTACGAGAGTAGTACAAAACAAAGGTCATTCCTATTGGGGTCTTCATATTACTAAGTCATTTTCTAGGGTCACGTTCTACAGCCAACATGTGCTCGATACCATCTCTCAGAGCGACCCGACCTCGACGGTCAAGCCTCGTGTATCTGTGCCATCCTCGATCAAGATCTTCGGCACACAAGACATCAATGTATATATCAAAGTGCAATCACATGTATAAATAACGAAATGATATATACCTCATAATAATCAGCGAAACAAATCAAACGGGTGTGGAGTCCCATCAACGCCATCGGCGAGTTGAGTGTAGACCGTAACCCCAGATCGTAACTCTTACTCGTCGAGGAAATATCGCAACATGATACGTTGCAGCCGTGTAGGTCAATACATTGAATGTACCGCAAGATCACAACATGAATAAGCAGATAGTAAAACTATACTATATGCAATATGGCTTTATGGCTCAGATCTGAATTTTGTTTGCGTAAAAGCTGGTTTTATTTTACCTACATCAAAGGAATAAATGAAGTCTGTACTATGGAGTTTTCTATCATGACATGGTTCCGCCAACCGATGTCTCATAGCCCAAAGTCATCATAAATTGCCCACAATTAAGTTATCAATCCGGTGTTGAGAGTTCCGAGATAGATCCAGGTCCAGATGCTCAAATTGTCCGTAACCAGGGACACGGCTAATCGATTAGGTTTAAACCCTCCGCAGAGGTTTGTACACTTTACCCGCAAGATTCAATCCTCTCTTTACGTTCTCGCACTTGAGTGTTTGAGAACAAGATGACCAAACATGGTCTTCCAAAGAGTTCCTCGACCACCGTCCGTTACTCAACCCATCCTACCATAGTTCTACATCTGCTAGTACCATCCCAGCCAGAGTCACAACTAAGGTCAACCAAGCGAGCCCATAATGACTTGCGGTTGCAGGTAAGCTTCCGGCGTGAAGTATTCTTCCGTCTCTTTGAGTCTGGGTGAAGCTTTCCGCAAGATGTCATGGCGCTTCTCCATGCATCCCGCCAACCACTGGTTTCTCCAGGTGCCCGTCAACCGCCCTTCACCCAAAGAGTGTGTATTGAATTCTTGTCTCGAGTCTTGAAGTCTTGAGGTCTTGAAGATGCAGTCCTTGCAGATTCCATCATGGAGTTGTCGTCATTGACGAGAGTCCTTCTTCACACCACTCTCGAACACTCATACCAAACCCGTCTACTACAGCGTAGCATTAGAATAAAATAACGTCCCGGCTTGGTAACAGGGTGATGGGTTCCTACCTCATGCATACTACTCAACTACAAGAATTTCAATAACACTCTTGAGGGTGGTTGCAAAGGTGCCACTAAATGCAATAAAACATAGGTAAGAAAGCATGGTCAAAGTGAACTTGCTCGGTGATGTTGACGAAGAAGAATTATCGTTCTCAAGAAATAACTTGATAGACTACTCGTCACTCTCGATGAAATCTATATAACAAACATATCATTCACATAAGCACTCACACTAACAATCAAAACAAAAGAGAGAGCGAATAAGAATCCAAGGAACTTCAAATAAAACTAGGAGTCTTCTTCTACAACATTCACAAAAATAGTTTTGTCTAACGGAAAATAAAACACTAAAATAACAAAGAATAAAATATAAATTTAGTTAAGACAAAGAAAAATAAAGTATTTTTTCATAAAGCTATTTTGAAAGTATTTTCAATTGGGAGTTAAAACAGAGAAATCCATTGCAAGTTATTAGCGAACTTGAATTGATTTCACGATAACAAAATAAAAATAAATATAAAAACTTGTTGAACACCTACTGTTTAACTAATAGAAACCAAACATAAACTTTCTGAAATATAAAATAAAATAATTTAAAAACAACTATAGAAAAGAAGTAGCTATAATTGAATAGAACTAAAACAGAATTTGTTTTACAAGAAACAATAAGCTAAAATACTCAAACAATTTTGAAGTTTTTACCATTGGTAAATATGATCACTAGTGATCAGTAGAAAAAGAATCAAATAAAAATCTATTTTAAACTCCCGAATAAGCAAAACAAGCTTTAATTCAAATCTGATCTAACTCAATTTTATAAATCCAAACATAGACAAATTATATATTTTTGGAAACTACAAGAAAATTGTGATCTAACTCAAAAAGAATCAGCATCATTGGACTTCTAGATCAAAAGTTATAAGCTAAACAAGAACGGAACTAAATCTGTTATGGAAATAAATCTGAAAACGAAAACGGAGTTACATGACGTGAGGCAGAGATGGCAGGAAGGAGGCGGAGATGTGGAGGGCTGCTCGGCGAGGGGGCGAGGTCGGCGAGGTGGGGGTGGCGGAGGAGGGGTCGGCGCTTGGGAGGTGGCGCTGGGCGATGGGGAGGTTCCAAGAGCTCCTAGTGAGCGTTCTAGGCAGGAAAAGGAGGACGGTGGCGAGAAGGCTACAGGCAGGGAGGCGTGGTGATGGGAAAAATGGAGCGAGGAGAGGAGTGGGTTTTATAGGCGGTCTCGGGAGGCGGGATGGAAAGACGAGGGAGATCGGGAAGGTGGAGTTTCCTGCCTCCATGGATATGGAAAGCTTCAGAACGTGAGAGGAAACAGAGGAAGGAGATGATCTCTTGTTGGGCTAGAATAGGAAAGTGCTTAATGGGCCAGGTTTTTTCCTAATAAAACGATTCCATTCCTATTTTTAAAATTAGGAAACTAAAACAATAAAAAGGAAATCAAATCAATTCGAATAAAGAGTTTTATATACTAAAATTATCAGAAAAATAAAATGTAGATGATGAGCATTATTCCACGGCAAAAAAAACTTAAAAATATGTTTTTCAGAAAATCCCTAAAGGCTTTATTTCTTTTGCAAATAATTTTAAATAAAAACTTTGGTTTTCTTGGCTCAAATATTTTCAAAATGCCCCTGATTTTGGAGGGTCATTTTCCTCCGCTCTTTCTTGCTTGCAAGAATTTATTTTCGGGTATTTCTCGGGAAGAAAAATAGAGAAGCAAGTGCAAATATTTGAAAGAATTAAATTGCAAAACTCCGTTCAAATTCTTTATAGTTGAAGAAGTCATGTCATCTTCTCTCATTGATTTTAATAGGATGAATTTGAATTTACGGAGAAGGGAAAGTCATTTTATTCCTCTCATTCAAAAGTTTTTGAAAAGGTTCAAATTTCACTCAAGTTTAATTCACTCAAGCAAACAAACAAACAATTCAATTAATTATATTAACATTCCAAAATTTGGAATGTTACATGATGTGAACTATTGGTGTTAAATCACATGGTGATGTGAACTAGATTATTGACTCTAGTGCAAGTGGGAGACTGAAGGAAATATGCCCTAGAGGCAATAATAAAGTTGTTATTTTATATTTCCTTATTTCATGATAAATGTTTATTATTCATGCTAGAATTGTATTAACCGGAATCTTGATACATGTGTGGATACATAGACAAAACACAGTGTCCCTAGTAAGCCTCTACTAGACTAGCTCGTTAATCAATGATAGTTAAGTTTCCTAACCCTAGACATGTGTTGTCATTTTGATGAACGGGATCACATCATTAGGAGAATGATGTGATGGACAAGACCCATCCGTTAGCTTAGCATATTGATCGTTCAGTTTTATTGCTATTGCTTTCTTCATGTCATATACATATTCATTTGACTATGAGATTATGCAACTCCCGAATACCTGGAGGAATACCTTGCGTGCTATCAAATGACACAACGTAACTGGATGATTATAAAGATGCTCTACAGTTATCTCCGAAGGTGTTTGTTGGGTTAGCATAGATCGAGATTAGGATTTGTCACCCCGAGTATCGGAGACGTATCTCTGGGCTCTCTCGGTAATGCACATCATAATAAGCCTTGCAAGCAATGTGACTAATGAGTTAGTTGCGGGATGATGCATTACGTAACGAGTAAAGAGACTTGCCGGTAATGAGATTGAACTTGTATGGAGATACCGACAATCGAATCTCGGGCAAGTAACATACTGATGACAAAGGGAATAACGTATGTTGTCATTACGTTTTGACCGATAAAGATCTTCCTAGAATATGTAGGAACCAATATGAGCATTCAGGTTCTGTTGTTGGTTATTGGTCGGAGATGTGTCTCCGTCATGTCTACATAGTTCTCGAACCCGTAGGGTCCGCACACTTAACGTTTGATGACGATTTGTATTATGACTTATGTATTTTTGGTGACCGAAGATTGTTTGGAGTCCCGGATAAGATCACGGACATGACGAGGAGTCTCGAAATGGTCGAGAGGTAAAGATTGGTATATTGGACGATAGTATTCGGACACCGGAATGGTTTCGGGTATTTATCGGAGTACCGAGGGGTTACCGGAACCCCCCGGGGAAAGTAATGGGCCTACATGGGCCATAGGGGAGAGAGGGCAGCCCACAAGGGGTAGCCCCCCCCCCATGGGCAGTCCGAATTGTACAAGGGGAGGGGGCGTGGCCCCCCTTTCTTTCTCCCTCTCCTCTCCTTCCCCCTTTCCCCCTCAGTAAGAAGCAAGGGGGGCCGACTAGGACTAGGAGTCCAAGTCGGTTTCCCCCCATGGCGCGCCCCCTATGGCTGGCTCCTCCCTCTCCTCCTTTATATACGGGGGCAAGGGGGCACCCTAAAGCACATCAATTGTTCTCTTAGCCATGTGCGGTGCCCCCCTCCACAGTTTACTCCTCCGGTTATATTGTCGTAGTGCTTAGGCGAAGCCCTGCACGGATCACATCACCATCATCGTCGCCACGCCGTCGTGCTGACGAAACTCTCCCTCGACATTTTGCTGGATCAAGAGTTCGAGGGACGTCATCGAGCTGAACGTGTGCAGAACTCGGAGGTGACGTACGTTCGGTACTTGATCGGTTGGATCGCGAAGACGTTCGACTACATCAACCGTGTTAAATTAACGCTTCCGCTTTCGGTCTACGAGGGTACGTGGACACACTCTCCCCCTCTCGTTGCTATGCATCTCCTAGATAGATCTTGCGTGAGCATAGGAAATTTTTTGAAATTGCATGCTACGTTCCCCAACAAGTACCGCTCCAAGGAGCGGTAGTACCGCTGACGCCAGCACCTGTTGCGTGCGCCTACAATAGTAATTGTGGATGTAGTTTTTACTACCGCTCTCGAGCGGTAGTACTGCAAAACTGCGTCCGGTACTACCGTGCCGGATTTTCTGCACAGTCTCTTCTTCAGTGGAGGTTGACACTGAAGTAATTTTTTTACTTCCTTGCACCTCCTGTGGCTGTTGGAAACTACCCTATGGTAGTACCGTAAGGGCCTACGGTAATACCGCTCCAGCGGTTCTACTGCATGTTGCCTCGTGTAGTAGTCCATCCTCTGGTCACTACCGTGCGTGCGGTAGTACCGCACCAGGCAGCGGTAGGACCACAACCTCTTGCGGTAGTACCGCGACGTGGTGCGGTAGTACCGCAGTGCACGGGCTGAAAGTGGGGGTTAACGTGTGGATCCCTCCCCCCCCACACACACACACACATATATATATATATATATATATATATATATATATATATATATATATATATATATATATATATATATATATATATATATATATATAAAGGGGGTCTTCTTCCCCAAGAAGACCACCTCTCTCTTCCCCCAAGCTCCATTGTTGCTCCAAAGCTCATTTTCGCCCGATCTCTCTCCCTAGCCAATCAAACTTGTTGATTTTCTAGGGATTGGTTGAGAAGGCCCGGATATACACTTCCACCAAGAGAAATTTGATTCGCCCCATTAATCCCTTGCGGATCTTGTTACTCTTGGGTGTTTGAGCATCCTAGACGGTTGAGGTCACCTCGGAGCCACATTCCATTGTGGTGAAGCTCCATGGTTTCGTTGGGAGCCTCGAATTAAGTTGTGGAGATAGCCCCAACCTTGTTTTGGTCGCCGCCTTCAAGGGCACCACTAGTGAAATCATGACATCTCGCATTGTGTGAGGGCATGAGGAGAATACGGTAGCCCTAGCGGCTTCTTGGGGAGCATTGTGCCTCCACACCACTCCAACGGAGACGTACTTCCCCCCAAAGGGAAGGAACTTCGATAACACATCCTCGTCTCCACCGGCTCCACTTGTGGTTATCTCTTCCCTTTACTTTGTGCAAGCTATTATTGTGTTGTATCCTTTGCTTGCACTTGTTGTTAGCATCATATAGGTTGTTCACCTAGTTGCACATATAGACAACCTATTTGTTGCTAAACCTAATTTGTTAGGAAAAACTAAAAACTGGTAGTTGCCTATTCACCCCCCCCCCCTCTAGTCAACTATAGTGATCCTTTCACCGGAGATCCGTAACTCCGATTGGGCTGAAATTTTGAGGGGATTTTCTTCCGGATATTATCTTTCTTGCGGCCTAAGAAGGGCACCAACCGCCTTACAGGGGGCCCACAAGCTTGCTGGGCGCGCCCTGGGTAGGGGGCACGCCCCTTGAGCTAGTGGGCCCCTCAGGCATCGTCTCACGTTGATTCCACTTCTCAAAAATAATTCTCCGTAAATTGTTATCGCGTTTGGACTTCATTTGATATGGGTATTCTACGAAACAAAAAACATGCAACAAATGGGAACTGGCACCAGGCACTGGATCAATATGTTAGTCCAAGAAAATCATACAAATTGTTTCCAAAAGTATGTAAAAGTTGTAGAATATTTGCATGAAACAATCAAAATTATAAATACGACGGAGACGTATCAACCCTCCAGAAAGTCCCAATCCACGCGGTCATAGGCCTTCGAAAGGTCTAACTTGTAAGCACGCAAAGGAAAGCCCCTCTTCAAGGATTGGATATGATGTATACACTCGAAGGAAACTATAGAGTTATCAGATATTAGCCCCCTAGAGATAAACACACTCTTGTTCTCTGAAATAAGCTCACTGAGATAAGGCCTGAGACGATTCACCAAACACTTCGACACGATCTTATAGATCACGTTACACAAGCTAATGGGTGTGAAATCTTTCAATTCTTTGGATATTGCACCTTAGGAATAAACACAATAGTAGTATCGTTAACTCCATCAGGCATCAGACCAGTATAAAAGAACTTCAAAACAACAATAATTATTTATGTTTTAAGAATTAACCGGTTCCTCTGGTAGAACCTAGCAGGTGGAGCTTTAAGCGGTCCCATTTGAAACAAAGCATCTGAAACTTTTTTTCTTTATGAAAACGGCCTACACAAGGCCTCGTTCATATTCTATCACCCTTGTTTCATCAATAAACTCAAGCACCATCGTCGGAGAAATAGTGGGATCTTTAGTATATTCCTCTTGAAAATATCTATATGATCATCTTTATCATTGAAGCAAACCGAGAGGTGATTTGAATCCAGTCAAAACTGAAACAAACGGGGGTTTGCTATCCTTGTATGTATGTGTCCTGTAGACCTGTACTAAGAAAGTTCGAGCGCATGGGTGCCGCCGAGTAATGCTACACATACATAGGTTTACATAGGTTTTACAAATAGGTGGGTTGTGATTGAAGGTTAAGGGGAAGAAGGGGCCCACCCCCATGAAAATCAGGGGGGAGTGGTTAGTTAGAAAGAAAGAAGCCTAGTCGGCGTGTAATTGTGTGTAACTCTTTGTATGTTTAGTATTATTGGGTGCCGTCTGATCTATCTTTTTCCTCACAATAGAAATTTTCTTTTGAGGGGTAGAAAAAATATTATCTACATTCACAGAGACATGTGTGCGAACGTGTCAAGGGTGAGCTGTGCCAGCATGCAAGAAAAGGAGCGGCGGTGCAACCTGGTAAGACTTGTACATGTGATGGGGTGACTTTCCAGCAGTCATTGGATCTTTCATTGCGCACCCAAAGCAAAGAATTGATCTCTGTCTTTTACTTGACTTGTAGTCCAGACTTCTTCTGAAAAGCAAAACCCAGTGACACCGCGCCACCGCCCCCCTGCATGCGCATGCATGCATGCATGAAAGCAGGCCAATACGAAGTTCGAACATCGATCGAGCTGCGAACCCAGCGACCGAGCGCCATGGGAACCAGCCTGCTCAACCTTCTCCTCATGGAGGTGGCGGCCATCGTGAGCATCATCCTCCTCTCCCTCCTCGTCGTGCTCAGCTCCTACCGCCGCCGCGCCGGCCACCCCGCCCTCCGCCTCTTCGTGTGGGCCGCGTCCACGCTCTTCCTCCCGCTCGTCTCCTACGCGGTCTCCGCGGCCGCCAAGTGGGACGCCGCGCGCGTGCCCCTCCTCCTCGCCTGGACCGTCTTCCTCCAGATCCTGCGCAACACCATCGACACCGCCCGCTCCTCCTCCCTCACCATCGACAGCAACGCCTCCGGCGGCAGCAAGTTCCGCCCCTCCGTCGAGCAGCTGGCGCGCATGGGCTGGGTGGCGTTCCTCATCATCAGCAGCGGTGGAGAGGCCGGGAGCCCGCAGCTCACCGGCGTGCTCCTTTGGCTCTGGGTGCTCAGCCTCGTCAAGCTCATCCACCGGCTCGTCGCCGCGGAGCTCGCCAAGAACTCGTTCGCCGTCGGCCTCAACGCTTACCTCGTCTCCGACTACATGAAGCAACTCCATTGCCGAGAGCAGGATCATCCAGGAGAAGATAGCGCGCAAGACGGCGTGCCGCCTTACCTGGTGATGGGCGAGGAGAAGCTGCACATCGAGGCCAGGCCGCATGGGTACCAAATTGGCCGGACGTCTCAGGCGCCGTCGTTGTCCGCCGATGCCGGGCACGTGGTCACCATGGACCGGATATGGCGGCTTTTTTCCGCCGGAGACTCGCTCCTCGCGTCCTATCCGCACACCAAGGATCTCTGCCTGTCCTTCTCCCTGTTCAAGCTGCAGCTCCGGAGGTTCCTCGGGTGCCCCCTCGCGGAGGTGGGCTCTCGCCGAGCTCTCGCATTCGTCTACGATGGCCTCCTCGCCGGGAGCCCCGAGAGAGCATTCGGGGTGATCGAGGCCGAGCTGGCCTTCCTCGCCGACTTCCTCTACTCCAAGCTCACCTCCTTCTACGCGAGCGGGTGGTGGTTCCCGGTGCTCAACTCCATCCTGGTGCTCGCCACGTGGGTCAGCTGCCTCGCGGCCGGCGGCGCCATCGTGCACGACATGACCAGCCAAGGCACGGCGCTCGCTGTGGACTACGAGCAGCTCAGGAACTACCTGCAGCGCCACGACACCGTGTTTCACGCCATCGTCGGCCTCGACTTGCTCGTCACCGTCTCCTTCATCGTCGCCATCGTCTTCACGGAAGGGTGGGAGATCGCTAACTACGTCCGCTCCGACTGGATCAAGGTGGCCACCATCTGCGAGTACGCGCGCCGGCCGTCGTGGCGCAGGTCGCGGTGGACGCGCGGCAAGCTCGCCCGCGTCCTCCGGTTCAACGCCGTCCAGCGCTGGGACGACCGGTTCGGCCAGACGTCCGTCCTGCAGACCCGGATGTGCTACTGCGGATGCGTTTCCCGGCAGGTCGACCGGATCTCCAAGACGTCAGTCCCCGTGCCGCCGTCGGTCAAGGCAGCCATCGCGACGACGCTGAGGACGAACCACGGAGCACTCGGGAACGGCGTGCTGTCGTTGCAACGTAGCGGTGTTGCCGATAAGTTTACCTGGGCTTGCCGCGTCGGCGCCGACGGCAGTGGTGAGAGAAGCATCTCCGAGCAGATCCTTGTGTGGCATGTCGCCACGAGTCTGCTCGAGATCAAGCGCTCGGAGGCAGCGGCTCATGGCAGCGACAATGACGTTGAGGATGGCGGCGACACGGTGGTCGTGGCCACTCACCTGTCACGGTACTGCGCCTACCTCGTGGCGCTCAAGCCACAGCTCCTGCCGGACCACCCGGCATGGACGGAGGAGCTCTACGAGGGCGTCGTGGAGGAGGTGGCGAGGGTCCTCGCGCGCTGCGCTGGGCCGTTGGTGCGGTACGAGCGGGCGGCGACGTGCCTCGGCGGGAGCATGAACGAGACGCTGAGGAAGGCTTCCAAGCTCGCCCGGCAGCTGGCCGAGGAGGTCGGCGACGAGGAGGCGGTCTGGAGAATCCTGGCCGAGTTCTGGGCGGAGCTCGTCGTCTTCCTGGCGCCGTCGGAGAACGTGACGGCGCATGCCAAGTCGCTCCGGCGTGGCGGCGAGTTCATCACCGTGCTTTGGGCGTTGCTCGGGCATGCGGGCATTGTTTGCCGTCCCGAGAGTGACGTCGAACACTTGCGTTAGCTGATCATGATATAATTTTATTTATTTTTTACTTGTTTGAGCGTGTATATGAATATCAACTACATGTAACCTAGTATGAATATTGTATATTTGTATGCAACTCATCACGGACACACCCCCACTCATACTCCGTTCATCCTGAGGCGAGCCTGCGAGACGTAGCTCCCGCGGTATATCAGCGCCCTGTGGAACCCTCCTTTTCTTTTTGGACGGAAAATACTTCGCCTATATACATATTTCATGGTACAAAATGTGGTGAATTTTTTTTCGGAAACACTAACGCCCATACGTGTGGGCGTTTCCCAACACGCCAACACACTTGGATCGTCGTTCACTGTCTTTTGCGCGAATCTTGACACGAAAAGGTGGATTTAGTGTACTACATAGAACGGGGCTGGTGTGTGGGCGTCGGAGAGTTTGCCCACACGCCCGCACCATGCTATTTGCCGGCTGCGCTGTGTGGGCGAACTAGTTTCTGCCCACACAGCCACCACCTAGTTCATGCGCGTGTGGGCGAACTGCTTTTCGCCCACACGACACTCCTACGTTGTGGATGGCAACTGCAGTTACGCGAACGTGGCAACTAGGTAAACACACATGGCAACTGTGATTCTTTGCTAGACGGCGACTGCAGTTGTGCGTACGTGGCAATCAGATAAACACACATGGCAACTGTGATTAACAATACATGGCAACTATGGTTGGACTACATGTGGCAACTAGGTAAACACACATAGTGATGTGGAGCATCCTACGGTCATCACCATGTCAAGAGTTCGTTTGGCAAGTGAAACGTGCGACCTCTACTTCTCATACATAAAGATGAATCTTCTCCTTTACACGTGTTCACTTGACCCCTTCGAGGATGGTATACTACTTGACACTCCACTCGTGTGCATACATAGGTATTGTCGGAACATCATGGACGAGGAGGAGTGTGAGCACAAGTGTACAACTACACCATCTGCGAGTGAAGCCTGGAAGAGAAGGAAGAAGAGGAATCTGCCCAGCCCAGAAGGACCGGAACAACCGCCCAACTACCGCCCGGGCGGTACAACCGGCCGGCTACCGCCCAACAACCGGCCACCTTTCTGTGATCGAGCGGTGCAAGGCCGGTACTGCACCGGATGTACCGGTTTCTACCAATAGACTGGTACAACCGCCCCAACGTCCGGAACAACCGCTGCCCCTTCGGCGTGCACCTCCAGAACCAGAGTCTGGACTCCCAGCGGTACTACCGCCCCCACTTGACCGGTACTACCGCCCCGCAAAAGCTCCCAGCGGTACTACGGCCACACGACCGGTACTACCGGCCTGCCTGTGCGCAGTGAGAGGGGTTTCACCCCATGTATCCCCCAACTTACCCCCTTGGACTATATATACTTGTCCCTTAGCTCCGTACTAGGGTTAGAAAATATGATAGCTCATTTGTATGTGAGCTTTGCTCCTACCTTCCTCTACTCTTGAGAGAGAGAGAGACCACTACTCCATTGGAGGCCAAGACCTCCATCTAGGAGAAGATCATGCGGGATATATCATCAAGACCCCCTCTTGGGCGGCCCCCTTCAAGACCTCCTCACGGAGATGAACTCTACCTTGTATCTTTCCCTTTGTTGTTCATGTACCTTGTGGATCTTGTGTGTTTGATTGTCTAGTGGATGTGTGATCGGACTTGTTCTTGAGTGTTTCCCCTTGTGATTTCTCTCCGTTCTTCCCCGCGTTCATTGTGTTCTTCAAGGGATCCCACTCCAAACGTGAAAGATCGGCCTACACCGGGTTAGCCCTGTATCATATGGTATCATGAGCCACGTTGATCACGTTTTTGGAGCCCCTACCCTTTGTTTTCTAGCTTGATTTTGTTGATTTCGTCCTAAAATCCAAAATCCCCACCAAAAATAGCCCCAATTTTTTTTGTGATTTGTTGGTTTGATGATGTTTTGTTGATTTTGATCCGTGGATTTGCTTGGTTTCAAGTGGATCTAGCATCTCCCCAAGTTTCCCCATCTTTCCTCCATGAAATCTCTCCAATTTTGCCCCCGAAATCATCAATTTCTGCCCCAAAATCGCGCCCCCATTCGATCTGCGAAAAATCCCGACACGAGCGATACTACCGCCCATCCAAGTGGTACAACCGCTGGGTACCCCAAGCGGTACTACCGCCCCTCCCAGTTTCAGCGTTCCGAGTTTCACCGTTTTGGCCATAACTTCCACATCCGGAGTCCGATTTTCGCGTTCTTTAG
The DNA here is from genome assembly GCA_021605205.1 of Aegilops longissima. Lineage (NCBI taxonomy): Eukaryota > Viridiplantae > Streptophyta > Magnoliopsida > Poales > Poaceae > Aegilops > Aegilops longissima. The sequence continues at coordinate 152,829,391 of CM038681.1, forward strand.
CTCGTTGAGTAGCTATTGACACCCCCCATCCATCTAGATAGGTTCCAACACCAGTTGACTCCATCAAATTTTCCAAAATTTGGAAAGTTTGCCTAGGCCCTCCACCACATCATCCGCATATCCACCATAGCCTTCCGCAACCTAACCCAATTTGTTCCCTATAGTATTAGCGGTTGCTTGAGTAGTGATTCGAGTATCCTAAGGTGTTTCGGCTACTTAGGGACGATTGCTTCTTCATCAACCACCTCCATAACTTCCGCATAGGCTTGCCCACCATACACTTCCGCCACCCCAACTTAACCCAATCTTGTTGTGTTGAGAGTTGTGTCTCCTAAGGTGTTTCGGCTACTTAGGGACCGTGCTACCAACTCCGACACCTTGTATATCCCATCATTCCACTTCCGCATTGCCAAGTGAACACTACCACCGCTTTTCGCTAACACCATTTTGACATTTGACGTTTGAGATTTTGAGTTCACGGTTTTTCCGTTTCCTAAGATGTTTCGGCTACTTAGGGACGAGACTACATCATCTTGGTATCTACATCAAGAGCACCGCCACTCATCATCGCAAAGGACGGTAACCTCGACGACGCCATTGTATATTCCCCTTGCAAATTGCATTGATAACCCCTAGCCCATTTTGCGTTACTTGCCTACCGAGACTAGCCATTTGAGTATTGCCGGGCCACGTTACTTGTGCACATTAGTGATCTAAACCATCCATTGCATACATACCATATCATATTGGTATCATATCATACATTGTGTCACAATATCGTTCCCGCATATACACAATTGCTATCTTGGTTTGTGCATTGTGCAAAAGTGGCCATAGAAAAAAAAAATAAGCTTTTAAGCAAAAAGAGAAAGAGCAAAGAAGCTTGTAAGCAAGTACCATAGAATCATACCACATTGCATATAAGATTGTCATATCCGATCATCTTGGATCATCTTGAGAAACACCGGGAACCATACATACATAGCATACTTGGGATATAAAAGTTGCTACATTTTGCATCTTATAGGTTGTGCACAAGTGTCGTATCCGCCTATTGAGCAATCGTGCTAGCGTATCTCTTGAGTTGTGCAACACGAGCGTTTTGGTGGATTCCACATTTTGAGCTCATTCCTTGGTTGCACGACCCCATTTATCTATCCGTGTGTGTGTTTCCGTGTGCCATTCTTTGCTATTGGTCCATTTGTTTCACTTGCGAATTTGTGAATCTCTTTCAACATTATTGACTCTTGCTAACATTTTGCATCAAATTTTTGTGCCACTATCCTCACCGAGCTCTACCATAAGATTTACTTGATAGGTGTGAGTGAACAAGTCCGGTACCAATTCCACTATTCTTTCATCTCACATTGAGTGAAACAGGATACATCCTCAACTTTGGGAAAAAGGTAACTTGGTATTGTTTATCTCATTTCCTACTCACCTCTACTCGAGTCTTGTGATGGATAGGCAAGGCACTTCACCTTCGGTCTACAACAACAACGACGAGTTCGATGCCACGAACAACAACTCCGACGCCAAGATGCAAGCTCAAATGGAGGAGATCAAAGCCCTCATCAAGTCCTACAAGCGATCTTCCTCATCTTCGAGAAGACGCTCAAGAGCACATGCCTCCGAGCTACCATCTCCGGCAAGATCACATCGGCATCAACATCATCACCACCGCCAAGAACGTGGAGGTCATGAGCTCAACACCAACAACCGCTCAACGACTTCACCATCTTCCTTGGCATCTTCGCCAAGTGACTTCAAGGCATCTTCGCCTATGGACATACGGCATCTTCGCCAACAAGAACCTCAAGGCTACGCTCAAGAGAAGCTCCCCAAGCTCAAGTCCATGACTTCCACGAGCTACTACGGCCTCGACATCGACCATGCGATTCCTTTCTATGGGACTCAAGAACCCGAGGAGTATCTCGAGTGGGAGCGTTTGATGGACGACTACCTCAAGCTACATCAAGTTCGTTCCGAAGATCAAGTGAAGTGCGCCACAAGAAACTTCCACGACTACGCATTGGCATGGTGGCTTCACACACCTTCGGAGTACTACGACATGAGTTGGCCCAAGACGAAGAGAGCTTTGCGGCGAGAGTTTGTGCCTCCAACCTACACGGAACAACTTCTTCGCCAATTGGAGAACACCATCCAAGGATCCAAGCCCATCGACAAGTACTTCAAGAAGATGAAGATTGCCTTGCGACGAGCCGGCGTGGACGACCCCATTTCGATGAAGTTCCACTTCATGATGGGATTGAACAACGACATCTCCAAGACTATCCTCCTCGAGAACTACAAGTCCATCGACGACTACTACATTGGTGCTCTCAAGGCGGAACAATAACTCATGAAGGCCAAGGCTTCTCCACCCCAAGCAAACTTCTCGGCGACCAAGCTCTACGACAAGCATGAGGCTAGTACCACAAGATGTCCAAGCCCGACAAGCTCCAAGACGATGCTCCCAAGTGCGGCTTCACCGCCATCCCTCTTTGTGGCATTGATGATGCCGAGTCTACCTTGACTCTTTTTCAAGATGGTGCGACGACAAGTACGACTACGGAGACCTTCAAGGACCAAGCTTTGGATGCAAGCGACAAGGTGGCGAGCAAGGATGATGCTTCCATCTTAGGAGGCGAGAGTGATGATGTGCCATCTTCGGCCTTCATCCACGGCGACGGTGACGAGATGATCGAGCATGGGATTTTCCCTTCGGTCATGGAGGAGAGTGATGATGTGCCATCTTCGGCCTTCATCCACGGCGACCACGATGAGATGGTTAAGCATGGGATTTTCCCTTCGACCACGGCGACGTATGATGACTTGAGTGACTTGTGCCACCATATTGAGAGTGAGAGTAACTTCACCACTAGCCCCATATATGATGTGTTTCCCCAATTCCCATGTGAGGAGAGCCACAACCCCCACCACTTAAGTGAGATGAGTGACTCCACCATATGTTACTTTGAGTGCACCTACTTTGAGGGAGTGAGTGAACCACCACATAGAGAGAGTGAGATAGTTGATAGGTCTCGTGAGGCCATTTGCATTTCTAACAACTTGACCTCTACCTCTATCGTGTCTTCTCATTTGGTGCTAGGTCCCATTTATGATGACGTGTCGATCCTCGACGACTTCGTCCTCCCTTTGGACAAGACGATGGCCATGGTGGAATATGATGCACCCCCACATGGTTCCATCAAGATGAAGATGACCACCATTTGGTCTTTCCCACCTCACCTACACCACTTGAGTGGAATGACAAAGGTAACAAAGGTGGCGGTGATGCTCTAGTCGCACTAGTGGACATTCTTGAGATTGATTGCTTGCATGATGTTGATCCACCTAGTACCATGCTTCATGCTAGTATGATTTCCCCATGTGATGATTTGCCCATTTATGATGAATATGATGATTCTCATGTGGAGTCTATTAGTTGTGATGCCATGTTACATAGGATTTCTTGTGACAATTCTTTAGGTCACATCATGTTTGCTAATCCGCTTGACTTGTCATATGCTATGCATGAGATCCATCATATGTCTTATTTGCAATCTCTTCATAGTGACTATGCATATGCCATTAAAATAAACCCAATTTGCACATATGGCATAGATGACAAGCCCATGGTTATTGGCATTTGTTTTTCTTGTGATGATATTGATATGCTCCCTTTGCATCCTTTATCTCATATGCGATGCCATGCCCTCCTAGCTTCGGATATGCATTGTTTTGGATGTTGTCCATTTTCTCCATGTGATGTTTCCGCTATTGCTCATGAGGAGGCCCCCATAGTTTCCTCATACATGTTAGGAGAGTTTGATCCATCCCATTCATTGCATGATCTCCATACTTGTGTGGACCATATGCTCCCTATGAATGAAAATGCTATTGATGCGCCATATACTTGCATTCTCAATTTGTGTCCCCATCGTGTCATACACAATAACTATTATTTCATGATGGATGACATGTTCTTATACCATGCATCAAATTTCTTTGAGCGATGCTTATCTTGTGCTAACTCACACACGCACATACACATCATGATGGATGATGTGTACATTTACCACGCGCACAATTTCTTTGGTTTGTGTCTCTTTTGTGTAGGTACCCATGAATACTTGTCGACCTCGCAATCCCACGAGTTGACAAAACGAGCTCTAGAGAGCAACGATGATTTGGGATCCCATGGATTGTATTTCCCACCGCTCTCTTTGCGCAAAGACTTCGTGCATTTCTTCTACATGGCCCTCACTTGGCTATGGGTTGTTCTCCATTATATATACTTTGCCCATATTGCCATGTTCACTTTGCATGATATGCCCATTCCTATGCCTTTGCCATGCATTTGTGACCCATGCTTTGCATTACACATGATGATTGATTCTAGTACTTGTATGTGTATTTGCAAGCTTGGTGGAGATATCACTTGTTATTGCCATGTTCTATTCATGACCCATTCCTATGATGATACTTTCGTCTTGCTTTGTGTCCGTGCTTGCGATATGTCATGTGCATTGTTTATGCCTAGTATTTGCTCACATGACATGATTGCCATGATTTACTCTAGTGTGTTGCATCTTCGCTTCACTAGTTTGCACGGCTTGATCTCTATGCTTGCTAATGTTGCATCACCCATGACTCATACTTGCTCATCGCATGCGGTTGATGACAACCATCCATATGCTTTGCACATGATTCATATTGCTTCTTGTCATATATCTCCATGTGTTGCCTCTCTCATGCTCGATGACTTGCCATGTATTGAGTGCAACAATGCTTATAGTCTTGCTCATGAGATCGCCCCCATAGCATTCTCACATATGTTTGGAGATATTGACATATTCCTTGTGAAGCATGCTTGTCTTACTTCTTTGCACCATATACCTAGTGCCATGAATATAGCCATTGTTGCATCATATTATTCATGCACTTGTGCTTCTAATGGTTTTGTGCAAAAGATGAGAACCATCATGATGGATGATGTGTTTGTCTACCATGCGCATACTTTCTTTGTTTTGTTTTGTGCATGTGTAGGATACTTGGACTTCGTGTCGACTTCCACTTCACATGAGTTGACCATTCGAGCTCTTGAGAGCGAGCCTCATACATTCTACCACGACTCGCTTATACGCCGTATTTGCTTCCACTTTGGCATTGTGAAGAATGCACAAGGACACACCTTCAAGGTGACATCATTCTTGAGCTTGGATATTGTGGATCATACTTCATGTGTTGCTTGCACCATTTGCACGCATATTCGAGATATTGCTTTCACCCATGATTGCCACATTTCCATGCATCATGATATATATGCCTTGTGTGTTGCATCCAATTGTTGGATTAATTGCTCCTACCATATGTTTGGTTGCAACAATGTCACTTCTTCACATATGCCATGTCCCATTGCTTGTCTCATGTTTGACTTTGCCTCACACATGATGAACAATTACTCTTTATATTGTGTTGAGTGCCACACTATATTCACTACACCCTATGCACATTATGCTTGGATTGTCTTGCACTTGACCCATGTGTTTAGACATCTCATCTTATTTGGTGTTGTGAATGATTCCTATGCCTACCATCGACCATTTGTCGAGCGCTTTATGCATGCTTGCTATAACCTTGAGGTGGATGCTTATGCTCTTTTCACACATATTTGCATCTCTACCTCACATTTACATGCTTGTCCACATGATATCTTTCCTTGTGCTCAATTTATGTGCTTACATGCCATGTCACAATCCTTTGTCAAACCATATGCTATGCTTGATGACAACACTTGTTTGGTGAATCACCTCTTGAATGCTTGGTTTTGCACTAATGCTAACCACATTTATTTTTCCAAGTGTTTGTTGTCCTTGCTCATTTTGAAGGAATCCCAAGACGGTGCGACATTGGAGAGTGCCCATTGCAAGCTTGAAGATGACGAGAACTTGGTGATTGACCAATCCTACACGGCGACGCCATCTCTTTCCCATGGTGATTTGGTTTTTGATCCGAGGTCGGATCTTTTCCAAGTGGGAGGGGATGATGCGGAGCATCCTACGGTCATCACCATGTCAAGAGTTCGTTTGGCAAGTGACACGTGTGACCTCTACTTCTCATACATAAAGGTGAACCTTCTCCTTTACACGTGTTCACTTGACCCCTTCGAGGATGGTATACTACTTGACACTCCACTCGTGTGCATACATAGGTATTGTCGGAACATCATGGACGAGGAGGAGTGTGAGCACAAGTGTACAACTACACCATCCGTGAGTGAAGCCTGGAAGAGAAGGAAGAAGAGGAATCTGCCCAGCCCAGAAGGACCGGAACAACCGCCCGGGTGGTACAACCGGCTGGCTACCGCCCAACAACTGGCCACCTTTCTGTGATCGAGCGGTGCAAGGCCGGTACTGCACCGGATGTACCGGTTTCTGCCAATAGACCGGTACAACCGCCCCAACGTCCGGAACAACCGCTGCCCCTTCGGCGTGCACCTCCAGAACCAGAGTCTGGACTCCCAGCGGTACTACCGCCCCCACTTGATCGGTACTACCGCCCCGCAAAAGCTCCCAGCGGTACTACCGGCCACACGACCGGTACTACCGGCCTGCCTGTGCGCAGTGAGAGGGGTTTCACCCCATGTATCCCCCAACTTACCCCTTGGACTATATATACTTGTCCCTTAGCTCCGTACTAGGGTTATAAAATATGATAGCTCATTTGTATGTGAGCTTTGCTCCTACCTTCCTCTACTCTTAAGAGAGAGAGAGAGAGAGAGAGAGAGAGAGAGAGAGAGAGAGAGAGAGAGAGAGAGAGAGAGACCACTACTCCATTGGAGGCCAAGACCTCCATCTAGGAGAAGATCCTGCGGGATATATCATCAAGACCCCCTCTTGGGCGGCCCCCTTCAAGACCTCCTCACGGAGATGAACTCTACCTTGTATCTTTCCCTTTGTTTTTCATGTACCTTGTGGATCTTGTGTGTTTGATTGTCTAGTGGATGTGTGATCGGACTAGTTCTTGAGTGTTTCCCCTTATGATTTCTCTCCGTTCTTCCCCGCGTTCATTGTGTTCTTCGAGGGATCCCACTCCAAACGTGAAAGATCGGCCTACACCGGGTTAGCCCCGTATCACATAGCAACTACTGTTTGACCATATGTGGCAAGTAGTTAATCACACACGGCAACTACGGTTTGATTACGCTCGGCAACTACCATAAATTAGACATGACAACTATAGTTAACCAAAACAGATAGAGTTGCCATGCTTTTACAACTACACTTGCCATCCCGGATAACTACATCTGCCAACCAGGATGGCAACTAAATCGTCATCCTGCGGGGTACCTAACGTAGCTGCGCCAGGACGTGTGGGCATTTTTGCTTCGTGCCACACACGCGGGGTGGAGATGAGTAATACTTGTTGGCGTGTGGCACGAAGTAGCCGCGCCCACACGTGTGGGCAATTCTAATGTCCGCCCACACATATCCCGTGTGGGCTGCCTCCTGCTCACACCACATACGATGTGTGGGCGCATGTTGAATATACCACACGTGTGATGGATATCAGCGTCTTTTTTTTACAAACAAATTGCCCTGATCCTACTCGGCCCAGTATAGCCCGAGTTAGGAACGGGAGAGTCGTTCCTTCCGAGTGCTCCTATACGCCGCTCGCTGCAGCAAGAAGTCGCCGTTTCGCACAGGAGAAGGTTCGCGTGGGCCGGCCCATTCGCTGTCCTTCACCGAATGAAAGAGATGCCAAATATAAAGGGAGCGACAGTTTCGGAATCGAACCCGAAATCTCTTCATATGCACGCTATGCCCTAGCCACTCCACCAGGTGAGCTATTTGTGGAAGAGTGGCAGCGTCAATATAAAAATACCAAACAGAAGTAGCACAAAAAAAACAAGTTCACAAAATCTACTATATCTAAATAACTAGCCCCCACTATTAGGAATTCTCTTGCTTCTCCTTAAGCCACATCACCTAAATTAATTTAATTGTTAGATATACTAGATCAGTCTATTATAGCCGTTGGATCTACACAATGAGAGCCACTCCACCACCCACATGTAGTAACCGATGCATGCATGCATGAGAGCCACTCCACCACCCACATGTAGTAACCGATGCATGCATGCAAATGTATGTAGTATCAGGCCTAAAAGGTGTTTATAATCAAGAAAAATAGGACGCATGCATAGATTGCAGGAGCTTTCATTGTAGAAATCATAGATTCTTCATCCGGTGTATATGCCTCATTTTCCACTTCATATTCTTCCAATAATAAGCGCAGACTAGCAACTATGTCATCAACTTTTTCAATGCATTCATAAGAAGATGGCTCAATGCCATGGAGCATGGCAAAGCAAGCTACCAACATTTTCCTCTTGTATCGAGGATCAAGAATTATAGCTATAGCCATTAGACCTTGGATGTCGCTCCAATACTTATCAAATTTTTCAGTCATGCTTTTTGTCATTTCTTTGATAGTGTTGTTGCTAGATGCTTTCCACTGCCTCATTTTCATTTTAATTTCACATATCTTAGGAAAGTACACATTGGCAGTTACATAATCAGTTCCAGAAAATAGCTCGGTTATTTCATAGAACAACCTAAGCCTCTCTACAACATCTACAGCGAAAGCCCATTCTTCTGAACTAGGCAGCCACTCATATTGCTTTTCTTTTTCTTTTGCACGTTCAAAGACAGGTCTATAAGGCAAAGAAATATCAAGCATTACAAAAGTAGAGTTCCACCTAGTCTTGCAATCAAGTTTCAACTTCCTTTTAATTTTCACTTTCTTATACTTGGCCATTTCCTCAAACTTCTCTATCCTTTTTGGTGAGGCGATCCAATATGCCACACTTTCACGAATGTTTTCTATAGCTGATTGCATGACATCTAGGCCATCCTTCACTATCAAATTCAAAATATGTGCACAACAACGCATGTGAAGTAAAGTACCTTCACAAAGAAGCTTACTTTTTCCTATCTTCCCCACAATCTCCGCAATTGCCTTGTCATTGGCGTTGCAATTATCAACGGTCACAGTCAAGAGCTTTTCATCAAGATTCCATTCAACCAATGATTCAAGGAGCTGCTCAGCTATCACTTCTGCATTATGTGGTGCTGGAACATAAATAAACCTACAATTTGCACACAAACGCAATAGTTGATGAAATCTTAATGGGCTGCTGAAAATCTTAATGGGCACACAAACGCAATATATGATGTGGGAACATGTATATACCTCATGAGAATGTTCCTTAGCCTCTAAGACTCATCAATGAAATGGGCTGTAATAGCCATATATCCCTTCTTTTGGCTGTCAGAAGTCCACATATCGGTGGTGACTGCGACCCTTGATTGTACCATACTCATATACTCGATGGCCTTCTTCTTTTCTATGTCGTACCTTTCCACAATGTCAGTTCTACAAAACAGAAGATAAGGAACAGAGTAAATGTTATTTGCACGAGAGAAACAAGAAACATTACGAGGAAACAGAAAACTAAAGACATAGCAGCATATTACCTAATAGTATTTCTAGTATGCAGCTTGAACAATGGCTGAAGTGCAGCAACAAATCTCCTAAAACCAACATGGTCCACCATAGACAAAGGATAATCATACAACACCAACATGTTGCCAAGCTCTGCTCTAGCGTACTCTTGGTTAAAAGTGTAGCTCTCCATGCTCACTTTCCCATCATTCTCGGCCATCACCTTCAATGAGGCTTGATGCAAAGTTTTACCATCCTTCGTCTTCAACTTCCTAAGAGTACAACTCTGAAGATGCAACTTTAGATGCTTAGTACCATTCCTTGATCCTGCGGTAAGTGTCTTATGACACCAATTACACTTGGCCTTCCATTCTCCATTTATCTTCAACTTCTTCATGTCCAACCAAACCTTAGACGTGAGCTTGCGACTAGATGGTTGATGTGGATGCACCTCTTCCGCCTCATCCTCTTCTCCTTCATCGTCTGAAATGCTAACATGATCTCCATCTTCATCCATTGGTGTCGCTGTGTCCATGGACTCATCTACTTGGCTTCGGCCATTGTTTGTATCACTGCACAAGAAAGTTAACAATTCACTATATAGCACAACTAGATTTTTCCAAACTTAATATACCACACAGAAATGTTTACAGAAACAGTCATAGAAATCGCTTTGTAAAAGTTACAGAAATAATTCACTGTATATAACCTTCTTTTGTATTACAAGATCAAACTACACTAAATGATTTACAGAAACGATTCACTTTATATAACCTTCTTTTGTATATACAAGTTTTTCTCCTAAACTAGAACAAGTCAATGATCTGGAAATAAATTTATGGCATGGCATTCTAACTCCCAAATTTGCTATTCCAATTCTAACTCCCATTCTAACTCCCACATTTAGTACATATTTATCAACACTCACTTTCATTCTTACACCATACTTCATACATAACAGAATCAAATAGATCAGTTCATGCATCATAGAATTTTATGAAAAAGTGAGAAAAATTTCACCGCTTTGGACGCTTTGGTGCCCTTTTCGTTGGTGGGGTCGATCTGTTCCTCGCAGGAGCAGGAGCAGCCGGACTCTTCCGGGTGCTGGCCACCGCCGTCGCGCCTCCACGGCCACGGCCACGACCCACCTTGTAACCGGGCGCAGATGAGTTGGAGCGGCGCCCGGGATTCTGCCCCGTTGAAGGTGGTTGGAGACGCATGTTCTTGGAGGTAGATGAAGGTGTCGGCGTCCGCACCTGAGAACCACTCCCGCCGGCGCCATCTTGTCCGAGACCGTCCTCATCCACGGGTGTTGAGGTTGAGCGGACGAGGTCCCCATCAGTGCCGAAGTAGTGGGCCTCCTCGACGTCCTCTGGACCGCTTTCCATCCGCGCCGAAGTTGAGGTTGGGAGGTGCTCCGGTTGTCCGGCGGTTGAGATGGAAGAGCTGCGGCAACGGCAAGCGAGATGAGTGGAGGAGGCGCTGTGGAGGGAGGAGATGTGGAGGTGGAGACGAGGGAGATGGCCTGGTTCCCTGCCCAGGCAGCCGCAGCGGCCGGTGGCGGCGGCGGCAACCTAGGGTTGCAGCCCGTGTGAGAGAGATGGGTGTGACGGCGCGATGGGGTGAGGGTGAGGGGTCGAGCTGCCGAGGGGCGGAGGGGGTTTTGTGCGGGCCTGCGTGGGCTAGGGTTGCGGCCGCTGGGTGCTAGGCTAGTTTTTTTTCTTTTTCTACTGAATGACATAGGGGGCCTACATGTAAGATGTATTAACATGCGGGTAGGCGGGTAGACGGTTATGGGTACTGCATTCCCGTACCCATACCCGGCTTACCCGACGGGTATAGATTTTTCCCATTTAAATACCCATGGGTATTTTATTTTCCCATACCCTTACCCTAATAGGGTTTTTACCCGTCGGGTTAGCGGGTAACAGGTACCCATTGCCATGAGGAGCCGTGGGAGCCCCCCAAACCAGTTTTCCACGGCTTCGTGATTTCTAGGCGTTTTTTTTTCTGGTTCCTTTTTTCCTTTTCTTTTTATTTTCTTAAATGCGCGAACATTTTTCAAAGTCTTAAACTTTTTTCAAGTTGAATTAACATTTGTTAAAATCGGTGAACTTTTTGAATTTGATGAAAGTTTTTCAAAATCGATAAACTCTTTTTCAAAATTGAATTTGAAAAAATTTCTTTTTTTCGAATTGGATGAACTATTTTCAATATCCAAAATATGTTCAGATTTCTCTAAATTCGTTTGACTTTTCAGAAAATGCTTTCAAAATCAAATTTTGTTCATGTTTTCGAATTTTGTTCACGTTTCAAAAATAGTTCTGAATTCCAAATTTGTGTTCACCGTATTGAAGAAAAATGTTCACCATACATTGAAAAAATGTTCAGTGTGTATAAAAAAAGTTCATCATGTATAGAAATTTTGTTCAGCATGCATTCAAAAGGAGTTCGTCGTATTTAAAAAAAGTTCTATGTGTATTTGAGTATTGTTCACCATACATTGAAAAAATGTTCAGTGTATATAAAAAATGTTCATCGTGTAGAGAAATTTTGTTCAGCATGTATTCAAAAAAAGTTCAGCATATTTAAAAAAAATGTTCAGTGATTCTTTGAATAATGTTCACCCTGTACTAAGAAAATTTTCAATGTGTATTATAAATTCACTTTCTAAAAATTGTTCACAGCACAAAAAAGTATTCAAATTTCGAAATTTGTTCAGTTTTTGAAAAACATAGTTCACGTTTAAAAGAAAAGGAATATTCAAAATTTGCATACGATTTTCGAAACATTTGTTCGCATATTTAAGATTCTCATTTTTTTTCAAAATCGATTTTTCTTTATTGATGAACTTTTTTTTCAAATTCGTAAACTTTTTTATAAGTTCCTGGACTTTCTTTAAAAATTTATGAAAATTCTTGAATTCACGAAAGTTTTCAAAATTTTCGATTTTTTGTTTTTGTTTTCGTCAAAGTCAATAGCTCAGTGTCGAGATCGAGCTGCACACCACGCCCCCGACGTTCCTCTCCGGCAACAGCCGCACCTCATCGGCGCTCTTTTCCTCTCTTCATCATCGCTCCTCTTAGGCCACAGCCGCACACCGGCTCGCGCTGAGCCACCTCTCTAGCTACCACGCCCGCGCCAGACCCGAGCAGGGATGCACACAGCAAACGTTATTCCTGATGTAGCAAGATTTTTAGATGAATCTGTTGTTTGGTGAGAGAAAAGGGGAAGAAGACGAATATAACGTGTGGGTCCAAATAGTCTGTGAGATAAGCTAGGTATCCCGGTCGGGATTTTTATTTTCCCGGTGCGACAAATAGGCCTAGGGTCGAAATTGGCTGGGATCGTTGAATACAGGGTGCCGAATTCAGGGATTTGGAGTTGAGGGTTTAAATCCGACAGCATCTATAAATACAAGGTTTAAAATAGACTTTACTCCTTAACCGATCCAGGAAGCGAACTAGGCGATCGAGGAAGAATGAACGAGGGAGCGAGGGGAGCGAACGAGCAGAAGTGGAACAAGCGAACGAGGCAAGCTGAGCCGGCCCAGTTCGCGGACGTGTGGGCGCCAGAACGGGAACCGGCGCCCATTAGGAGCTCCCAATTCGCCGCAGAATGCGGCGAATAGGGTTTTCCGTTCCTTCCTGCCACGCGCAGGATCATAATCCGCTCTGCCCCGTGCGCTCCGCTGGAAGCCGCCGCCACCCATCCTTCCCCAACGAAGTCTCTCTCCAGCCTCCGGCCTCCGTCTTCCTCCGGTGGTTTTGTGACCCTGTTAATTTGGACGCGTCCCTATGAGTATTCGGCGATTTGTGTATCTGGCGGCGGCCGATGGCGCCAACCGCACCAACACTCTGCGCCGCATAGACACGTCGTCCTTGTTCCGCCCAACGCCGCCAAGACGAATCGTGGACCCGCCGCCGGCCATAGAGGACGCTCCCTTGCCGGAGCCAATCTTGAGCTTCTACCCTCCTCACAAGCCGGAGCTCGACGGCACCATGTGCTTCTTCCTCCTCAAGAACGGGGGAGAGGGCAAGGTGATCGCAGCGGACCACACGGGCCGCTCCGTGCTCTACGATCTCGGCCTGCACGCCATCCGCGCCATGCCCAGCATGAAGGCTCCCAAGTGCATGCCCGTCTCCCTCACCGTCCGGAACCGCCTCTACGTCCTGGACCGGATCCCGTCGCTGCCGGACGGCAGAGAGCAGCAGAGCTTCGAGGTTCTCACCTTCCGTCAGCCCCGCTATGACTACGGCGACTGGCGATGGCGCTCTCTGGATGTGCCTCCCTACTTATCGGAGCCAACCTGCGGCCCCTCTGGCTCTGGTCACATTCAATCCTACGCTGTGGTCGACAGCTCAAACATCTGTATATCCACTGGCGGCGTCGGCAGCTACTCCTTCGACACCAAGAAACGGGTGTGGAGCAAGTCGGGGGACTGGGCGTTGCCGTTCAGCGGCCTTGCTGACTATGTGCCCGAGCACAAGCTCTGGTTCGGCATGTCGTTGTTGGACAGAGGTAGGGCCTTCTGTGCGTCCGACCTCGCCGCCGCCACTGCGGTTGCCCCGCCTGAGGTGCACACAGCGTGGGAGGACGCCACGCCACAGATTGAAGGAAACCTGCTGGTCTCCTATGCCGTGCACCTCGGCGGAGGAAAGTTCTGCATCGTCAGGTTTCTTGAAGTTGGTACGTGTGAAAGGTTACTCATGGACTTTGACACTGTGGAGACCATCGTGGTGTTCACCGGCGTGGAGGTGGAGAGATGCGGTCAAGTGCGGCCAAATTTCGTGTTTTGACCCTTTTTGGAAAGAAAATCAGGATATGACCCCAGTTCGGAAAAATTTCGGGATCTGGCCCTTTTGCCTACCGCCAGAAGGCCTGGCGGTAGGATTGCGTGTCTTACCGCCATAGCCTACGGCGGTAGGCCATTTGACGGCGACTGACGGCCGTTGGCAGCCGCTGACGTGGAAAAGGGCCTACCGCCATCGAGCTCAACTCCCCCCCCCTCTTTCTTTGAAGCACAAGAGCCTCCCAAATCTCTCTCATTTGTTTGAGATTTCTCCGGTGGATTCTTACCATTTTCATCACTCAGGTGGCTCTCTCATTTCCCCTCATTTTGATTGGTTGATATCTTTGTTTACTTTGCATTTGCTCATTTGATTGCAAACCCTAGCTCATCATTTTCGTGTGGTCAAATCAATTACTATGATCCATTTAGGTTTATGTTTGTGGTTTCCTTATGTATGATGTGCTTAGAATTGCTTGTAGAAAAGTTTGTGTGCCTAGATCTAGTGCTAGTCTTAATGTATATAATGGGGGTTAGGTTATGCTTAAGAAAGCAATTAAAGCTAAGTTACTTTAATAGCAACTTTTCGAATTGTAGGATGGCACCGTTCATTTTCTTTGAAATTTCTCTTTGAGTAATGCGCGAACCGTGAACGCGAATTGATTGAGGAAAAGATGAACTTGTGGATCGAAGCCATTGATGCGTTGAATGCGGAGTGTAGGGCCTTTTCATATAATTATTTCAATAAAGACCGTTCCGAAAATTTTATAACAAAAAAGGAGAGGCTGATGAAGAAGCTCAAGACGGCGGAAAAAATTGTAGGCGTGAATGTGGCGGTGTTGAAAGCAACGCAAACAAGGGTAAGGTCTTTGCAAAACTCCTTGCTCTTGCATGCCCGGTAAAAGTTTGCAACAAAGTGTCTCATGCACCAACGGTGTTGAAGCTTTGGAAGACCGGGAATATCAACGTCTATTGCTTTGAGAATCCCATGATGGCGATCCGATATAATGCATACCTCTCTATTGCCTATCACCTTGGTTCTCACATGCTCCATGAACCACTCCCAATTATCATCGTGCTCCGAAGGCACCAAGGCAAATGCCACCGGCAACACGTTATCATTTGAAGAGTGGGCCATCGCCACCATCAATGTTCCCTTGTATTTGCCGGTCAAGAATGTACCATCTATAGACAACACCGGGCGACAATACGTGAATGCCTCAATGCATTGTCCAAAGCTCCAGAAGGCACGACGAAACACTCTGGCAATTGACTCCACCTGATGGCGCATTCCCGGGTTTCGATGAGCAATTGCTGCCAACATCTTGGGGAGAATGTTATATGCGGCCCCATAATCACCATGCAGCATCCTAATAGCGTTTGCCTTCGCCATCCATGCCTTCCCGTACTTGACCGGGTGTCCGAATTGTTCCTCAATCGAAGACATGAGAAACTTGACCTTCACGGTTGGATCATGTGCTATTTGATGCAACAATTTATATCCTAGATACTCCGACGTGAGTTGACGGTGTCCTTTGCTTTGGTCGGCCTTGTCGAGGGTACGCACGTGTGAGTGCCAACATGACTCTTCAAGACCCATTGCCGGTTTCTTTGATTTTTCTACCGCGGACCATCCATTTGCAACCTTCTTTGTCACATTTGACCGTGTACCGAAGTTTTTGATTTGAATGACCAACAACAAACGGCCTATGGTTCCTAATGGCATAGTCACACAACCATATCTTGAACTCTATCAAAGAACCAAACTTGATGCCTTTCTTCAAATGAGCATTCTCATCCTCATTTTACTGGTCGAGGATCACTAAATTTGGGGCACGGCGTTGGCTCGGACAACCATAATCTCATCCCACCATCAACTTGTTGCATTGTCCGCAAGACTCACATCTCTAAACAAAGACGGCCCTCTCTCCTTGCCGGTCACCTACTTGTAGATTTCGTTTTTTTCTTGCATCAACCCAACCTCATCCAACTCTTCCTCCGGACCCTCGTCATCCGAGTTATACCCACACATACGGTTATAAGGGAGGGTACGGTCCATGTCTTGTTGCCGCACAATGACATCCAAGTTACCAATTGGATTGTAATGGATCTCTTCATTCTCCGAGTAAACATCCTCCTCTAGAGCAACAATAGCATCATCATCAACATGAGGAATAGCATCTTCTTCAACATGAGGAATAGCATCATGACCGAGTACTATGGCGCTAGCGTTGATATGATCTTCATTGGGTTGGCTACTTGGTGGTTGGCTAGAAGAATTGGGGACATACACCTCGGCACTGTCATCATGCATGGGGGAGGATGCATTGCGGTTGAGATCAATTTGCAAAGGAGGAGGAGGATCAACCTTTGTGGCAAAGATCTCAAGAGACTTGTCTTGTGATCGTCTACTTTTCCTTGTACACATTCCAATGCAATTGGGAGGTGATGGGCATACTCTTTAATCGGGACTTTACTCCCAATCCAACGTCATACCTCCCAATAAGCTTAACCTCGGCATTTGGGTCATTCCAATGTAAGACGCTTCTCACTTGAACTACAAGATCATCAAAGCTTGGACTTGTGTCAAAAACCATAGCCTCTTCCCCTTCATCGTCATTTCCAAGCATAAATGTTGACTTGTCCAAATAATGAACGTTTACGAGCTTATGCATCTAAGAAAATGGGAAGAATATAATCAATCCATATATGTCATCCAACCAACACAAATGGACAAATGAACGAAATTTTGCATAACTACTATTCATACTAAAGTTAACCTAACAATTAACCACTAACCCTAACCATAACCCTAACATAACCACTATAACCCTAACCCCAACATAACCACCAACATAACCACCCAACATCCCTAACCCTAACCCTAACACCAACCCCTAACATAACCACAACCCTAGCCATAAATGCATCATAAATGCACACAACAAGATCAACACCTAGGGTTTGCAATAAATTGACCAAATCAACACAAAACAAAGATCTCAACCAATCAAAAGAAGGGGGAATGGGGGAGGTACCTTGGGTGATGAAAATGCTCCGGATCCACCGATGAAATCCCAAGCAAATGGAGTGGATCTAGGGGGTTTGTGAGGGGAGAGAGGGAAGAGGAGCTGAGCACGGGGAAGAAGATGAGTGGGGAAGAAGAGTGGTGGTGGGGCCCACAAACCAGCCCCTCCCCACCTTATCCAGAACAAAGGACCCTACCGCCAGAGGGTATGGCGGTAGGCTCGATACTCTCGCCGTGGGGATGGCGGTAGGCCCTTTTCACGTCGTGGCTGCCAAGCGGCCGTCGATCGCCGTCAAATGGCCTACCGCCGTGAGGCTATGGCGGTAGAGACACATAATCCTACCGCCAGCCTTACGGCGGTAGGCAAAGGGTCGATCCGAAATTTTTCCGGCGGGGTCATATCCCGATTTTCTTTTCAAAAAGGGTCAAAACATGAAATTTGGCCGTCAAGTGCTTCATGCGGTACAGCATAAGTCGATGCGTTACAAGCTTACAGACAACCACATCATCCACTGGGTATTTTAAAGGGACGGGTCTAGCTGGCGGCCGGGCGCTAGCTAGCGTTCGCTATCGGCCGGTAAAATAAAGCAAGTGTCTGTTCTTGGTTCCAGAGACTAGACAATCGCATATAGGCAAAATTACTATAATCCAAAAGTGCTAAAAAGAACACTGTTAATTAATTATCCTGTGTGGTCTTTTTTCACGTGATGAATGCCTGCATGCCACTGCATTAATTTTCCTTATGTTTATCTCTTGTGCATCAATTTTTGGTTTTCAAAATTATAAAAGACATCTTTTAAACCGCGCGTCGAAATTCAGATCCGTTTTCATTGTTGAAACCCTCGCGACGTGATCTTCAAAAGTAGATCCCGCATGGGGATGTTTCGACGAACTAGTCTTCCTGCCAACTAAACATTAATATATATATATATATGTGCAACTAGACTACATTGTCGCGCCAACTGTGCATATATGTGTGCCAACTATTCCTGCCAATTAAATATCAATGTGTGTGCAACTAGACTACATTGCCGCGCCAACTGAGCATGTGTGTGTGCCAATAGTCTTGCCAACTAAACATCAATATGTGTGCAACTAGACTATATTGTCGCGCCAACTGAGCATATGTGTGTGTAACTAGTCCTGCCAACTAAATATCAATGTGTGTGCAACTAGACTATATTATCACGCCAACTGAGCATATGCGTGTGTCAATAATCCTGCCAACTAAACATCAAAGTTGTCATGGTTGCTAGACTGCAATCTCATAGGAAGTTGGATCATGCAGATCCAAAAATTGGTTTTGCAAAAAGTTGCACGATGTAGTACTAAAGTTGCACAATATAGTACTAAAGTTGCACCATATAGCACCAAAGTTGGCATCAAAAAAATTTCGTCGAAATATACTCATGCGGGATCTAGTTTCAAAGATCTCATCGCAAGAGTTTCAGCAGTGAAAACGGATTTGAATTTCGACGCGCGGTTTGAAAGATATGACTTTTTAAAACTTAAAACTCCGAAATGAATATGCGTGGATCTGTTCTGTTCGGAATGGAGTAATCAGTGTGAACGCATTTAATGCTAATAGCCACATACATTAGAAGTCAAAAAAATTAACAGCCACATGCATGCTAGACGCGGCCGCTCCATTCAACCAAATAGTGCGTATGCACTTTTTAGATTTTAGGATTTTAAAGAACCATACTGTTGTTGGGAACTTGGGATATCCTTATTATGTGGGTTAGTACGTGGGATGTAAGCAGAGAATCAGTTTTCTGATATGCTAATTTGTTTTTTTTTTTATAAATATCTCCGAATGAGGTTTGGAAAACGCAAACATTTTCTGCATTGCTTGGTTTTCTAAAAACCAAAAACTTTCTAAAATGCATTCCTTTTATAGTGAGGTCATTTTTTTTGAAATATTCAAGCATTAAAAACAGCATCTGAAATTTTCAAACATTTTATAAATTCCACACAATTTCTTTTAATCTTTTCAAAAGTTCTAAGCATTTCAATTTATTGGACATTTTTTAAAAAACTAAAGAAAAAGAAGTGAAAGACAAAAAAACAAACAAAAGAATATGGTAGGAGCCTTCTAGAAGGTTCTCAAAACCCAGGTGATGCAGTACGTTTGCTCCGAAATGGGTTGGCCTAATGGAAATCACAACGTGAGTCTCGCTGTTCTTTTGAGAGACAATTGGATGAAGGGAATGTCTAATAGGAAATTGCCTGTTCAAGGCCATGGAGGTATATTCATATGGCTCCAATATTCTTTTATGGAAAAGGGAAAATAAAAAACTAAATGAATGATAGAAAACCTGGGGAAATTAAATACATATAGAAAACCAAAAAGAAACAATGAAAAAGAAAGAAAACCTCTAAAAACCCAAAAACTTTTTTAAAATGGGAAATGAATAAGAAATTATCGCTGGAAAAGCAAAGAAACATGCATGGCTAAAAATCCAGTCTAAGCTCGCCTAAAAAAAATCCTTCACAACTTGAACCAAAGCTGGGGGCAATGCCCCCCCCCCCCGGTATGTACCTAGTTTTACCTCTGATTGTTTGTACAATCTCATAGTATCTCACAAATTATAACACTAAAAAGACATGTGGCATCCAAGCTAGGACTGGTATATGTGCATTCAAGTTGGCAGCGATCCAACTTCTGGCGGCGGCCATCCTCCTGAGAGTGCATCGCAAAGGTGGTGGCTTGCATATCTTGGGCATGTGGAGGCGGCAGGGCGGCACGAGGCCCGTGTCGCCCGGTGCCTCACTATGTTTGAGGTGGTGCTTGCGAGATTAAGCTTCTCGGGTAAAGTATCAGCTACTCTCATCCTTGGGTACTCCCGGTGCTCCAAACTAAAAAAAACCATAGGGAATGTGACTATAAGCCCTAACGCTGTGTTTGGATGTAGGAAAAATTGCTTGGAATTGAATTGGACTGGAAATTCCAAATCCAAGATGGAAAGGAAATGGGCTCCAATTCGAATTCTATTGTTTGGTTGTGCATGGAATTTATTGTTGGAATCAGAGGGTAGCACTCAATTCCAATTGCTGTTTGGATGTACAAACCATGGAATTGGATGTTTTTTGAGTTTGGACAATAGAAACTTTTGTACATGTATGAAAAAAATATTATGTGTCTATTTGAATATATATATATATATATATATATATATATATATATATATATATATATATATATATATATTATATTTTACACACATAATAACATTATAAAATGTTCTGAATAAGGTCAAAACAATAACACAAGTAGAAATAAATATGGAAAAAGGAAGGATACCAGAAAATAGTTTTAAAGTACCAAGAAAACAACATGGACAATAATTTTGGTAGTTTATGTCTCTTACACATAGCACAAGTAGATACTTTTATGTCTCTTACACATAGCACAAGTGGATAATTCGCAAACATGAAAGTACATAGTAGTCCATACATCAACTAAACAGGATAGTAACAATTAATCGAAGGTCAAGAGCCATGGCTTCCTTAACTCCTCGGGTAGCGCCATGAGTGCTTCAAACAAGCGCTCATTGACAATCAATTTTCCATAAGCTCTCAGCATATCACTATCTTCCAAATCTGGTACCTTCTTTAGTGCAGCAAGGATTTCTGTTGGAGGAGTCACCTTAGGCATAGGAAGTGGCTCGGTTGTCTTCAACGCATCATCAAAAGACATCTTCATCTTTCCCATCATGCACAAGATAGCATCCCAGTCGTTGCCTCTTCCGAGGCACCTCAGGAGCTTCTTCATCAACAGGTGTGTCTTGTGGTTCTTGAACACATTCAGCTCCTGTCCTAGCACCTGCACCGGTCGCATGATCTTTTGAATATATGATATTGATAGACTCCCAATTGTGCACTACTTTGTTCCTATAGGCACGTGCTTCCTTATTAGCCTACACAAAACACACAAATGAGATCATATTAAAGTTGCAAAAATAACCACAAAATAAATTTGGTGTTAAGTACCTCCACATATCGAGACCACACTTCTTCACTATCAACCGACACCATGTTCTTTACCCAATCCCATCCAAAGCCACTCTGTGCAAGCATCTTGGTAATGATCTCATCTGCTTGTCAAATGTTTTGATTCTTCCTGTTATGTTTTCCTTCGTAATGTCAACATCACATGTATCCTTGACATGCTTAATGCAAGCATTATACACATGTGGCTTCCAACCATTTTGAGCACGGTCACCATTGTTGTGATGCTCAACAAGGACAGCCAACAATGCCGTGTCCATCTCAGGAGTCCATGTAAGGTAAACTCTACTTTTTTCCCTTTTGGTTCGGCCATGCTTCTACAAGTAAAATAAATGAATGTGCATAAAAGTAAGAACAATAGAGCAAGCACGAGTAAGGTAAACATATATATTAGTACGAACAAAAGATGAAGCATGTACAACCCATAACACACAAGGCACCATCACAGCCAGCATGCTACCACACAAAAAGGGCACCATCACCAAGCTAGCACAAAAAAAGGCACCATCAGCTAGCTATCTACTCCACCGCTACTTATCTACTCGATCTCTAGTTCTCCATGCGCCACAAGGTACTCAGCATACATCTCATCCGCAAATTGCTGCCTATAATTGGACCATGCATTTGTTTGTTGGACACTTCTAATGAAAGTAGCATCATCTGCAGGTTCAGGAGTCATAGCTGCTAGCTCAGCGTCGACTTCCGGAAGCAACAAATTATCTCTCATATGCTGCCTATCCCTTGCATAGTTGTGTAAGACACAACACGCATTAATAAGACGAATCTGCAAGTATTTAATTTATCGTCAAAGAAGGAACACCGGAATATGACACCCATCAAGTGCTCCAAGTGCATTAGGAAACCACTTCCACTTGTAATCACCGGGAGGGGTGATAGAAGGATCGGGAAGCTTGATAAACTCCCTGGTTAGTGACAGGATGGCTGATAACACAGTAGACAAATGCCTACTGATAGTCTCTAAAGAACGCTGGTACGTGCCACCCAACATCCTCATTTTAAGTCCATGTCCAACAACTTGTAAGAACATAGCAACATTTTCTTCTACTGTCACAAACGTGCTATCTTTGAGACCACATTTCTCACGCAACATAGCACAAAGATCATGGAAGTTCCTTTTAGTTAAGCGTAGCTTATCATAGCAAGTTGTCTCGGACCCCTCATAAGTTTGTTTCAATATATACTTTCGATATGCAACCTTTTCCTCCTCATCATCGAAGCATCCGAGATTCCTCGGTGCCCTCTGAGAACTAACATAAGCAAATGCTAGACATGACATTTCAAAATACTGCTTTATCAACAATATCCTCTTTCTTTTTCTTCTTTTGTTCTCTTCGGTAATGTAGGCAACCAACTCTTGTTGGGACATGATAAAAAAGCTACAATGCAGACACCATTTGTCCATGAATTATTCAGAGCATTGGTACATACTAAACCACGACAACAACATCACAATACAAACATGGAGGAATAGATAATATACCTTGACACCACCGAATTTTGAGCTCCTAAAATCCCCTGAGAATCTGCATAGTTCAAACCAATCATAAGTTAGCAACACACAAATCTGAGCTCTTAAATTCGAGGCAATGGACTGCATCTGAGAAGGTACAGAAAAAATTGAAGTTCCCCTTAGGACACCACAAAAAATCGAGCTCCACACGGGAGGGGAAGGCGCCACTACCGCCGTCGTTCCACTACTGCCGCCGTTCCCTGCGGACCACCTAATCCCGCCACAAATCCCCGATACGATCTAGGGTTTGAGGGCCTCACTGGAGGAGGTCGCGCCATGGCCGGACAAGAGATGTAAGAGGAGGAGGGACGGATGGGAGGAAGAGGAGGAGGGACGGATGGGAGAGGAGAGGAGGGCGGAGAATCGGCCGCCGCCCGCCCGCCCGCGCGGCAGGCTGCTGTGGGAGTCGGGAGGAGGAGTCATGAGCGAGAGGCGTTCGAGCGAACAGTGCAGGGGTGGGGGTGGGGCGTTCGAGCCTTTCGAGCTCGTCCGCTCGGAAACTTAAGCGAGGGTGGACAGTGCTGGTCGATCGTTTGGAATTGGGCCAACTTTTCCCAGCCCAAATTCTGTACCACTCCAAACAACAGAATTTTGTCTGGCAATTCCAGATTCGCAATTCCAAGCTAATTTTCCTACATCCAAACGGGGTCTAAAAGTTTCAGGTGCAAACTCGAAATGCATATTGAGAAAAAAAATGTAAAATCTAGCATGAATAGTGTAAGAAAAAAAGACAAAAGCAACATTGACACTGTTCACATCGGAATTTCACTTTTTTGATTCTTAATGTGCATTTCGAGTTTGGATCTGAAATTTTTAGTAATTGTAGTCACATTCCTTATGAACATTCATATATTTTTCTGGAATTTTATGTTACATTTAAGAATGATATTTTTGAATTAGGAGCACCGGAAGTACCCCAAGGACGGGAGTACCTGATACTTTCCCGGGCTTCGCGAGGCGCTAAGACATGTAAGCCATGATCTTCATCTGTTGCAAGATTTAATGCTGAATCAAGCGTCACTAATTGTTTAGTGTAACGTCCGTGCTGGATCTATTGTTCTAGCTAGAACCTATGCTTCTACTTACGAAGTGATCTTTCTTGTGGCTCGTAGTTTGTGTGCTTTGCATTTTGCGGTTTCTTGACGAAACTGCCATACCAAATACCAGTGCCATTTCTTTTTTGTTCACCAGTTAGGTTTCTGATCTAAACCTATATGAATAGTATAGTTTTATATCGCTGTGTTTATCGTTGATGTTAGTTTTGTTGCGGACATTCACTGAAAGATCTTGTTGTATGGATGAAGTCTGGTATTCAGGTGATCAGCCCCACCACCATACGTCCATGTTCTTCTCATCCTTATGTTGGTGGGGGTCTATCAGCAAGATTGCAACCATGTTTAGAGCATGATCAGCTGGGCAAACAAGAACGACATGTCTGTCTGCTTGCGCGTTGTGATTGGCAAATCATCATTTCGTCGCAGGCGTGACAAGTTTGAGACCATGACACAACCCTTTCGATGTTATAGCATGAAAGTGCGGCATCTGTCCCAAGTTTATGACATGCCGGTAATATAGCTCCTATGTATTCTCTCACTATGGCACATGATTAGTTTAGTTACCCTAAAAAACATGATAAGTTTAGTTTAAGATGATCTAGCTTAATTAAGTCATACTCGCAAAAAAAAAAAGTCATACTCGCGTGATTAGTTTAGTTTAATTCACAGAATCCTGTCGTGCACGCAGGGAGCAACAAAACGGACAAGGCGAGAAGAATATTAAAACACTGGCGGGCCCAGCTGCTTCCCTTATCCGGCCCACGATCGCCAAACCCTAACAAGTGTCCGACCCAGCCGACACTATAAAGACCTCCTCCGCTCGGGATCGGCCACTCCCCTCTCAGACACTGCTCGGCCCTCCATTCGCGCTCGCTCCCACTGCCGTCGCCGTCGCCGGGCGCCATGGGCTTGAACGACATCCTGGCGGCGCTCTACTCCTGCCTCCCGGAGACCCCGTCCTCTCCCTTCGCCTCCCTCCCCGCCGCCCCCTCCGACGACGGCGGGGAGGACCGCATCAGCGCGCTCCCGGACGACATCCTGCGCGGCGTCGTCTCCCGCCTCCCCGCCAAGGACGCCGCCCGCACCGCCGCGCTCTCCCCGCGCTGGCGCGGCCTCTGGCGCTCCACCCCGCTCGTCCTCGAGGACAGCCACCTCCTCATCCGGCCGGCGGGCCAGCGGGGCGGGTTCGACTCCGACTCGAGCGCCCTCGCCGGCGCCGTCTCGCGCGTCCTCGCCTCCCACCCGGGCCCCTTCCGCTGGATCCACATCTCCAGCAACTTCATGGCCGGCCAGGAGGAGGCGCTCGCCAAGTGGCTCCGCCTCATGGTCGCCAAGGGCGTGGAGGCCCTCGTCCTCGTCAACCGCCCCTGGCCGCTCGACGTGGCGCTGCCGGCGTCCATCCTCCGCTGCGCCTCGCTCCGCCGCCTCTACCTCGGCGTCTGGCTCTTCCCGGACACGTCGCGCGCCAACGCGCCCCCGCGCGGCCCCGGCGTCTTCCCCCGCCTCCAGGAGCTCGGCATCTGCCACACC
The DNA here is from genome assembly GCA_021605205.1 of Aegilops longissima. Classification (NCBI taxonomy): domain Eukaryota; kingdom Viridiplantae; phylum Streptophyta; class Magnoliopsida; order Poales; family Poaceae; genus Aegilops; species Aegilops longissima. The sequence goes on from CM038681.1 coordinate 152,854,848, forward strand.
ATAATGCAGGAGCGCGACCTGGAGTACCTGCTCGCCTGCAGCCCCGAGCTCAAGACCTTCGCGCTCATCCTCAGCTACGCCGCCCCCTCGCGCGTCCCGGTCAGCAGCGGCAGCCTCTGCTGCGTGCTGGTCTGGCTGTCCATGCCGTGCGAGGTCGACGTCGTGGCCGCCCCACGGCTGCAGCGGCTCATCCTGCAGTGCCTTGGAACGAGACGCACCACCAAGGTCAAGATTGGACATGCTCCTGAGCTCACCGTGCTCGGCTACCTGGAGACGGCGAACCATGTGCTGCAGATCGGCAACACCATCATCAAGGTATCGCTCCACCCCTCTTAGTGATTAGACAAATTATTAATCTTGATGGATGCGATGGCGTGACTTTGCATTGATTTCAACTTCGATCGAATTACTGTACTACGGTTATTGCGTTTGATTTGCAGGCTGGGGTAACAAAAGTGGCCCCGAATGCTGTGGTTCCAAGTGTCAAGGTGCTAGCTTTGAAGGTGGATTTCGGAGTGGCCGAGGAAGTGAAGACCCTGCTCAGTTTCTTGAGATGTTTTCCCCAAGTCGAGACCCTACACGTCATGGTGAGTTGTGAGTTGTGACCAGTGGCCTGGTTGTGACCTTCATCTCCCTCGATTTATACACAGTTAACTAATTTGCCTCATCAGGAGCACTATACATGAATTTGCTTGCACTGAATTCACATGCGATTTTGCAGTCCTCCCACGCGAAGGAAGATGAAGAGGATGAGGAGGACGAGAAAGACGCGGGTGATGCCAGCGGCGAGCAGCTCATCAGCCCCACGTTCTGGCAGGAGGCCGGCCCGATCGGGTGCGTGGAGTCGCGGGTGAAGAAGGTGGTGCTGGACCGGTTCACCGTGGGCGCCAACGAGCTGGGATTCCTCAAGTTCTTCATGGCGAGAGCGCAGGTGCTGAAGAGGGTGGTGCTGGTGCTGGACCCTGCGATGAGCACCACGGCCGCGAAGGAGGCATTGAGCAAGCTGGCCTCGCAGGTGCCTGCGGCAAAGTGTGCCAATGAGAACGTGGAGTTCATGGGACTTCCGCATCCAATGGCTGCTTGGAGCTACCAGATCGCGTCTGATCTCTCCCTGAGCGACCCGTTTCCGGCTGAAGGCGGTATACTGGTGGAGCGTCAGTGAGCATCGAAGAACATTTTGGATGTTTCTCTGAAGAACCTATTAGGAGTAGCTAGCTTGAAGAATTTGCCAGCGGCTAAGCATAAGACTTGTATGACTCGTGTGTTCTATCTGCTGCTTCTTTTTGCTGTGACTCGATTGCACATGTTGTGATCTAGCTGTGACCTGGCTTGGCTGATGTTACCATCATGCGACATTTATCTATGCTTGATTGATGCTGTTTGGGGGTGTGAAAGACTAGTGCTGGCTATGATGAAATCAGAGATTGGTCCGTGGAAACGTTGGAGGCCACACAAAGTCTGTATTTACAAGCCCGGTTAGCAAACCTGGGAGGGGATTGCAACAGAATCAAATTACATCTTGACATGCAAGTTTACATGGTTACACCACATATTAGCACACTTTTAACAGACTCATTGAATCACAACTTTACTGAGTTTGATTGCTTTTTTCTTGATAATTCCCAACTATCTATGTGAGAAGTCATGTAAAACCCTCAGCTAGCAACCTGATCCCTAGTGGGTGTATAAGCCTGATGTCCAGGAGATTGCAAACTACCCTCTCCCATAAAGTGATACAACCTCGATATGTTTTGTGCGTGCATGGGATAAATATGCGGCTCAACTATAGGCACACCAAAGACATTGTACCCAGGGGTGTGGAAACTAGTCAGCTGGTGAGAACGCAGAAGAAGAAAACCTAGCTGGTTTCTATGGCCGAGTCAATTTGGGGAGCCAAAGTACCCCTTAAGATGAAAATTATGGCCTGGAAAGTGGTGTTTGGTGCTCTCCCAACTAATGCTTGCAAGAAATATAGACATGTCTCTACTTGAGACAGTTGCCCCCTGTGTGGAACGGAGAAGGAGACTAGCTTTCATGCTCTAGTGACATGCAATCATGCTCGCCAAGTATGGACCCAGATGCGCACAGTATGGAGGCTCCCACATACAGAGCTCCTTCGGGATACTGGGCAAGATTGGTTGTTAAACATCCTGGTGAACTGCGACGACATGCAGAGGGACTCTGTGATTATGATGCTATGGAGGATATGGAATTTGCGGTCTGATGGGGCACATGGAAAGGAAGTTCCACCGATGACAATAACGGTGGCATACCTCCAGAGCTACATGCAATCTTTACATTTATCCAGGAGGTATACAACGGAGGAGATCATTAAAGGGAAGATGCAGGTTTGGCAAGAGAAGCCTGTCGTGCGGAAAGAGGCGTGCTTGCCGTGGCCACGACCATGCGTGGATCAGGCAGCGCTGTCTGTCGATGAATCCTTCTCCCCTGAAGACGGCTTGGCGGCGGCCGGTATGGTTTTGCGCCGGCATGACGGGAGTGTAATCTTTGCGGCGTACAGATGCATTTTCAACTGTAATGAGGCAGTGGAGGCGGAGCTACATGCAATAATGCAGGGTATGGCACTAGCTATTCAGCATTGCACCTTACCCATCGTAGTTCAATCCGATTCCTCGGTGGCACTAGCCGCCTTGTCAGGAGAGCATCTCATCAGATCGGCTTATGGACATCTGGTGGCGGAAATACGTCATCTTATGGCTGATAGAGTTTTTATTCCTTTGAAAATTAAGCGCGAACAAAATAGGGTAGCAGATCGGTTGGCTTTGTATAGTTGTACGGAAAGTACTACTGCTGTATGGCTAGATAGAGGACCACCTTGTGTGGAGGACTTGTTGCCTCTCGATTGTAACCCTATCCATATGGAATAAAACTCTTTCTCCATCGCAAAAAAAAAAAATTGGTTTTCATGTTCTTCGATGGTGCAAATTTCCTCTGGCGCCACCTAGGCGAGAGCTCCTATATTGGACTCATGGGCCTCAAATAGAGGAGGCTCCGCCTAAAGCCAGGGCAAATGGGCTGGCCCACTCTGCCCGTGAGCGGTTTTTTATTTTATTTTTCTCTTCGTTTTTTAGTCAATTTTCTCCCAAAAATAATGGCTGTTGTTTTTCAGGAGCTAGATCTTTAAAAACTTATTAAATAAAAACATATTTTAGAAATTTCTCATTGTGCGTATAAGGAAAAGCTCAGTTTATATTAAAAATAGCTCTATATTAAAATAATTTTCAGTGTGTATTAAAAAATTCATTGTATATTAAAAATTCAATGCATATTATTTTTATCATATATTAAAAATAGTTTGTATTTTAAAAATGTTTATGTTATATTAAAATGTTTCGTGTGTATTTAAACAATGTTTACCATATATTAGGAAAATATTCACGGTATATTAAAAAAATATAAAAGAAAATGTGCGAGAAGGAAAAAAATAACAGAAGAAAAACCAATCTAAAAAGAGAAAATAAAAAAATAAAAAAAGAAAGAAAAACAAACAAACAAAAAACAGCTTCGAGTGACGAACGAACGGAAGGAACAACATACAAAAAGAAAACAAAGCGCTACCATTGATTTCTATTGTTTGTAAGGCATTATTGTTTGCTTTGTTAATTTGCCTAAACGGATTGTCGGAGCTGGGCTCGGGCACACATGGCCCGTATTTCTTACAATCACCAATGTATGTTTCGTATTGCTCTTAAGGTTTAGCCTAGAACAACCTACACACACAAAGGATCGAAGCCTTAGTGGCAGCAAGGCTTGAATCGCCTCTCAAACTGTTGTCGCCACAAATCAGAATAGTAGAGAGGAACTTTACAAGAGATCCCAACCATTCGGCTCGACGATTCAATCTCGCCGCCGAGGATTGAACCATTACTCTGGTACCCTTGTCATACCCCTGAGTGTGTTTTGAGCAATTTGAAAAGTTCGAAGAAGAATGAGAGAGAAATTGAGTGACCATACTGTTAAACTTGCTCAAAGGTTAAACAAGATCAAATGACGAGTGAGCATACAAACCCAGGTGCTTCCTCTGCGAGTGATCTCAGCCGCTGGATTCCTTCTTTCTAAGCCGTTGGATACCTGAATTGCATGACAGCCATTCTTCAGAAGATCATCTTCAGTATTGGCTGTATCTTCTTCCTCTCGGCGGTCCTGACATCCGCACGAGCCCAGCCTCCAGTCCTCCCCCGGCCGCCGTGCTGCCGCCTGTTAGAAATTTAGGGTTTACGGTCTACCCCTTAATTCCTCTGCGCTTATTCGTGGTGCCGCTCACAATTCGCATCTCTGAGGCTAGGGGGTAGGGATCTTCTTATACTGTCTTTACAAAGAGTCCACCTCTTATACAGATATAAGATTCCTAGTCTTTTCCACTAGTTTCCGGGATAGAGTCCAGATCAAATAACCAACCACGATCATATTTGTCTGTTTAACGGATTCTACCCGTTATGTCCCCGGAGCACGCGCTTGTGAGCAACGCGTCATAATAGTGTAAATTCCTCTAATTACGTAGATCAACATTAGGGCTGTAACCTAACTATACGATCTAGCTCCTTCCAATCATCAGTGTACCCGGGTAGTCTTTCCAATATAAATAGTATATTGTATTCCACTGATAATCGACCAGCTTCCTTAAGCATATATTACTTAAGTACATTCCAACAAGTGATAATTCCATGATAATCATCTAAAGCAATTCCATGTATAAATACATGTATAATTCCATAATGAGGTATTCCGAATATTAGTAATTTCTAGTAATTTGAATATAGTTGCAGGACACATAATTCCAACATCTCCCACTTGTCCAAAACGATCATTCAATATTCGTAAACCGATAGCCTTAACATGCTTACCAAATACCTCATGACTAATAGGCTCGGTCAAGGGGTCAGCAACCAGGTTAACACTACGTTGAAAATCCAAAGAAATATATAGTGATACCTTCCCTCAGTATGTTTCCTTGCTGTGACACTTAAGATCACTAGAGACCTTTAGTTTCCGCCTAATTATTCCAGCATAGCTGTCCTCGGCGCCTCAAGTATTCCTTCCTCGAGTGTAATGCCACCTTTATAGGCACCTTGAGTATTTTGTTCCTCAAGTGAAAATTCCGCATCAATTGTTTTCCATCACATATATCAATAATATGATTAATTCCACTTTGAGTCAAATAGATGATAACCATGTTGAATACAATTTCCAAAACCACATAATATCAAACCCAATCAGTACATGAAGCTCCATAAGCAACCATGTTTGGAAAGAAATTCCTGACTTCGGTCAGTGAATCTGCACCATATTAGTACTTCACAAAAAAAAGGATATGCTTACCTGGACTTATTTCTCATCTCATAGATAAAGTAATAGCTTCCTCAATGTGTTTACCTTTAATATAAATTTGAAAACAAGTGACAGATTGTGATGCACTTTCCACAATCTTATATAATGTGTGAGATTCCCTTAGCTGCTCATCTTTCCTTCCACTGCTTGAATGCAGCATAAATTCCGAAAGCTAAGTTATGATAATATAATGAAGATACATACGAATTCCAGTACTATTTATTATTCCATTTTTTCAGTAGTTCAAATATAATTCCTCACTGAGTATGATTCCCTTTATCAAAGGTATTTTAACAGATTTGCAATTTTTGATAGAGAAAATTTTTAAAATATTTTCCATGTATTTCCACTCGTAAAACATAGGATGTTTCAAATGTTCCTTTCATATGAAAGTTAAAAGATGACCAAGCTTTCACTTCCATCAATGTGACTTTATCATTGCAAACAACAAAAACAATGTTAACGTATACAATAATAATGCAAAATACTTTGCACTTACATTTGTAGATGACCGCATTGCTTCATTTAGAAAACCATATGACCTGCTATTCCATTGATGTGAAGCTTGTTATAAGTCCATACATTAATATACTCAATTAGAAAACCATGTATTTAGTTCCTCTTTCCCAAAATTCCAGGAGAGAGAGTTTCCACAAAGTATATTTTCCTCTGTGTGAATAATTGAATAACAAGAGTGATAGTAAATATTCCAGTGAGCCAAATATCCTTACCAAAAAAAAAAACACTTCCAGACAATAGGCTTGCAGTTATTTGGTATGACATTAAGTTCCCAAACTATGCTCTTCCTCATTTGAGTTTATTCCTTCCCTCAATTCTTCCACCCATAGTTGACATTGAAAAAAAAACTTAAAGGGATTTATTGATTCCTCTAAAATTTAGAGTGGCATGCCCCAACAACACATAACTATTATCCAAACATGATATTCCAAGCTAATTCCTCCCACTTATCCTAAGCATGTCATGTTGGGAGTGTCACTTGTAGTTTCCTTGGGGTCAAGATTATATTCCAATATGATTGTCAATAATTCCACCCTTGATCATACAAATTATTGTGTTCCTATACTTTCCACCAGTTTTCCTTTTCCAGATAACAAAAGAAACACCCTTTGATCCACTAGAATAACCATGATTTTTTTCCTGGTGTGCGCTTTGTAATAACTGAGAATTTCATGCCAAAATAGAAGATTCCTTCCAGTCAAGTGATTGTACTAGATGGAGAATGATATCAACAAATGACAGTATGCAATGCTTCCAAAGAAACAAGGGAGTATACAAGACATTCAATTCCTCAATTGTGGAGTGTACGGTATGTTACAATGGTGAATAGTTCCATGCTATCTACATACAAACAATATATTCCTGAAGTGTACTTCCCCCACCAATCAGTTGTTAAAACTATGATATTATTTAATCAACTGATTTTCCACTTCAGTTTAACATGTGACCAGCACAATAAAACCTTCCGACTTGTATAATGAAAAAGTATATACATAACCATATCAAGTGCAATCATTAATGAATGAGATAAAATAAATAATCAGACCTCTAGTGGGGATGTCCAAATAAATACCATAAGTATATCAAATATAAACGATGTGAAGCCTTTTATCTCCTTCCACCTAAATAAAAAAGGTATATTAAAAAAATGTGCTTCACATGTACCATAGTCCTCCCACTAAAGATTAAAATTCCAGAATCAATAAGCCTCTTGGTCCAGTTCCAAGATATGTGACCAAGTCGTTGATGATGTAGATAATAGATTCCAAGCATGTGTTCCCATTGTTGATATTCCTCCATATGGAGTTATCTTCCCCAAATAACAATTTGGGTTGCTAACTTCCAATGGACCATCAGGAAAGAATAAACCATTGTGTGAAATTCCGTAATGCACTAATTTTACTATTGAGCAATATTTCCACTATTCCTTTTCCAAATAGTATAAGATAGTCAATAAATTCCAAGATAGAACAATAAACCAAATCCCTTCTCACTGAAGTTGCACATAGTGTCCTATAATAATAATAGTTTTCCTCCACAAGGGAGTTTCATGGCATAATTTCCAGTCCAAAGTACATCAATTTTCCTTTGAAATTGTTGCATGACAATAAAGTTGCTCGTTAAGTGCGAGCCAATTTCCTTTTCCATGGAGTGGTTCCCATCTTCCTCCATAAATAAGTGATATTCCATAATAGGCACTTCCTCTTAGCCAATTCTATTAGCAAAAAATATTCTTCCTCTTCAAGGTGTAGTCAACCATAATTGGTCAGATCATTCCCTCAAAGATTTTCATGTCTTCCTCCATAGAACAAATAGTATCCCATATTGGATAGATTGAATAACCACTCACGATGACAAGTGTATATAAAATTATTCCAACCATTTTGGCATATAGTTTATGACAACTATGACTTGCACTAAGAAACCAACTATCTATAATTTCCGAGAGATATTCCGCCCAAAAAGAAGGTGTTTCTGATTGCACATTATTTTCCATGCAATGTAATCACTCTCATATTGAATAGTAAAAAAAAACAATTGAATAACCCCAAATAATTATGCAAGTCATTGGTTATCCATATTCCAGGTGTCACATTATATATTTCCTTTACCATAACAATGACATTTTAATTTTGCCTTTCCGGTTTGTTTTGTTAAATAATGTGATCAACATTCTCCGTAGAAAAAATAACCATTCTTATCTATTTCCAAACCGTGATAATAGAGTCACGTAATCATAATTTCCATGTTGTAAGTAACAAAGAGAAAAATACCATTGGGTGTCATTATTGAGAAAAAAAAGTGTTGCCGATCTAATCCGTAGACTTCAGAAATCCACTGAATAAATGACGTGAGCACGTCTCTGTTCTCCTTCCTCGGTCCACTTGAATTGCTTATTGATGGGCAAAAGTAGTACTTAATCTGCAAATAGTACTATTCCTCGATCGCTCAAAAGTCAGAACCTCTAGCAATCTATGTTTCCTTGCGTTCTCAGTTTGGTGAAGTATCAACTTGCATGGCTTCTCGATCTGTTGAACCCGAACGAGAGAACAAACTTAGACTGTCTTCCGTGTATGCGAGTTATTACTTGCGGCGCTCCATCGTGAGTCTGCTAGTACAATCAGAAGCAAGCAAAAAATTGTTCCCCGATCCACGTGAGCAGAAGTTGGGCATGTCCTTTGCTTTCCAGGATCCCTCGATCTATGTGCAATAGAAAATTATCTCACAGGGAGTGACGTATTTAATCTTGTATAGTTGTTCCTGCACGACTGTTACATAATGCTGAGTAAATCTTTGACCTCCAGATCCGATTAAAATAACAACAAAATCCGTTAATGATTTCCGGCAGCGAATCTTGCCGTGCTTCTGAGTTCTAATTGCACACCACACGCAGACGTATCGATCTGTTCCTACTTGGTAGTACTCCCTCCGTCTGGAAATACTTGTCATTAAAATGAATAAAAGGGATGTATCTAGATGTATTTTAGTTCTAGATACATCCCTTTTTATCCATCATGATGACAAGTTTTTTCGGACGGAGGGAGTAGTATAGTACTCCTATCTCTCCATCGAACGCAAATACTCCAGCAACCTGGTGCTTATGCAACACAAGAACGTGGGACTCGGCAGCGGCGCACAAGTATTACACAGGATGAAATATCAGACTTCACCGCGGGAGTAGGACACGGCAGCGGGTCGGCAGGATCAAGCTAAGCACCAGAAAAGCGGCGGCGACGGATCGATCTGAGAGAGGCTACTACCCTGCGGATGAGCGACATCCCAAGTCGGCAGAATTACGCAGCGGATCAGCGATTGTTCCAGCGATAGCCGGATCACCCATCGGACGAACCTTTCTCTTGATGCCAATGTTAGAAATTTAGGGTTTACGATCTACCCCTTAATTCCTCTGCGCTTATTCGTGGTGCCGCTCACAATTCGCATCTCTGAGGCTAGGGGGTAGGGACCTTCTTATACTGTCTTTACAAAGAGTCCACCTCTTATACAGATATAAGATTCCTAGTCTTTTCCACTAGTTTCCGGGATAGAGTCCAGATCAAATAACCAACCACGATCATATTTGTCTGTTTAACGGATTCTACCCGTTATGTACCTGGAGCACGTGCTTGTGAGCAACGCGTCATAATAAAGTGTAAATTCCTCTAATTACGTAGATCAACATTAGGGCTGTAACCTAACTATATGATCTAGCTCCTTCCAATCATCAGTGTACCCAGGTAGTCTTTCCAATATAAATAGTATATTGTATTCCACTGGTAATCGACCAGCTTCCTTAAGCATATATTACTTAAGTACATTCCAACAAGTGATAATTCCATGATAATCATCTAAAGCAATTTCATGTATAAATACATGTATAATTCCATAATGAGGTATTTCGAATATTAGTAATTTCTAGTAATTTGAATATAGTTGCAGGACACATAATTCCAACACCGCCGGCCACCGCCCCCTACCTCTCCGGCTCCGCTCCGACCAACCCTCAAACCTGGCCCCGCTACTGCTCGAAAGCACAGATAATTTCTGGTCTCCTTCCTTACGTTCTACAAAATCCATATGCAAAAGGGGATTCAGAATCTCTCAGGGAAACTATAGATCGAATTTGTGTCTCACCTCGGACGAACATTACGAGCAGCAGTACGGGTTGCTGAATTAGGGCGTACCTATCGCCGATCACCAGGGCGGCTTCCATGCGGCCTTGCGCTGCTGCAATCAAGTCGCCGCCTTGCGCCGCCGCAATGGAGGGATGAGCCAAAGAACGAGCATGGTGGTGTGTAGAGAGAGCCCTGAGCCGTAGTCACGGGTGAGTCCTCAGCCGTGGTCACGGGTGCGCGTCGCTATGCAAGGGGCGGTGGAAGACAAAATTTGGCAGAGCCTGCTATGGAGCAGTACCACTACGAAAACAATGACCGTAACAGCCGTGTGCCACGGTAATATGCACACTTAATCTGGATTCCTCGACGGGCATCTCGATGTACAGTGCAGCGAGCCGACCGCTACGGTAACGCGGCCCCGGTGCAGGCGCTCTAAAAATCCTCGTCCCCCGCGCGAGGAAGCACATCTCCCATTTCGACTCATGCCAGTAGCACCCCTCTCCATGTTGGGGAACGTAGCAGAAATTCAAAATTTTCCTACGTGTCACCAAGATCTATCTATGGAGAAACCAGCAACGAGGGGAAGGAGAGTGCATCTACATACCCTTGTAGATCGCTAAGCGGAAGCGTTCATGAGAACGGGGTTGAAGGAGTCGTGACTGTCGTGATCCAAATCACCGGAGATCCTAGTGCGAGCAGACGGCACCTCCGCGTTCAACACACGTACAGCCGGTGGCGTCTCACGCCTTGATCCAGCAAGGAGAGAGGAGAGGTTGAGAAGACTCCATCCAGCAGCAACGCAGGCGTGGTGGTGATGGAGGCGTGGCAATCCCCGCAGGCTTCGCCAAGCACCAAGGAGAGGAGGAGGAGGAGGGCAGGCTGCGCTGGAGAGGAGGCTCTCGTGTGTTGTGGGCAGCCCCATAGGCCTCATATATATAGGGAAGGGAGGGCTGCGCCCCTCTAGGGTTTCCACCCCTTAGGGGTGGCGGCCAGCCCTAGATGGGTTTTGGGGGGGGCCAGAGGGGGAGAGGGAGGCGCCCACTAGGTGGGCCTTAAGGCCCATCTGAACTAGGGTTTGCCCTCCCTCCCCTTGCACCTTGGGCCCCTTGTGGGGCGCACCAGCCCTCCTAGGGGTTGGTCCCTCCCACACTTGGCCCACGCAACCTTCAGGGCAGGTGGCCCCACTTGGTGGACCCAGGACCCTCCGGTGGTCCCATGACATTACCGATATCGCCCAAAACTTTTCCGGTGACCAAAACAGGACTTCCCATATATAAATCTTTACCTCCGGACCATTCCGGAACTCCTCGTGACGTCCAGGATCTCATCCGGGACTCCGAACAACATTCGGTAACCACATACAAACTTCCTTTATAACCCTAGCGTCATCGAACCTTAAGTGTGTAGACCCTACGGGTTCGGGAACCATGCAGACATGACCGAGACGTTCTCCGGTCAATAACCAACAGCGGGATCTGGATACCCATGTTGGCTCCCACATGTTCCACGATGATCTCATCGGATGAACCACGATGTCAAGGACTCAATCGATCCCGTATACAATTCCCTTTGTCTAGCGGTATTGTACTTGCCCGAGATTCGATCGTCGGTATCCGATACCTTGTTCAATCTCGTTTCCGGCAAGTCTCTTTACTCGTTCCGTAACACATCATCCCGTGATCAACCCCTTGGTCACATTGTGCACATTATGATGATGTCCTACCGAGTGGCCCAGAGATACCTCTCCGTTTACGGAGTGACAAATCCGATCTCGATTCGTGCCAACCCAGACACTTTCGGAGATACCTGTAGTGCACCTTTATAGTCACCCGATTCGTTGTGACGTTTGGTACACCAAAGCATTCCTACGGTATCCGGAGTTGCACAATCTCATGGTCTAAGGAAATGATACTTGACATTAGAAAAGCTTTAGCATACGAACTACGATCTTTGTGCTAGGCTTAGGATTGGGTCTTGTCCATCACATCATTCTCCTAATGATGTGATCCGTTATCAATGACATCCAATGTCCATGGTTAGGAAACCGTAACCATCTATTGATCAACGAGCTAGCCAATAGAGGCTTGCTAGGGACATGGTGTTGTCTATGTATCCACACATGTATTTGAGTTTCCTATCAATACAACTATAGCATGGATAATAAGCGATTATCATGAACAAGGAAATATAATAATAATAACTAATTTATTATTGCCTCTAGGGCATATTTCCAACAGTCTCCCACTTGCACTAGAGTCAATAATCTAGTTCACATCGTCATGTGATTAACATCGATAGGTCACATCGCCATGTGACCAACACCCAAAGAGTTTACTAGTGTCGTAAACTAGTTCACATCATTATGTGATTTAGACTCAATGAGTTACGAGGTTTGATCATGTTTTGCTTGTGAGAGAGGTTTTAGTCAACGGGTTTTAGTCAACGGTCTGAACCTTTCAGATCCGTGTGTGCTTTGCAAATTTCTAGGTCATATTATAAATCTGCTACCACGCTCCACTTGAAGCTATTCCAAATGGTTGCTCCACTATACGTATCCGGTTTGCTACTCGAGTCACTCGGATAGGTGTTAAAGCTTGCATCGGCGTAACCCTTTACGCCAAACTCTTTATCACCTCCATAATCGAGAAACATGTCCTTGTTTATTCCAAGGACAATTTTGACGCTGTCCAATGATCCATTCATGGATCATTCTTGTACCTATGAGTGACTCATGGCAAGGCACACTTCGGTGCGGTACACAAGACTGACATACTATAGAGCCTAAATCGAAGCATAGGGGCGACCTTCGTCCTTTCTCTCTTTTCTGCCGTGGTCGAGCTTTAAGTCTTAACTTCATACCTTACAACTCAGCCAAGAACTCCTTCTTTGGTGATCCATCTTGAACACCTTCAAGATCATGTCAAGGTATGTGCTCATTTGAAAGTATTATTAAACATTTTGATCTATCTTATAGATCTTGATGCTTATTGTTCAAGTAGCCTAATCCAGGTTTTCCTATTGAAAAACACTTTTCAAACAACCCTATATGCTTTCCAGAAATTCTACATCATTTCTGATCAACAATATGTCAACAACATATACTCATCAGAAATTCTATAGTGCTCCCACTCACTTCTTTGGAAATACAAGTTTCTCATAAACTTTGTATAAACCTAAAATGTTTGATCATCTTATCAAAGTGCACATTCCAACTCCGAGATGCTTACTCCAGTCCATGGAAGGATTGCTAGAGCCTAGCATACCTTTTAGCATCCTTAGGATCGACAAAACTTTCTGATTGTATCACATACAACCTTTCCTTACGAAAACTTGGTAAGGAAACTCATTTTGACATCCATCTGCCAGATTTCATAAATGCAGCTAATGCTAACATGATTCCGACGGACTTAAGCATCGCTACGGATGAGAAAATCTCATCGTAGTCAACTCCTTGAACTTGTGAAAAACTCTTCGCCACAAGTCGAGCTTCATAGACGGTGATATTACCGTCCACGTCCGTCTTCTTCTTAAAGATCCATTTATCTCAATGGCTTGCTGATCATCGGGCAAGTCCATCAAAGTCCATGCTTTGTTCTGATACATGGATCCTATCTCGGATTTCATGGCTTCTAACCATTTGTCGGAATTTGGGCCCACCATTACTTCTCCATAGCTCGTAGGTTTATTGTTGTCTAGCAACATGACCTTCAAGACAGGATTGCGTACCACTCTGAAGTAGTACGCATCCTTGTCACCCTACGAGGTACGTCAGTGACTTGATCCGAAACTTCATGATCACTATCATAAGCTTCTACTTCAATTGGTGTAGGTGCCACAGGAACAACTTCACGTGCCTGCTACACACTAGTTGAAGTGATGGTTCAATAACCTCATCAAGTCTCCACCATCCTCCCACTCAACTTTTCGAGACGAACTTTTCCTCGAGAAAGGACCCGATTCAAGAAACAATCCTATTGCTTTCGGATCTGAATTAGGAGGTATACCCAACTGTTTTTCGGTGTCCTATGAAGATGCATTTTGTCCGCTTTGGGTTCGAGCTTATCAACCTGAAACTTTTCCACATAAGCGTCGTAGCCCCAAACTTTTAAGAAACGACAACTTAGGTTTCTCCAAACGGTGTCGTCTCAATGGAATTACGTGGTGCCCCATTAAAGTGAGTGCGGTTGTCTCTAATGCCTAACCCATGAACGATAGTGGTAATTCGATAAGAGATATCATGGTACGCACCATATCCAATAGAGTGCAACTATGATGTTCGGACACACCATCACACTATGGTGTTCGGCGGTATTAATTGTGAAACAATTTACACAATGTCTTAATTGTGTGCCAAAACTCGTAACTCAGATATTCATCTCTATGATCATATCATAGACATTCTATCCTCTTGTCACGAAGATCTTAAACTTCACTCTGACATTACTTGAACCATTCAATAATTCAGACTTGTGTTTCATCAAGTAAATACACTCAATATCTACTTAAATCATCCGTGAAGTAAGAACATAACGATATTCATTTGCATGCCTCGGCACTCATTGGACTGCACACATCAAAATGTGTTACTTCCAACAAGTTGCTATCTTGTTCCATCTTCTTTGAAACGAGGCTTTTCAGGTCATCTTGCCCATGTGGTATGATTTGCATATCTCAAGTGATTCAAAATCAAGTGAGTCCAAAAGATCCATCTGCATGGAGTTTCTTCATGCTATACACCAATAGACATGGTTAGCATGTCTCAAACTTTTCAAAACGAGTGAGTCCAAAGATCCATCAACATGGAGCTTCTTCATGCGTTTTATACCAATATGACTTACATGGCGATTGCCACAAGTAAGTGGTACTATCATTACTATCTTATATCTTTTGGCATGAAAATGTGTATCACTATGATCGAGATTCAATAAACCATTCCTTTAGGTGCAAGACCATTGAAGGTATTATTCAAATAAATAGAGTAACCATTATTCTCCTTAAATGAATAACCGTATTGCGATAGACATAATCCAATCATGTCTATGCTCAACGCAATCACCAAATGACAATTATTCTGGTTTAATACTAATCTTGATGGTAGAGGGAGCGTGCGATGCTTGATCACATCAACTTTGGAAACACTTCCAACACATTTCGTCAGCTCACCTTTAGCTAGTCTCCGTTTATTCCGTAGCTTTTATTTCGAGTTACTAACACTTAGCAACCGAACCGGTATCTAATACCCAGGTGCTACTAGGAGTACTAGTAAAGTACACATTAACATAATTTATATCCAATATACTTCTATCGACCTTGCCTGCCTTCTTATCTACCAAGTATCTAGGGTGGTTCTGCTTGATGTCTGTTCCTCTCATTCTGAAGCACTTAGTCTCGGGTTTGGGTTCAACCTTGGGTTTCTTCACTAGATCAAGCAGCTGATTTGCCGTTTCATGAAGTATCCTTCTTGCCCTTGCCCTTCTTGAAACTAGTGGTTTCACCAACCATCAACAATTGATGCTCCTTCTTGATTTCTACTTTCGCGGTGTCAAACATCGCGAATAGCTCAAGGATCATCATATCTATCCACGATATGTTATAGTTCATCACGAAGCTCTAACAGCTTGGTGGAAATGACTTTGGAGAAACATCACTATCTCATCGGAAGATCAACTCCACTCGATTCAAGTGATTGTTGCACTCGGACAATCGAGCACAAGCTCAACGATTGAGCTTTTCTCCCTTAGTTTGCAGGCTAAGAAAATCGTCGGAGGTCTTATACCTCTTGGCGTGAGCACGAGCCTGAAATCCCAATTTCAGTCCTTGAAACATCTCATATGTTCATGACGTTTGGCGTCTTTGGTGCCTCAACTCTAAACCGTTTAAGCGAACTATCACGTAGTTATCAAAGCGTGTATGTCCGATGTTCGCAACATCCACAAGCGACGTTTGAGGTTCAGCACACCGGCGGTGCATTAAGGACATAAGCTTTCTCTGTCCGCATAATCGCCATCATCAACTTTCAACTATATTTTCTCTAGGAACATATCTAAGCAGTGGAACTAAAGCGCGAGCTTACGACATAATTTGCAAAAGGTCTTTTGACTATGTTCAAGATAATTAAGTTCATCTTATGAACTCCCACTCGAATAGACATTCCTCTGGTCATCTAAGTGATTACATGATCCGAGTCAACTAAGCCGTGTCCGATCATCACGTGAGACGGACTAGTCATCATCGGTGAACATCTTCATGTTGATCGTATCTACCATCGACTCATGCTCGACCTTTCGGTCTCGTGTTCCGAGGCCATGTGCGTACATGCTAGGCTCGTCAAGTTAACCCTAAGTGTATTGCGTGTGTTCCGAGGCCATGTGCATACATGCTAGGCTCGTCAACACCGTTGTATGTGAACGTAAGAATCCATCACACCCGATCATCACGTGGTGCTTAGAAGCGACGAACTTTTGGCAGCGGTGCACGTTAGGGGGAACACTTCTTGAAATTGTTGTAAGGATCATCTTATTTACTACCGTCGTTCTAAGTAAACAAGATGCATAAACATAATAAACATCACACGCAATTATATAGTAGTGACATGATATGGCCAATATCATATAGCTCCATTGATCTCCATCTTGGGGCTCCATGATCATCATCGTCACCGCATGACACCATGATCTCCATCATCATGATCTCCATCATCGTGTCTTCATGAAGTTGTCTCACCAACTATTACTTCTACTACTATGGCTACGGTTAGCAATAAAGTAAAGTAATTACATGGCGTTGTTTAATGACACGCAGGTCATACAATAAATAAAGACAACTCCTATGGCTCCTGCCGGTTGTCATACTCATCGACATGCAAGTCGTGAATCCTATTACAAGAACATGATCAATCTCATACATCACATATCATTCATCACATTCTTCTTGGCCATATCACATCACATAGCATACCTGCAAAAACAAGTTAGGCGTCCTCTAATTGTTGTTTGCATGTTTTACGTGGCTGCTATGGGTTTCTAGCAAGAACGTTTCTTAGCTACATAAAACCACAACGTGATATGCCAATTGCTATTTACCCTTCATAAGGAACCTTTTCATCGAATCCGTTCCGACTAAAGTGGGAGAGCGGCACCCGCTAGCCACCTTATGCACCAAGTGCATGTCGATCGGTTGAACTGTCTCACGTAAGAGCGTGTAAGGTCGGTCCGGGCCGCTTCATCCCACAATACCGTCGAAACAAGATTGGACTAGTAACGGTAAGCATATTGAACATCATCAACGCCCACAACTACTTTGTGTTCTACTCGTGCAAAGAATCTACGCAATAGACCTAGCTCATGATGCCTTTGTTGGGGAGCGAGCGAAATTCAAAATTTTCCTCGTGTCACCAAGATCTATCTATGGAGAAACCAACAACGAGGGAAGGAGAGTGCATCTACATACCCTTGTAGATCGCTAAGCGGAGCGTTCATGAGAACGGGGTTGAAGGAGTCGACTCGTCGTGATCCAAATCACCGGAGATCCTAGTGCCGAGCAGACGGCACCTCCGCGTTCAACACACGTACAGCCGGTGGCGTCTCCCACGCCTTGATCCAGAAAGGAGAGAGGAGAGGTTGAGGAAGACTCCATCCAGCAGCAGCACAACGGCGTGGTGGTGATGGAGGGCGTGGCAATCCCGCAGGCTTCGCCAAGCACCAAGGGAGAGGAGGAGGAGGAGGAGGCTGCGCTGGAGAGGAGGCTCTCGTGTGTTGTGGGCAGCCCCATAGGCCTCATATATATAGGGGAAGGGGAGGGCTGCGCCCCCTCTAGGGTTTCCACCCCTTAGGGGTGGCGGCCAGCCCTAGATGGGTTTTGGGGGGGCGGCCAAGAGGGGGAGAGGGGAGGCGCCCACTAGGTGGGCCTTAAGGCCCATCTGAACTAGGGTTTGCCCCCTCCCACTCCCCCTTGCACCTTGGGCCCCTTGTGGGGGGCGCACCAGCCCTCCTAGGGGTTGGTACCCTCCCACACTTGGCCCACGCAACCTTCAGGGCAGGTGGCCCCACTTGGTGGACCCAGGACCCTCCGGTGGTCCCATTACATTACCGATATCGCATGAAACTTTTCCGGTGACCAAAACAGGACTTCCATATATAAATCTTTACCTCCGGACCATTCCGGAACTCCTCGTGACGTCCAGGATCTCATCCGGGACTCCGAACAACATTCGGTAACCACATACAAACTTCCTTTATAACCCTAGCGTCATCGAACCTTAAGTGTGTAGACCCTACGGGTTCGGGAACCATGCGACATGACCGAGGCGTTCTCGGTCAATAACCAACAGCGGGATCTGGATAGCCATGTTGGCTCCCACATGTTCCACGATGATCTCATCGGATGAACCACGATGTCAAGGACTCAATCGATCCGTATACAATTCCCTTTGTCTAGCGGTATTGTACTTGCGAGATTCGATCGTCGGTATCCCGATACCTTGTTCAATCTCGTTTCCGGCAAGTCTCTTTACTCGTTCCGTAACACATCATCCGTGATCAACCCCTTGGTCACATTGTGCACATTATGATGATGTCCTACCGAGTGGGCGGAGATACCTCTCCGTTTACGGAGTGACAAATCCAGTCTCGATTCGTGCCAACCCAATGCAGACACTTTCGGAGATACCGTAGTGCACCTTTATAGTCACCCGATTACGTTGTGACGTTTGGTACACCAAAGCATTCCTACGGTATCCGGAGTTGCACAATCTCATGGTCTAAGGAAATGATACTTGACATTAGAAAAGCTTTAGCATACGAACTACGATCTTTGTGCTAGGCTTAGGATTGGGTCTTGTCCATCACATCATTCTCCTAATGATGTGATCCCGTTATCAATGACATCCAATGTCCATGGTTAGGAAACCGTAACCATCTATTGATCAACGAGCTAGCCAATAGAGGCTTGCTAGGGACATGGTGTTGTCTATGTATCCACACATGTATTTGAGTTTCCTATCAATACAATTATAGCATGGATAATAAACGATTATCATGAACAAGGAAATATAATAATAATAACTAATTTATTATTGCCTCTAGGGCATATTTCCAACACTCCATTCTCTTCCATGGACACACGAGCATGAAGAGATAGACTTCTTTTTCTTTTGAGTTTTTCTGATGGAACTGCCACAAACGATCGAGGTCGAACCGTGCTACCCAATGGATCTAGATTTTGAACTACAATCCAGAACTATGGCGGCAATTAAGCTTAAACAGAGCTCTGGAAAAAAAGGCATCATCCGGAAATATTTAGATCGCGAGAAAGAGAGTGCTCGAAGGCGGAGCTTAACCGGGGGGCTGTGGGTCCCTGGTGACAGCGAGGGTGGTTGATCGTTTCGGTGGCGCCTTAGCGGCGTACGTGTCCCGGTGACAGGGACCCAGGGCCAGGAGGGTGGGATGGTTGCTTGGTAAACATTGATCTCTCATTTGCTGTGACGTTTGTACGACTGGACTGGATGATAAATGCATGGATACTGAAATATACTCCAGTACTGAAGTGTGGCTCTCTCTTCCATTAATAAGCAGGTGGTTCAACAGGAATTGGATGAAACGACGCTATTATGTCTTAGTAGTACTAATTTTTCGATGTACTAATAGAAACAATGGACTTGGAAAGAAATGAGCTTAAGTATGAGCACTTTATGTAGCTCGATTCAGAAATAAGGTTGCGCGGTTTTAGCTCGTTATCATATAGTAAGTATATTAAACAACCTTCATCTTTATTACAAAGAATTAGGATCATTTGTTGCCATATGTATTGTGTATGATTTTTTTCTCTTCATTTAGCAAACATGTAAATTATGCACAGAGTAGAGAAGGACTTTACAAGAGATCCCAACCTTCCAGCTCGACGATTCAATCTTGCCGCCGAGGATTGAACCATTGCTCTGGTACCCTTGTCGACCCCCCCCAGTGTGTTTTGAGCAATTTGAAAAGTTTAGGGAAGAATGAGAGATAAATTGAGTAACCATACTGTTAAACTTGCTCAAATGTTAAACAAGGTCAAATGACGAGCGAGCACACAAACCCAGGCCCTTCCTCTGGGGTAGGGGCGTATCCAAGTTGAGCTACCCGGTGCGAAAAAAGTTGAGCTATCCGGTGCACAGGACACCGGGTGCAAGATGTTTTCTTTGTAAGTTTTGTGCAAAATATAGTGTGTGACACCCTATGTTTAGTTGAAAAATATGAGTGATCCTATTCTAGTACACCTGGTCATTTTCTTTCTAGGCCCGCCCCTGCTCTGGCGTGATCTCAGCCGTTGGATTCCTTCTTTATAAGCCGTTGGATAACTGAATCGCATGACAGCCATTCTTCAGAAGATCATCTTCAGTATTGGCTGTATCTTCTTCCTCTCGGCGGTCCTGACATCCGCGCGAGCCCAGCCTCCAGTCCTCCCCCGGCCGCCGTGCTGCCGTCGGCCGCCGCCCCCCACCTCTCCGGCTCCGCTCCGACCAACCCTCAAACCTGGCCCCGCTACTGCTCGAAAGCACAGATAGTTTCTGGTCTCCTTTCTTACATTCTACAGTTCTGTCCAGGAGCGGATAGGGGTGCTATGTTTCGCCTTGGCCTCCATCCTTGCCCACACCTCTCTCCGCCGCCATCCCACCCTACCCTCCCCCGCCGGTTGGCCGCCTCTCCGCTCCCGAATCTCCCCTTTCCATCCGCCGTCACCGCGCTCCGAGCTCGAAACCCTCCGCTTCAGGCCGCCGTCAGCGGAGCCGCCTCCGGAGAGGAACTGCGGGGCGCGGATGGGGACGAGGAAGGCGCGGACCTGCACGAGGCGCTCACCAAGACGCGGCGGCTCGTCGAGTGCGCCATGTTCGCATCCGTTGCTGGCCTCGCCTACTTCCTCAGCAACTCCCTCGCCATCGAGGTCTGCAATGCTTTTCTGTTCCCATTTGTATTTCTATCTGTTTATTCATTCCACTGTTGATAGGTACATGACACTGCTGTCTTCTTTTGCTGATGCAGAATTACTTCAGCTGCTTTTTTCCGTTGCCAATAGTCATCTCCTCCTTAAGATGGGGATTAGAAGCCGGCAGGAAAACTATGGTAAAGTCTGATCAAATGGTTCACTTGGCATATATGGCTTTGATGCATTTTATTTTGGTTTATTTATGGCATTGCCTCATCAGGTGGCTACTGTTTTACTGCTCTTCACATTGTCTGGCCCTGTCAAAGCATTGACTTATCTGGTAAGTATCTATTCTGTGGCATATGATTCATATCATAGTTGTACCAACGGCATGTGTTTAGTTCAAAACATCTAAAGTTGGCAACTCAGATATGTAGCTTGAAACTAATGGGTGTTGGCTGCAATTTGGGTGTTGAATCGGGGGCTTCAACATCATTGTCATTGAAATGAACAATAGCTTCATATTCGAGAACAAAAAGTTAGTGTATCTTAGCGCCAAAAGGAAGCAATGTTTTGAGTGAAAGGAATTCTACAAGTAGAGATTGCAAGCTACGACAGGAAGGGTTAACATTTATCAATCATCTTTTCGCAAAAAAAGAAGAACATTTATCAATCATCTAACTACAACATTCCTTTTTCATTTTAGTACTTCAGTTTTGGTGTTGGTAAATTTACCTTGTTTTCCCCTTAGCTTCTCTGTATATATTGGTCCATTTTCGTTTTGTATCTTCTTTGGGACTGGAAAGATTAAAAGAACCTGCATTCGTTCGTTATGACTGAGGACATTCTTACATCCATTGGGCTTGTTTTCCTGCAGCTTATGCATGGAGTAGTTGGTCTATCCATGGGTACCATGTGGAGGTGAGGAATACAAAGGTTAAAAAGTGAAGCTTTCGCTTTCACCTTTGGCCTATCTCACTTAAAGTTAATGATATATCTTCCAGTCGATTTATATTGACTTTGAGTAACGGTAACATTATTTTTCCTCCTCTATCATCAGGTTGGAGACCAATTGGATTATTTCCATCATAATCTGCGCAATTGTAAATATCTTCTCTCAATTGGTATTTCATATCTATAGATGTATTTCTGATCATGTATTGATTACACATGAATCTCATAGCTTTGGATTGGAACTTGACAACATTACCATGTAGTTTCTATATGAAAATATGAATCAGATTGTCTAGTTCATGATTGCTAATAATCCCTCGGTATTAAAATATAAGACGATTTTGTAGGCTAGTTTGGCGTACAAAAGCGTCTTATATTTTGGTAGAGGTAGTAGTTGCAAATCTCTGCATTATTTCTTGTACACCTCTTAGATAAATGGTTACCTTTGTGCCATTCTGTCACAAAATTATCAAGCAAATTAAAACCAGCACCAAAAATGCTTATGTTGTTTTCATTATTTTTAACATATGAAATAGGAAATTGCAATTGCTATCACTTCAGTAAGGCAACACATTGCCAGTTCGTGTTTCTTCTTAATTTTACATGATGTCTAATTTCACCCAACGAAACCTCCATAATAGGAGAATAGAGGTGGAAGAGTCGAGATACAATAGATGGTGGTGCATAAGCTCATGTGCCCTTGAGGAGAAAGGAGGTAGTTGATAGGTCCACCTAATATCAGAATTCAGGATCCTTGGGTGGAAATAAGTAAACAGCCAGTTTTGCTAATAACAAAATGCAGGATTATTCAGTAAGAAATGGATAGAAAGATCCAGATTTTCTTAGGAACTAAATCCTTGCTGGTTGTGATTGTCGACGTGAGATCTCTCTCAGTTCGCCTGACTTGATCAAGAAGCAGAAGAGAACAAGAGAGAAGTTGGAGGATAATTCAGAGCTTTGTTCCTCAATTCACACTTGGTCGTTCCTGAAAGACGGGCTAATATAGCCAACACACACTAAACCGGCCCACTGGTCCCCACTTTGTCATAACTTAACACACATACTTCTTTCCGCACCACCCGGTACATAACGGGCACACCAGTGGTCCTACCCTTATTGTTAGTCGTTAAACTGAATGTCAGCTGACAGTTTGCTTTGCAGATCCGTGCAGTGGGAGCTTGTGGATATGTGTTAGTGACATCGTTCTTGATACGAGAAAATATTTTTCAGTTGGTATGTCTACTCAACACTATTAGACAGTAAGATTGGAGAGGGGGGAGGGGGGTGTATCTGCTTTAACTTCTACTCATTTCAGATAACCGTTAACATACATGCCTCCTTGACGTACATTCTGGCGGCGGCTGGTGTTAACACGATTCCATCCATGGATGCAATATATGTTATCTTTGGGACACTGGTAATTTTCAACCTGTCAAATTATACTTATAGCATGAGCTGGTTCACAAAGTGACTTCCCTATCTTTGACAGGTTCTACTTAATTCTGGATTCTTTGTCTTCATACTGCATATAATTTACACAATCTTCCTGACTAAGCTGGGAATCAAGCCTTCACTGAGGCTTCCACGATGGCTGGGGAAAGCAACATCTAGTTGATAGGTAGAATGCCACCATACTAGTTTGTAGTTGGAGGTCTGCACCCTGACTGAACTTGCAGCATTTTGCTGTCACAAATGCTCACCCCATTACCCGCAGCATGCCGGCATGGCAATCGTGGCCTTTGTAACATGACCTTATTGTTTGGCTTCCTGGTACATGATTGTGGTTTTTCCGGCAAGATTTTTGTTGATTGCGATTCACCATTGGTGGTATTGACTGATCGACAAGTTTGTAGAACTTGCGATGTAGAGTATGGTGCCTGGTCACGTCTTTCATTTAAAATTTCGATTTTTCGCATTGTTTCTGTTAACTATATAACTTGAATTTTGGGGCATTACTCCCTTCATCTGAAAATGTATCTCGTATTAATTTTATCCAAAATCAAACGTTCTTAAGTTTGATTTTCTGCATTACTTTACCTACGTCACACCAGTTTACAGGATTACATGGCATTTGAACAAACTCTAACCCTAGCTAGCTAGAGACAACATTTATGTATTGTTTGGTTGATGCTGCTGGGGAGTAAAACAGGGGTAGGATTGGTTTCTGCCGGTGGCTTCCCCTACCAACACTGGGCATCCAGCCCATTTTCTTGAGATATTTACCATCTCCTTTGAACTTCTTGAACTTTTTTTCTTTGTTTTCCTTTCCAAGCCAGAAATCTTGTCACCCAAAACTACAAATTGCCTACAATGATTTTGCAATACAAAATACTTTCTTGAGATATTTACCATCTCCTTTGAACTTCTTGAACTTTTTTCCTTATTGTTTTCCTTTCCAAACCAGAAATCTTGTCACCCAAAACTACAAATTGCCTACAATGATTTTGCAATACAAAATACTTTCATGAGACATTTATTTTCCTTTTACTTTTGCGTTTCCCCCTTGCAAGTTTATTTATTTATTTTTTGAATCAAAGTGGTTACCCCCGCCCCAACTTTTATTAAAGGCAAACAGTGTAAGAGCAAGTATAATAAGGTACAGTCAGCAGGCTGTAAGGATTAAAATATTGTATGTTTGCTGAGTTGGATGAGAGAAGGGAAGCGAACTGTAGATTAATAGCCGACTGCAACACGTGCTCCAAGAAACAATGTGAGGGTGTAAGGTGGGCCATCTATTAATGAAGTACTACTACTCTCTCCGTCACAGTTTAGAAGGCACAGTTAAATTTGCGTGCGTTTCCACAATAGACAAGGTTTAGGGCGCATTGCATTTATTTTTAGTAGCTAATTAGTACTCCGATATACTATTTCTATATGCATGCGTAGTGTGAATGCTATTTTTTAGCCCATCTCACAACCAATAGATAACCATCTAGGTCCCAGAGAATTTCCAAGCACGCCTTCTAAACCGTGATGGAGGGAGTACTTAGGCTAGTCATAGTGGGGAGTAACTTAGACTAGTAACATACATATGTTACTAGGCTATGTTACTACTCCATAGTGGGAAGTGTCATAGGTGTAGTAACATGCATATGTACATTTATTGCTTTATAGACTCATTTAACATTGGAAAGTGCTATGTGATAGTAACATATTATGTTACTCCATTTGTCTTTCTCCTCTTTAATTGCATGACACATCATCTTTTTTTCTTATGTGGCAATGTATGTTACTACTTATGTTACTCCTACTATGACTAGTCTTAGTAACTAGCTACTATATATGTTGGCTATTAGGTTGACTATAGATGATATGGCAACCTCATATAGCCAATTGTTGGCTATACTATTAACCATGCTCTAACCGTCATTCAACAGCTCTCCGTCGCAACCAGTAGTTGCGGCGGACTACAACTTAACAGAGATAAACAACGGAACACAAGCTACTAGAGTACCATATAACCTATTAAACACCAACTGGACATCTCCAAGTGATCCTAAGGAGCTCCCCACGGTGATGATCGAGCAGCCGCAGGCATTTGAGGAGCAGCAGCTTGAGCATCTGCGCACAACACTTCCCATTGATGAACAAAAGATCCTACCAAACCCAGGATGCATTTCTTGTAACAAAAGCTCCTACCAAACCCAGGATGCATTTCTTGTAACAAAAGCTCCTACCAAACCCAGGATGCATTTCTTGTAACAAAAGCTCCTACCAAACCCAGGATGTATTCCTTGTTTCTTCACGTTTGACCCTGAGAAACAAAATCGTTGCGAGGCAACTATAAGCTCCACAAGGTAGCAGTTGTAACCATGTTGATGACAGTAGCCTAGTTCTTTGGTTGCCAAAACATAGCTAAGGAATCAAAAGAACAGGGAATTGGAACATCAAGTACACCAACCACCACCTTCCAAGTATTTTTTTGCAACAATGCAATCAAAGAATAAGTGTTCAATAGTTTCCAATTCATTGCAGAATACACAAGTAGGACTAGACACATGGTGCCATTTAGCTAGATATCTCTAGTTAGACTTCTATTATGTAAGATGAGCCAGAGAAAAATATGAATATTTGATGGGGTCTTAATTTTTCAAATACATCATGTAAGATTAGAAGATATCCCACCAAAATTGATTAGCTTGTACAAGGATTTCACAAAGTATATGCCAGAAGCCTAAAGGGACCAAACAAGAACATCTACTTCATAAGATAGAACAATTGGTTTCACCTGAGAAATCAACTCAAACCAACTATTGAGAGTTTGTTCATTAACACATCTCCTGAAGGATAATTTTAAAACTACATCTTATTGCTTGCAGATCTCATAACTGAGTTTTGAGTGAACAATCACCCAGCCATATATCATGCCAGAAGGCAACTTTCTGTCCATTACCCAGCTTCCATCTACAAAAAAATTTAGCAGCAGAAAAAGCCCAAGATATACATTTCCAAAAAGGAGAACCCAAACCAGGTTTAGCCCAAAGAATATTAGGTTTATCATAGTGCATTTATTCCAGTCACTTGGCCGGTTATCAAAAAATATTTTGCTCCAAGAGGCTAATAAAGCCATGTTAAAATCCCTAGGATTAGGGACCCCATACAACCAAATTCCTTTCTTTTCTAGAGATAAGCCCCCGGTTTGCAAGATGATACTTGTGTTCATCCCCAACATTGTCCCAAAAGAAATGAGTCATCTGAGAAGTCATGGCTTCAATGGTCCGTTTAGGAAACTTAATCATGGACATGGGATAAGTAAAAATACTAGCAATACAAGTAGTAAGCAAATTAAGCTTACCCCTGTAGTATAAATTCCTGCCAGGCCAGCCAAAAATATTCTTAATAGACCATCTATAATAGGTTGATCATCCTCCCTCCTCAGCTTTTTGAAATGCAAAGGAACACACAAGTACCTAAAAGGAAAAGAACCAATCTGACAACGAAAAATCTGAGCAAAACAATTAGCGAGTTCTTCCACATGGATAGTATGAAGGTCACTTTCATGGAAATTAATCTTCATCCTAGATAGTTTCCCAAAGCAATATAAAATCTATTTCAAATTCCTAGTATGATCCACAGAAGCATCCAAGAAAAGGATGGTTGTAGGACCTTGAAGTATGTCTAGAGGGGGGGGGGGGTGATTACACTACTTGACCAATTAAAACTTAACCTTTTCCCAATTTTAGACTTTGGAAGATTTTAGCTATCTTTAAGCTAGTCAAGCAATCTTCACGCAATTCAAGCAAGCATGCAAAGAGTATATAGGCAGCGGAAAATAAAGCATGCAACTTGCAAGAATGTAAAGGGAAGGGTTTAGAGGATTCAAACGCAATTGGAGACACGGATGTTTTTGTCGTGGTTCCGATAGGTGGTGCTATCGTACCTCCACGTTGATGGAGACTTCAACCCAGAAGGGTAACGGTTGCGCGAGTCCACGAAGGGCTCCACCCACGAAGGCTCCACGAAGAAGCAACCTTGTCTATCCCACCATGGCCGTCGCCCACGAAGGACTTGCCTCACTAGCGGTAGATCTTCATGAAGTAGGCGATCTCCTTGCCCTTACAAACTCCTTGGTTCAACTCCACAATCTTGTCGGAGGCTCCCAAGTGACACCTAGCCAATCTAGGAGACACCACTCTCCAAGAAGTAACAAATGGTGTGTTGATGATGAACTCCTTGCTCTTGTGCTTCAAATGATAGTCTCCCCAACACTCAACTCTCTCTCACAGGATTTGGATTTGGTGGAAAGAAGATTTGAGTGGAAAGCAACTTGGGGAAGGCTAGAGATCAAGATTCATATGGTTGGAATGAAATATCTTGGCCTCAACACATGAGTAGGTGGTTCTCTCTCAGAACTTGTAAGTTGGAAGTGTAGGTTTGTTCTGATGGCTCTCTTCACGAATGAAGAGGAGGTGGAGGGTATATATAGCCTTCACACAAAATCTAACCGTTACACACAATTTACCAAACTCGGTGGGACCGAATCATCAAACTCGGTTGGACCGATTTAGTAAACCTAGTGACCGTTAGGGTTTTCGGTGGGACTGACATGCAACTCGGTAGGACCGATATGGTTAGGGTTAGGGCATAACGTAATCTCGGTGAGACCGATTACACAAACTCGGTGAGACCGAATTTGGTAATTAGCTAACCAGAGAGTTGGTCAGGTAAACTCGGTGGGACCGATTCTCTCTTGCGGTAAGACCGAAAAGTTATGAAAGGGAAACAGAGAGTTTACATTGTAATCTCGGTGGGACCGATCGCTCACTTCGTTTAGACCGAAACGTATGAAGGGAAACAGAGAGATTACAATCCCATCTCGGTGAGACCGAGATCCCTATCGGTGAGACCGATTTGCCTAGGGTTTGTGGCAGTGGCTATGACATCTGAACTCGGTGGCGCCGGATAGAAAGAATCGGTAGGGCCGAGTTTGACTTTAGGTTTAGGTCATATGTGGATGTGAGAAAGTTGTGGAGGGTTTTGGAGCATATCATTAAGCACATGAAGCAAAAGGCTCATTA
This sequence comes from Aegilops longissima, assembly GCA_021605205.1. Taxonomy (NCBI): domain Eukaryota; kingdom Viridiplantae; phylum Streptophyta; class Magnoliopsida; order Poales; family Poaceae; genus Aegilops; species Aegilops longissima. The sequence goes on from CM038681.1 coordinate 152,883,202, forward strand.
AGCAACACCTCATCCCTCCTTGATAGTATTGGCTTTTCCTATAGACTCAATGTGATCTCGGATCACTAAAATGTAAAATGTAGAGTCTTGAGCTTTTGAGCTTGAGCCAATCCTTTGTCCTTGATATTTTGAGGGATCCACTTTCATCATCCATGCCATGCCATTCATTGAGCTTTCCTGAAATATTTGTCTTGGAATAGCATTAGCTCAATGAGCTATATGTTGTTATGAATTACCAAAACCACCTAGGGATAGTTGCACTTTCAATCTCCCCCATTTTGGTAATTGATGACAACATATAGATCAAAGCTTCGACAAATGATAATAAAATTTGAAAAACATCGTCGCTTTGAGAAGTATGTGATAAGCAAGAGCCCCCCCTAAATTTGTGCATATTAAGATTTGCTTTTGACTGCAAATGCACAAGGAATTTGGGCTCATGGGTTACTCTTCCATGTCACATACATCTTGGTGAAGCGCTCAAAATAGCAGAGATTGAATACATGCACTCATCACCAACCAAAGTGAATGATCATATAAGGATAAGTAAGATAATATTATAACGAGCATAAGTGTAGCTTATGATCAAACACATGATCATCAATGTCTCACAGGTAATTGCATAGTATCTCAACCAATCAAAAAGCAAATAAAGTTCAACCAAAAAGACAAGAGAGAACAAAAGCAAATCTCTCTCTCGAAGCCTGTGATCTATACATTTTTCTCCCTCTTTGGCAACAAGTTACCAAAAAGTTCCTAGAAAATGCATAGGACTATATCGTCTCTCGGCTTGGTCTTCGGTGGTGGTGGTGTCTGGAGAACTCCAAGAACGAAGGCTTGATCGATGTAGAAGGAGCTGAAGGAGTTGGTCTTTGGAGGTGGTGGTCTTTGGAGCTGTAGGTGGAGCTGATGAAGTGACTCTGGTGTCTTGAGGCTGGCTCTGCAGCTGATCTCTCGAGCTCGTGGCACTCTGGCAAATGCATCGATCGTTGTCCTGCCCTTCCTCTCCTGCATGTCATCTGTAGCTGCTCCACGGTGGATGAATCTCGATTACCTTGACATCAAGATCATAGAATTTTTGTTCCATGATCCTTTCCAGGCTCTCCTTGTTTTGAGTTAGGGTGGCCAACCCCTTCTCAATCCGCAGAGTAGATGCTATCAAGTAACCAAGCTGCTCCTGCTTGTTCTTCAGAAAGTATTCAGATGCCTCTGCTTGAGTTGGCATCTTGGCAGCCTTCTCTTTCCTTGCTTTCTCCTTCTTATCTTGCGCTTGTACAGATAATGGTTCATTCTCAGTCATGACAACTTGATTGTCCTCAAAGTCAGGATAGAGAACCATGTGTTCCTTATCCAACAGATACTTTCCTGTGCCCATCTTTGAGTTAATCAACTCCTAAATCTGTGGGGGCATATCCACAGCTCCTCTTCTGGTCTGCTGCTGTCCTCTTGATAGTTTCAACTATGAGGCTCATGACTTTGAATTTCCGAGGCACATAAAAATGTGAAGCAAATTGATTGCATGCCCTCTGATCATGTTGTGGTCACCTGATTTGGGCAAAAGAGTGTGCCTCAGGATCTAGTTGATTGTAGGCAGCCCCGACAGAAGAAAATGAACTGATCCAAACTTGAAAGACTCAAGTGCATCATCAGGTATCTCCTTGTACATCTGTGACATTGAGTTGTGTCCCATCTTCTTCTTGGCATAAATGTCCAAGTCATCTTCACTCTCCTTGGGGGCATTGATCAGACTTGCCCATTCCTCTATGGTTGAGTGGTATCTCGTTTCTTCGACATCCAAACTATCACGCCATCTGGATAGAAATGTGTTGTGGAGTAGAATTGCATTATGAGCTCGTCATTCCAATTTGTGAGCTTCACCAACAAAATCTGCAACTCCACAAGCATCAAGCATCATACACTCCAGGATAGTGTTCTTCATTCTCTTGAATGTAGGTCCAGTCGACCCACCTCATATCACAAACTATGGGCTTCTTATCCGATAAGATGGTCTCATAGAAGTCCTGCTGCTCCTTGGTGTGGAACCTGTAATCTACAACAGTCCTTCTCCTGGTGGCATATGGATCTGACTCTCTCCATAGCCTCAACCCTTGATCTCTCCTGATCTTCATGTTCTCAGCCACATGATGAGCATCATTGTGGTCTGGAATCTTGGGCTTGAGCTTCCTTAGGACCTGCCCTTCTTCATCTTCCTCAGCATCAACCTCAGGCATTGGAGCCTTGTTCTTCTCAGCTACTGGTATACTCCTGGTATTCCTCTTTGGTGCACTCTTGGGCTTGGGGGCAGCTTTGGGCTTTGAAGTTGCAGCCCCTGACTTTATGGCATCACCCATCAGCTTTTGTGCCTTGGGTGCAGGCTCAGCAACCTCTTCTTCTTCCTCTTCCTCCATCATAGAAGGCTTCCCAATCACTCTGGCCATGGTCTTCTTGACCCTTTCCTTCCTCTTCTTTCCTTCAGCAGCAGCAGGTTCTTTGGGTTGGGATTCCAAAGAAGCTTGAGTGGAGATTCTAGCTTTGGACATTGGTTGTCTACCTACTGGCCTTTTGATCTTCATTCCAGGCTTAACTGCTGTTGAGCTGTACTCCTTCTTGAGCACTTTCTTCTTGGAACTGGCCTCATCCTCAGCTGCCACATAATCCTCATCCTCAGACTCTGAGGTCTTCTTCTTCATTGTCCTTGTGGCAGCCTTGGGCAAATTCTTTGGGAGTGCTTCGCTCCCCTCATCTCGAGCTGCTAGAGGGACTAGTTCCCTCACTCATGTGAATCTGCTCTTGACTGTTACGGTTGTCATTTTGGTGCGACATGCTGCTCACACTGACTGCTGACCCTGTGAATAGTTATGGATGAGGTAGAGTGGAGGAGCATCACAAAATGCAGAGATTTTTGCAAAAGAATGATTCAAAAAACTTAGTTTTAGTTTTCCACGTAAAGCATTTCGGATCTACCGATTTTTAAACTCGGTGATACGAAGCAGTTTTGGAACCTAAACTAGTGAACTCGGTCGACCGAGTCATAGTTGATGGCACCGAGACTGCTAGGGTTTCACAAAGTTCTAAAATCGGACACACCGATTTGTAATTCTCGGTCGGACCGAGACTTACTAGTGCAATGGCGTTAGCCAAATCGGTGGGACGAGTTTTCAACTCGGTGGGTCCGAGATGGTTTCGTGAAACCTAACCCTAAATTTTCGAATCATACCTATTCTAAGGATTATTTTGACTGGATAGAAGTGTTTCAATCGTGGCAAGATGCATTACGAACACAATGTGCTGAGAATTGGACGAGGATAGCACAGTGATCGAGTTCATACCCTAGTTCGGTGGTGAACTCGCTACGGCGGCAATGGCGGAGGAGAATTCCATTAACGGCGGCGAAGACCAGCGACATGAGGCGGCTGGCGACGAAGTCGACGATCCATAGACCTGGTAGGCAGAGCGAGCTATGCGCGGGCAAGGAGTTTCGGAGAAAGTTTTCCAAAAATTTGCCCGTGTGTATATATAGCCCGACACTGTCGGTGTGACCGAGTTGAACAACTCGGTGGCATCGAGATGCATAATCATAACGATTCTGACAACTCGGTGTGACCGAAAATTTAAAATCGGTTGCACCGAGATTGAAAACCTAGACCGACTTAGTAATCTCGGTATGACCGAAATGGAGGAATCGGTCAGACCGAAAATCACAAAGAAGTTTTGGAAGTTTAAGTCTATGACAAATCGGGACTCGAGTGCTCTCACACGAGTGGTTCGAATCTGACTTGATCAAATTTTGTGATGTAGCATGAATAGAGTTTGAGACGAGAAAAACATAGATAGCTAGAGAAGGTTCTTAGGCATTCTTGTCCATCCACTTGGCCAAAGAAAAAGAAACCAACCAATCAAAACAACAAGTGGATGTCCTCGAATGAGTAAAATATGCAACCAACATGCTCACACAATAAAATGACAAATGAAATATGTGACAAAGCAAGCACAACCAATTCTAGCATCTATCAAACAATAGGCGATGACTAGGTCATCTATATATGAGTATATTGACTTAGGAGTCAAATGAGAACATTTGATCATAGGTCATACTCATCGTTTAAGCTCAAGTGGGGTTACCACTTTTACATAAAGCATTTATGTGTTCACATCATTAGAGTTGCTTTGACTCAATTCTTAGAGTTAAGCTCCCCCTAGATGTGAGATCCCCCCTAAGAGGGATAAACTAACCTTGGGTTGTCGATGATGACTTCATGTAGGTGTTGAAGATGTGGATGCTCAATGTTGATGTAGATCTTTTGGAGCAATCCTTTGGAGTGAGTTGCACTTTCAATACCTACACGGGTTAGTCCCACAAGGAACAAACAAGAATATCCATAGACATAGAGTGATGCACACACAAAATGATGTCCATGAAAACATTTGGTTACCTTGTCCCTTGCCTTACCAACATGAGGGTTTGTGACTCCTTGAACTAGTGCAAGATATGGAAGTTGATTGCACTTTCCTTGCCATAATGATATGAGTGAGAAATGTTGGCGGAGTCACCCTCAAGAACTCTCTAGTTCTTCTTCTTCGGGATGGGAATCCTTGGTGTAGTAGTTGTGATTGATGAAGTAGAACTTGACGTAGTCTTGGGAACCCACTTGACCAAGGCCTTAGGTGCTTCTTCAAATGCATCAATCTCTTCTTGAAGCTTGTCCTTGCCTTTGTTCTTGTGGTCTTGAGGTGGAAGATCATCTTGTGCTTGTGTTCCCTTGAATGAAGTAGGATCATACTTCTCTTGTTGAGGAACAAACTTCGTCTTGGGGTATTGATCTTCTTCCCACTCAACTCCATTGGCATTGAACTTTCGTTCAAAACCAACACCTTGATTCTTCCGGTGCCTTCCGTGCTTGCGTACAATTTCCTCAAATTGCTTACTCCCGGCAAGGCTCTTGTATACACCTTTCTCTATAATTCCCTTCAATAAGCTGTTTTCTTGCTCAAGAGTAACTTGGCTAAGAGAATCATTAGTGGAATCAAGAGAACTACTAGAAGCAACAATATTGGGTTTAGCATTGTTATTGTTACTACTAGAAGAAGAATCTTTCTTGTTCTTGTTACTAGACTTGACTTGAGGCATGTAAGTAGATAAGAGTAAACGCTTGGCAATGTAAGAAGAACTTTTCTTACGAAGATCATCATTGATCACTTTTAGGAACTCATGCTCTTGCTCAAGATTGAGCTTTTCAAAGAGTAACTTCTCATGAGCCCTTAAAAGTTCTTGATGATCTTCGAAGATAGTTTCATGAGCTAACTTAAGAGTGTTTAGTTCTTTAGTTAGACGCTCAATTTTCTCCTTATCATTGTAATTTTCGTTTCATCTTGATTAGCATGATTAATTGACATTTCATCATAGTATTCATCACTAGAGTTGTCAACAAGTAAATCATCATCACCTAGCAAGTCATCTTCATCACTATTAAAATCAACATACTCGGGGTGTGTTACCTTAGGACCTTTGGCCATGAAGCATCTTCCAATTCCTTCATTTGGTGATTCAAATATGTCGTAGGAGTTGGTTGACACAAGTGCTAAACCGGCAACACCTTCATCTTGAGTGTGTTCGGAGTCGGAGTGATAGCTTCTCTCGGAGTGATTGTCGGAGTCGGAGCCGGATACCCATTCACCAACATGAGCTTGATGTCTTCGTTTTGTGTAGCTCTTTGATGACTTTTCCTTCCTTTCCGAATCCTTGCTTCTCCGTGAGGATCTTCGTTCATAACGATCATCTCTACTCCTTCTCTCTTTTGGTGGTGATTCTTCTCTTCTACTTCTTCTCTTGGGAGAATCTTCTCTTCTTTTGTAGGGTGCCGTACACTCATTGGAATAGTGTCCGGGTCTCCCACAATTGTAGCAATTGCGCTCTCGACTAGAAGATCTTTTGTCATTGTAGGACCTTGACTTGGAGCTTCTTTCTTTGCTTCTACTCTTGTAGAATTTGTTGAAGTTCTTCACCATTAAGCTCAATTCTTCATTGAAGGTTTGTTTCTCACTTGATGATGTGGGGGCTTCACATGAGGCTTTGTAAGCACCACTTGACTTGTTGTGAAGTTCCTCCTTATCCTTGAGTGACATCTCATGAGCAACAATTCTTCCAATGACTTCCGTTGGCTTGAGATCTTTGTAATTTGGCATCATTTGTGTGCACACGGTATCATATTTTCCATCCAATGCTCTTAGGATCTTCTTGATGATGAATCTGTCGGTCATCTCTTCACTTCCTAAGACGGCAATCTCATTTGTGATAAGAGCAAGCCTAGAGTACATTTCAGCGACACCTTCACCATCCTTCATTTTGAACTTGTCAAGCTGACTTTGGAGCACATCCAACTTGGATTCCTTGACAGAGTCGGTACCTTCATGCATATCAATCAAAGTATCCCAAATTTCCTTTGCATTCTCAAGACGGCTGATTTTGTTGAATTCTTCGGGGCACAATCCATTGAAGAGGATATCACAAGCTTGAGCGTTGTATTGCAACATATTCAACTCTTCCGCACTAGCTTCACGGTTCGGTTCTCTCCCATCAAAGAATTCACCTTGCAAGCCAATACACACAATAGCCCAAACGGCGGGGTTATGTCCGAGAATATGCATTTTCATCTTGTGCTTCCAACTAGCAAAATTAGTGCCATCAAAGTAGGGACCTCTACGGTGATAATTTCCCTCGCTAGACGCCATACTCTCCTAGGTTGTGAAACCAAGGCTATGACCACCAAAAGCTATGGAAATCAAAGCAAATGCAGACCAAGGCTCTGATACCACTTGTAGGACCTTGAAGTATGTCTAGAGGGGGGGGGGTGATTAGACTACTTGACCAATTAAAACTTAACCTTTTCCCAATTTTAGACTTTGGCAGATTTTAGCTATCTTTAAGCTAGTCAAGCAATCTTCACGCAATTCAAGCAAGCATGCAAAGAGTAGATAGGCAGCGGAAAATAAAGCATGCAACTTGCAAAAATGTAAAGGGAAGGGTTTAGAGGATTCAAACGCAATTGGAGACACGGATGTTTTTGTCGTGGTTCCGATAGGTGGTGCTATCGTACCTCCACGTTGATGGAGACTTCAACCCACGAAGGGTAGCAGTTCTTGTGAGTCCACGAAGGGCTCCACCCACGAAGGCTCCACGAAGAAGCAACCTTGTCTATCCCACCATGGCCGTCGCCCACGAAGGACTTGCCTCACTAGCGGTAGATCTTCACGAAGTAGGCGATCTCCTTGCCCTTACAAACTCCTTGGTTCAACTCCACAATCTTGTCGGAGGCTCCCAAGTGAGACCTAGCCAATCTAGGAGACACCACTCTCCAAGAAGTAACCAATGGTGTGTTGATGATGAACTCCTTGCTCTTGTGCTTCAAATGATAGTCTCCCCAACACTCAACTCTCTCTCACAGGATTTGGATTTGGTGGAAAGAAGATTTGAGTGGAAAGCAACTTGGGGAAGGCTAGAGATCAAGATTCATATGGTTGGAATGAAATATCTTGGCCTCAACACATGAGTAGGTGGTTCTCTCTCAGAACTGGTAAGTTGGAAGTGTAGGTTTGTTCTGATGGCTCTCTTCACGAATGAAGAGGAGGTGGAGGGGCATATATAGCCTTCACACAAAATCTAACCGTTACACACAATTTACCAAACTCGGTGGGACCGAATCATCAAACTCGGTTGGACCGATTTAGTAAACCTAGTGACCGTTAGGGTTTTCGGTGGGACTGACATGCAACTCGGTAGGATCGATATGGTTAGGGTAAGGGCATAACGTAATCTCGGTGAGACCGATTACACAAACTCGGTGAGACCGAATTTGGTAATTAGCTAACCAGAGAGTTGGTTAGGTAAACTTGGTGGGACCAACTCGCTCTTTCGGTAAGACCGAAAAGTTACGAAAGGGAAACAGAGAGTTTACATTGTAATCTCGATGGGACCGATCGCTCACTTCGGTTAGACCGAAACGTTACGAAGGGAAACAGAGAGATTAGAATCCCATCTCGGTGAGACCGAGATCCCTATCGGTGAGACCGATTTTCCTAGGGTTTGTGGCAGTGGCTATGACATCTGAACTCGGTGGCGCCGGATAGAAAAAATCGGTAGGGCCGAGTTTGACTTTAGGTTTAGGTCATATGTGGATGTGAGAAAGTAGTGGAGGGTTTTGGAGCATATCATTAAGCACATGAAGCAAAAGGCTCATTAAGCAACACTTCATCCCTCCTTGATAGTATTGGCTTTTCCTATAGACTCAATGTGATCTTGGATCACTAAAATGTAAAATGTAGAGTCTTGAGCTTTTGAGCTTGAGCCAATCCTTTGTCCTTGATATTTTGAGGGATCCACTTTCATCATCCATGCCATGCCATTCATTGAGCTTTCCTGAATTATTTTTCTTGGAATAGCATTAGCTCAATGAGCTATATGTTGTTATGAATTACCAGAACCACCTAGGGATAGTTGCACTTTCAATGGTGTCATCTGCATATTGTAGACTAACAACACCTCCTGGGATACCATGAGGAAGTATGCCAGAGATTAAGTTGTGTTGAACATCTTTAGTAAGCATCTTAGAGAAGACATCAACAACCAAATTAGAAATCAGTGGAAACAGAGGGTCTCCTTGTTTTAAATCTTTGCCCCCAACAAAGTAAGGACCATTGGTATCATTGATTCTTACACAAAAATAGATTTGGAATAAAGTACTCCAAATCCAACCATTCCATTTGCTACCAAAGCCTCTAGAAGTGAGCATTTCCACAATGAACTCACAACTCACTCTATCATAGGCCTTCTCATAGTCAAGTTTTAAAATCAGGCCACTTGCACCGATTCTATGGATATCATCTGGGAGTATAACCTCATGGGCCATAATAACACTTTCCATAATAAATCTCCCTTTCATGAAAGCATTTTGGTTAGGAGATATAAGACTATCACGGATAGGAGAAACTATAGTGGTAATACCTTTAGTAAAAATCTTAACAACACAATGCTCAGACTAATTGGACGAAACTTCTTCATATCTTTGCCATTAGGTTCTTTAGGAATCAGAGTAATAATAGCAAAATTGAGGATATAAACATATAAAGATCTAGCTTCAAAGTGTCTTATAAGCCACATAGAGTCATCTTTAATCAACTCCCAAATGGTTTGATTAAAGAGAAAAGAGAATCCATCAGGATATAGGGGCGCCATGAGCATAGGAGCTCATGATGGTCATCTTATTCTCTTCTTTAGAGAAAAGTTTTTCCAAAAATATTCTCTTCCTCCAAGACAAGATCAGATTCCTCCCAGAAATTAGGCCCCAGGTTTAGACTCAAAAAGCAAAAAAGATTCTTATAAAAAGAAGTATCCATTTCCAACATCTCAGGGGTAGATGTCACAGGACCATTATCCCCAATAAGAGTGGACAAATGATTCTTACGACTTCTATGATTAGCCAAAGAATAAAGTAAAGCATTAGTAGGGTAGGATGGGTGTTCCAAATATCATGCAATTCAGCAATAAATTCATCTTAAACTCGGGATAAGCAGTACCATAAACAACAACCAACTGCCAACCAAAGCCATTGGATTTAAGGTAGAACCATCCCAAAATTCTTATTGGAGAAGCCAATAACCTCAAAGATATCATTCTTAACACAAACTAAAATACCACCAGCGGTATTTTCAGCATGCAGGAAATGCCAAGTAAAGGAATTAATCTTATCAATAGTTTTGAGGAAACCCTTAGAAATCATCTCATGTTTAGTTTCTTGAAAGCCAATGAATTCAGGGTTGGACTTAGCAATGGTATCGCACATGTATTTTACCAGGTTGACGTAAACCTCTAATATTTCAAATAAGATCTATCATATTTAAGAGATTTTAAAGGGGTGAGATAAACATTGATACGTGGTTGTGATCTGATGGGGAGGATCGGCGATAGCATTGCGGGCTGGAAATGACGGGCGACAGGGCGGGCGTCTTCGCAGGCCGCCGGGCATCTCCGCCGGCCAGCGGTGCGGCGGTCACCGGGCCTCTGCCCTCGGTGTCTGCGGCTCGCCCGCGGGTTGGCGGCCGGTTTTGGGTGTTGGCCGGATCCGATGACGACGAGGCGGAAGGGGACGGGGATGATCCGGCGGAGTCTCCACCGACGCCGACCCCTTTTGATCTGTTTTGTGAGTTTTTTCATTCGGGTTATGATGAGGACGAGGTTGCCTCAACGGTGGACAAGATGTTGCCCGTGGACGATCCGACGAGGGTTGGGCTACATGCCGGCGAGAGGAAGGAGATGGTGCGTCGCGTCGTGCACCGGAGAACGGCGGCGACGGCTGTCAGGGCATGGAAGGACCCTCCGAAGGTTAGCCTTCCAAACCTTACTCTTTTTGATTTGATTAGGCCAGATTCGTGGATTAAGGTCCAGAGGAGGAAGAGATCGGTCCGTTTTGCAAGTGATTCCCGGCGGCCGGCGGCGGCCGTGGCGCCGTTGCCGGCGGGGCTCCCGATCGGGATCTCGCAGGTGCGGGAGTTTCTTTTGAACGCACTCCGCGAGCTGTGTGCGCCAGGGGGTGGGCCGGTTCTGAGTGAGCCGGGCCGTGCGTGGTTGGGCCGGTGTTAACTTGGTATGAGGCCCGTCTAACCAGGCACCTACGCCGATCTCTCCTACACCCCCATGCACGTTTGTTGTTCCTCCTGTGTGTTTCCGATCGAAACAATCTAGGGTTCTCGAGGCGAGCCGACCGAGATTTTGTGACCGTGTGGGTGGGCGAGGTGCATCCCCCCACTCCACGCCATGGCCGGTCGAGGTGCTCCCCCTGGCAAGATTGTCGCCCCGGGCAGTGCTGGCCGCAGAGGGCAAGTGTCGTCGTCGGGGGGTGGCCGCGGCGGGGGCGGTCCGCCGCCGGGAACGGGTCGGAGTGGAATCGGCCTTCCTCCCGGGTCTGGCCGCGGTGGGGCTGCCCCATTGCCGGGTGCTGGGACCGGCCGGGCGGCGCAGGAGGTGAAAGCACAAGTGCTCCCTAGGTGGTTTTGGTAATTAATGTCAACATATCTCCTGTTGGACTAACACTTTTATCTAGTATGTTTCAGATAAGTTCAACAATGGAGTGGCATGGACTAAAGGATGTGGGAACTCCTTCAAGATGCTACGGACAAAGGATTGGCTCAAGCCTCAAGCTCAAGACTCTTCATTTTACATTTTAGTGATCCAAGATCACATTGAGTCTATAGGAAAAGCCAATACTATCAAGGAGGGATGAGGTGTTGCCTAATGAGCCTCTTGCTTCATGTGCTTAGTGATATGCTCCAAAACCTTCGGCTACTTTCTCACATCCACATATGACCTAAACCTAAAGCCAAAATCGGTCTCACCGATTCTTCCAATCCGGCGCCATCGATTTCATATGTCATAGCCACTACCACAAACCCTAGGAAAATCGGTTATACCGATAGGGATCTCGGTCTCACCGAGATGGGATTGTAATCTCTCTGTTTCCTTTTCGTAACTTTTCGGTCTCACCGAAAGAGCGGATCGGTCCCACCGAGATTGCAATGTAAACTCTCTGTTTCCCTTTTGTAACATTTCGGTCTTACCGAAAAGAGCAAATCGGTCCCATCGAGTTTGCCTGACCAACTCTCTGGTTAGCTAATTACCAAAATTGGTCTCACCGAGTTTGTGTAATCAGTCTCATCGAGATTATGTTATGCCCTAACCCTAACCATATCGGTCCTACCGAGTTGCATTTCGGTCCCACCGAAAACCCTAACGGTCACTAGGTTTACTAAAATCGGTCTGACACGTGTTTGTTGATTCGGTCCCACCGAGATTGGTAAATTGTGTGTAACGGTTAGATTTTGTGTGGAGGCTATATATACCCCTCCACCTCCTCTTCATTCGTGGAGAGATCCATCAGACTAAACCTACACTTGCAACTTACCATTTCTGAGAGAGAACCACCTACTCATGTGTTGAGGCCAAGATATTCCATTCCTAGCATATGAATCTTGATCTCTAGCCTTCCCAAGTTGCTTTCCACTCAAATCTTCTTTCCACCAGATCCAAATCCTATGAGAGAGAGTTGAGTGTTGGGGAGACTATCATTTGAAGCACAAGAGCAAGGAGTTCATCATCAACACACCATTTGTTACTTCTTGGAGAGTGGTGTCTCCTAGATATGCTAGGTGTCACTTGGGTGCCTCCGACAAGATTGTGGAGTCGAACCAAGGAGTTTGTAAGGGCAAGGAGATCGCCTACTTCGTGAAGATCTACCGCTAGTGAGGCAAGTCCTTCGTGGGCGACGGCCATGGTGGTATAGACAAGGTTGCTACTTCGTGGACCCTTCGTGGGTGGAGCCCTCCGTGGACTCGCGCAACCCTTCGTGGGTTGAAGTCTCCACCAACGTGGAAGTACGATAGCACCACCTATCGGGACCACGCCAAAAACATGCGTGTCTCCAATTGCGTTTGAATCCTCCAAACCCTTCCCTTTACATTCTTGCAAGTTGCATGCTTTACTTTCCGCTGCTCATATACTCTTTGCATGCTTGCTTGTTATGTATTGAAAAAGTTACACTTGTGCCTAAACTCCACTTAAACTTTAATAAGGTTAAAAACTGCAACTTTGGTACTTAGTGTCTAATCACCCCCCTCTAGACACCTCTTCTCAAGATCCTACAAGTGGTATCAGAGATTTGGTCTCCATTGCCTTGGTTTAATCACCATTGGAGGAAGATGGATGAGTCTACTTTGGGGAGTCTTAGTCATAGGGTGCCTATTCTTGATGGAGAGTATTTTCATGAGTGGAAAAATGAGATGCTTGTAATTTTCAATCAATATCATTTGAACAAGTACATTGCTAGTCCTTGTGCTCCTCATGTTGATCCTATGCATCCTACCCTGGATGAAGCTATTGACATGACTAGAAATCTTAGAACTGTTAATGTTATCACTAGAGGCTTGCCTAGAAACTTGATTAGAATCTTGCCTACTTTTGAGTGTGCCTACACTATATGGAAATTTCTTGAGGAATGCTTTCCAATTTATTCCTTAAAAAATCTAGATGAAATTCTCTATAAGTCTATTGCTTTGAGTAAGATGAATACTAGTGATCCTATGTTTGGTGATTGTCTATTTGAACTTACCGACCTTATGCGTGCCAAAGGAGATGTTGGAATTATTAGTGATACTATTTCCGAAGCTATAAGAATTCATAAGCAAGATCATTGTCAACCTCACTCTAATGAATTACCCTCTCTAGGATTTGATCCACCACATGACGATGTTGAACATGGATACTATGATGAGGATGATGATAGTGACTTCGATCTTGATGATGCAATGAGACACTTTGGTCTTATGGAAAATCTTTGGGGATATGTGTCAGGAGGAAGGAATGGGTTCTTGACAGTGGATGTACCGATCACATGACCGGAGATAAAGACATGTTTCGTGAGCTTGCTGAAAATGATAGTCCTCGAAAGTTTGTCACTTTCGGTGACAACTCAAAGGGTAAGGTGGTTGGCCTCGGTAAGGTGGCCATCTCACATGATAGCTCCATACAAAATGTCATGCTCGTTGAATCTCTTGGCTACAACTTACTTTCAGTATCTAGACTTGCTGATTTCGGTTTCAATGTCCTATTCACTAAAATTGATTGCCAAGTGTTTCGTCGAGACAATCATAAAATGGTCTTTACCGGTGTGCGTAGAGGTGATCTATAGATTGTTAATTTCACTAAAAAGGCTCAACCTAAAACTTGCTTCATTGCTAAATCCTCAAAAGGATGGTTATGGCATAGACGATTAGGTCACGTTGGCATGAGAAACCTTGACAAGCTTATTAAAGGGAATCATATCCTTGGAGTTAACGATGTCATATTTGATAAGGATAGACTTTGCAGTGCTTGTCAAGCAGGTAAACAGGTTGGAGGAAGGCATCCCATGAAGAACATTATGAGCACAAAGAGGCCGCTCGAGTTGCTTCACAAGGATCTCTTTGGTCCTAACTCCTACAAAAGTCTCGGTGGAAATTCTTTTGGTCTAGTTATAGTTGATGATTTTTCAAGATTTACGTGGGGGTTCTTTCTCGATGATAAATCGCAGGTCCAAAAGATCTTCAAAAACTTCGCTAGGAAGGCCCAAAATCAGTTTGAAGTGAAGATCAAGAAGGTTCGCAGCGACAACGTAACGGAGTACAAGAACGCAAATGTGGACACCTTTCTTGACGAAGAAGGGATTTCACACGAGTTCTCGGCTACGTACACACCTCAACAAAATGGAGTTGTTGAGAGGAAGAACCGGACGCTCATCGAAATGGCGAGAATGATGCTTGATGAGTACAAGACACCGAAGCACTTCTGGGTAGAAGCGGTTGAGACAGCTTGTCATGCAACAAATCGCTTGTATCTTCACAAGCTACTCGGCAAGACGGCATACGAGCTCCTCACCGGTAACAAACCCCAAGTTGGGTACTTTCGAGTATTCGGCTCAAAGTGCTACATTCTTGATAAGCATCGTCGTTCTAAATTTGCTCCTAAGTCTCATGAAGGTTTCCTACTAGGTTATGGCTCAAACTCTCACACTTACCGTGTCTACAACAATTTCACCCGAAAGGTTGAAGAGACAGTAGATGTGAAGTTTGATGAATCTAACGGCTAGCAAATAGAGCAATTGCCAATTGATGTAGGAGACAAAGACCCTTCGGAAGCAATCCAAGACTTGTCTATTGGCAAGGTCCGTCCAACGGAGGTGAAGGAGAGTACCTCGTCTATTCAAGTGGAAGCTTCTACTTCACGACAAGGTGAACCAAGAGTTGATACGGAAGCATCCACGAGTGGGACACACCAAGATGAAGAAAACGAGGAAGTACATCAAGACGAACGTCAACAACCTCCTTCTCCACCACGACAAGAGAACGACAACGCCAACAATGAAGAAGGCCAAGAAGAAGAACAAGATGAAGAAGATGTTCAACAAAGACCCAAGCAAAAGCTTTCACGAGTTCGAGCAAGAATTGCTAAAGACCATCCCGTTGAGAAAATCTACAATGATATTCAAACCGGGAGAATCACTCGCTCTAAAACTCGTTTAGCTAACTTTTGTGAAAACTATTCTTTCATATCTAGCGTTGAACCAATGAAGGTTGAAGAAGCATTGGAAGATCCGGATTGGATAAATGCTATGCATGAAGAGCTACACAACTTTGAGAGGAATCAAGTTTGGACATTGGTTGAGAAGCCCGACAACAACCACAACATCATTAGTACCAAATGGGTGTTTCGCAACAAGCAAGATGAAGATGGACAAGTAGTTCGCAACAAAGCCCGTCTCTTCGCCCAAGGCTACACACAAGTCGAAGGTATGGACTATGGTGAGACTTACGCCCCCGTTGCTAGACTTGAGTCCATTCGCATCTTACTTGCCTATGCTAATCATCATGATATCACCTTGTACCAAATGGACATTAAAAGTGCTTTTCTAAATGGTGAAATAGAGGAGGAAGTTTATGTTAAGCAACCTCCCGGCTTTGTCAATCCTAAGAAACCCAATCATGTTTACAAACTTCACAAAGCTCTTTATGGTCTTAAACAAGCTCCTAGAGCGTGGTATAAATGCTTGACCAAGTTTCTTCTTGAAAAAGGCTTTGAAATTGGGAAAATTGATTCCACACTTTTTACTAAAAGGGTT
The DNA here is from genome assembly GCA_021605205.1 of Aegilops longissima. NCBI lineage: Eukaryota > Viridiplantae > Streptophyta > Magnoliopsida > Poales > Poaceae > Aegilops > Aegilops longissima. The sequence continues at coordinate 152,898,900 of CM038681.1, forward strand.
AATGGTGAATTATTTGTATGCCAAATTTATGTTGATGATATCATATTTGGATCAACTAACCCTCATTTTAGTGAAAAGTCTGGGAAGCTAATGTCGGAGAAGTTTGAGATGTCAATGATGAGTGAACTCATATTCTTTCTTGGGTTGCAAATCAAGCAAACTAAGGAAGGTACTTTTGTCTCTCAAGCGAAGTACACCAAGGACTTATTCAAGAAGTTCAATATGCAAGAATGCAAAGTTTAAGAGGAGAATTGAACATCATTGATGCTTCAAACTTGGAGTAGAAACTCCATTGGATACATGCAAGACATGAGCTTATGCCTAATCCTTGATATCTCTCCTATGATGGAAATCTTATGTCTTGGATATATTTGTATCTTGCATGTTATGTAACCCATGTAGGTACTTGGTTGAATCAAATCCCATGAGGTTGTAACCTACTCATATCTTGAGCAATCTCTACATCACCAAGTCTCTACACAAGGTGGTTGAAGCCAAGGAAGCACAAAACCATTTAAACATATCCTTTGACAAATTCTATGTTGAGCTTCATGATTGTCATTGTTGGATACACAAGTGCTCTTCCTTGCACGAACTAACCCATGTAGGTAGATGGACTCAAATTCCAAGTGGTGCTCCAAATTCTTGATGAGCTACATCAGCCCTGAGCAACCCACACAAGTTCAACTACATGGACGACACCACCAACGAAGGTATGTTATTCCATCTTAGAGAAGCTTTACTCCAAGTCATGAGTTAAAGCAACTCGACAAGATGTGAATACATCAAGATGCTTAAACGAAAAATGGCAATCCCATTTTGAGCTTGAACAATGAGTATGACCTATGATCAAGTGATCTCACTTGACTCCTAAGTCAATATACTCTAACATAGGTGACTTTGTCGCCGACCATCTCTAGATGAAGTTCTCTTGTGTTCTTTTCTGAGTTTTTGCATTTGACTCATGCATATGTGTTTCCCCTTTCAAAAAAAAACTTCATCTAGATTTCTTTCTGATTGCTCTGCATTTTCTGCATTCCAATTCATTGCATATCATATAGTAAATTCCTTGCAAATCTTTGTGAGATCTTATTAGTCAAGTGAGCTGAGGTGACAAGTGTTTTCTCTGAGATGAACACGGTTACACCGATTTGTTATTTTAGGCCCAACCGAAAACATTCGGTACCACCGAAGCATACCACTCGGTGCCACCGATTTCACAACAGGAAAATCAGTTTGCCACTTACTCTGTGTTTCTTTTGATCCAGCTCCACTCAATGAATCTTGTCCTCTACAAGCATCACATTTTTATCATTGCTTTTATGTTGTGACTCAAGGATCAAACCCATTCACGACAAATTCCAACGGGGGAGAGAGAACTCACATCTTTTATCAAGCCCTTCTTGGAAATTGATGTCAAAGGGGGAGAGAGAGATCACATCAAAGCTTATCATTTAGAGAGAGAGATCACATCTCAGAGGGAGAGAGAGATCCTTCAGGGAGAGAGAGAGAGAGAGAGAGATCTCTAGGGGGAGAGAATACTAGTAGAGAGTATTTCTCAAGGATCCCAGATGCTTGGTGTTCAAGAGGAGAGATGCCACATGTCTTCTTGAGGGGAAAGACATGTTCATATGTGCTTATTTGCACTAGCTTGCATTAGCTCTGTTCATTTATATCTTTCAGCTCTGATTTTCTTTTCCCTATCTTCTCCCAGTATCCCATGCTAGATTCAGGGGGAGCAAGACATCTAAGGGAAAGAAATCATCTAAATTCATTACATATCTTTACTCTTGGGGACATGTCAAATCCAATGTAGTACTTAGTACTCACTCTCTACATGTCATCCCAGTCTTGGTACTCTTGTGGTTTCTTTTGTTTGCTCTGGCTAGTAGGTGCATCTGTGTTATCTAACCTTGTTTACGCAGGTTCATTTCATCCTAAGCCAACTCAAGACTACAAGGTAAGTATATGCATCACAATCATGTGTATGAGGAATTCTTACTGATGTACATACTGTTTGCAAGAAGGACTCATGGGCATGAAGGTATTTTCTTTAATATTCTTTGCTCAGATGCATATGGCCAAGATACATGTAACACATTGCCTCCTCTATCATGGTTATGCTATCACATGCTTCTATATTCCATATTCACATGATTGCATACATATAGGGGGAGTCTATGCCTGTTACATGTCTTTCCAAAGCTTTACTTGCTATTCTTTATATCTTTATCTAAAGCTTTGATGTATGTTGTCATCAATTACCAAAAAGGGGGAGATTGAAAGCACAAGTGCTCCCTAGGTGGTTTTGGTAATTAATGTCAACACATCTCTTGTTGGACTAACACTTTTATCTAGTATGTTTCAGATAAGTTCAACAATGAAGTGGCATGGACTAAAGGATGTGGGAACTCCTTCAAGATGCTACGGACAAAGGATTGGCTCAAGCCTCAAGCTCAAGACTCTTCATTTTACATTTTAGTGATCCAAGATCACATTGAGTCTATAGGAAAAGCCAATACTATCAAGGAGGGATGAGGTGTTGCCTAATGAGCCTCTTGCTTCATGTGCTTAGTGATATGCTCCAAAACCCTCAGCTACTTTCTCACATCCACATATGACCTAAACCTAAAGCCAAAATCGGTCTCATCGATTCTTCCAATCCGGCGCCACCGATTTCATATGTCATAGCCACTGCCACAAACCCTAGGCAAATTGGTTCTACCGATAGGGATCTCGGTCTCACCGAGATGGTATTGTAATCTCTCTGTTTCCTTTTCGCAACTTTTCGGTCTCACCAAAAGAGCGGATCGGTCCCACCAAGATTGCAATGTAAACTCTCTGTTTCCCTTTTGTAACATTTCGGTCTCACCGAAAAGAGCAAATCGGTCCCACCGAGTTTGCCGGACCAACTCTCTGGTTAGCTAATTACCAAAATCGGTCTCACCGAGTTTGTGTAATCGGTCTCACCGAGATTACGTTATGCCCTAACCCTAACCATATCGGTCCTACCGAGTTGCATTTCGGTCCCACCGAAAACCCTAACGGTCACTAGGTTTACTAAAATCGGTCGACCGAGTTTGTTGATTCAGTCCCACCGAGATTGGTAAATTGTGTGTAACGGTTAGATTTTGTGTGGAGGCTATATATACCCCTCCACCTCCTCTTCATTCGTGGAGAGAGCCATCAGACTAAACCTACACTTCCAACTTACCATTTCTTAGAGAGAACTACCTACTCATGTGTTGAGGCCAAGATATTCCATTCCTACCATATGAATCTTGATCTCTAGCCTCCCAAGTTGCTTTCCACTCAAATCTTCTTTCCACCAGATCCAAATCCTATGAGAGAGAGTTGAGTGTTGGGGAGACTATCATTTGAAGCACAAGAGCAAGGAGTTCATCATCAACACACCACTTGTTACTTCTTGGAGAGTGGTGTCTCCTAGATTGGCTAGGTGTCACTTGGGAGCCTCCGACGAGATTGTGGAGTTGAACCAAGGAGTTTGTAAGGGCAAGGAGATCGCCTACTTCGTGAAGATCTACCGCTAGTGAGGCAAGTCCTTCGTGGGCGACGGCCATGGTGGGATAGACAAGGTTGTTACTTCGTGGACCCTTCGTGGGTGGAGCCCTCCGTGGACTCACAAGAACTGTTACCCTTCGTGGGTTGAAGTCTCCACCAACGTGGAAGTACGATAGCACCACCTATCGGAACCACGCCAAAAACATCCGTGTCTCCAATTGCGTTTGAATCCTCCAAACCCTTCCCTTTACATTCTTGCAAGTTGCATGCTTTACTTTCCGCTGCTCATATACTCTTTGCATGCTTGCTTGTTATGTATTGAAAAAGTCAAACTTGTGCCTAAACTCCACTTAAACTTTAATAAGGTTAAAAACTGCAACTTTGGTACTTAGTGTCTAATCACCCCCCCCTCTAGACACCTCTTCTCAAGATCCTACAGGAGGCCAGCGGCCCTAGGCCGCTACCAGCGGGCGGGGCGCTAGGGCCTGGCGCTGCTGGTCGTGGGTCACTTCCGGCGGGCGTTCGGCCACCGACGCCGGTGGTTGTTCCGCAGCCGGCTCTGGGTCGGGGAGGTCCTCGACCACCGGTGCCGAGCCCGGCTGCCGCCGGGGCCGGGCACTCCGGCTCCGAGGCCACCTCCTCCTGTTTCTGGTGTCCAGCCACGTCCGGTGACAGTGCAGCCCGGTGCCAGGCCGCCGCATTTTGTGGCCAGACAGTCGCAGAATTCGGCGGCGCCGGTGCTGACGCAGGCATAGTTGCCGCATGCTTCGGTTGGTGGGGGTTATTCGGCTGCGCCTCGTGGTCAGTGGGGCGACGATGGGTATAACGCTTATGGTGATGGATAGCACCGGGGATCCTCATCCACGGGTGGTGGTCGGGGGTATTCCTGGCATTGCGATGGCTTGGCTGAGAGGCCTTTCCTGGGGCCAACGAGAGGCTTTGTCGAAGGGGCGTCTGAACCGGCACATCGTCACCGCGGTGGTTTCCGTGGTCATCGTAGTGGCCGAGGCGGTCGAGGTGGCCGCTATCGTCCACGGCAGCATTCTGTGGTTGTTGACCAGACGGCTGTTGGCGGGGCTACTGAGGAGCCTGGGTTGTCTAGCCAGGCGATGGAGGTGGTGACGGAACTGGCTGAGGTGGAGGTTCCTGGTAATGTTGAGGTAGGGTCTATGGCGGTGGAGACATCTGACAGGGCTGATTTGGACAGGGCGGCTAAGTATGCGCGCAAGAAGGAAAGAATGTTGTGTTACCGCTGTGGCGAAAAGGGCCATTTCATTGCTGAGTGTGCGACAGTTTTATGCGATACGTGTGGGAAACCAGCCCATGACTCGGGGGCATGTCCGCTTTTGAGGGAGTAGGCATCGACTCTTATGATGTATGGAGTGTACTTTGCTGAGCTCATGCTTTTTGAGTCTCCGACCGAGAGGGAGGTTCCTGATGAGGCTCAGAGTGTGACCACTGGGGTTGTCAAAGTGACCAAAGGAGAAGTCTCTGAGATCCAGATTGTGCAGCGGCTCCGGGAGCTTGCTCCAGGAGACTTCCACTGCGAGCTTGTCAGTCTCGAGGCAAATTTGTTTAGGGTTGAGTTCCCGACAGTGGAGGATTTGCAAAGGCTGCTGAGTTTTGGGATGTGCAAAGTGCCAGACACTGAGGGCATCCTTGAGTTCCAAGAGTGGAAGTTGATAGAGCCTTAGGGTAAACCTCTTACTCAGGCCTGGTTGCGTTTTTCGGGAGCTCCTTCGAAGCCTATGCAGGATGCTAGGGTCGTTGCTAGCTTGGGCATCATGGTGGGAAAGCTTGAGCGAGGGATATGGCCTTTACTAGAGCTCATGGGGTTGCTCGCCTACTGGTTAGTATTTTGGACATTGAGTTTGTGCCTGATGTGGTCAAGTGGGCATATCGAGACCAGATTTACAACCTTGAGATTGAGTTTGAGGATGAGAGCCTGTTTGCTGAGGCACCTACCGTGATTGACGTTGATATGCACGAGGGTGATGACGGTGCGGGAGTTAAGGAGACTCCGATTGCTGATCCTGGACGAGAGATGTCCGAGGGACCGGGGTCTGTTGCTCAGACGACCGGTGATGGGACGATGCCTCCTTCCTCGGTGCCGTCAACCACTCTGAGATTTGGGTCTATCGAGCCTGCTACTGCACCTCCGAGACTATGGAGCGAGCGGGTGGAGTCTTTTGAGGATTTTGAGCACTATTTATCTACGTTGGACTTTGAGGGCCCGGACATGGAGGGTTCTTGCGCGGAGGGGAGTCCGGAGCTAGTGTGCTCGCCTCCCTCGGATACTGCTGAGACGACGGAACTACAGGTGGTGGTTCCGAGCTCTGAAGGGGGGTCGAGGCAGGTGGCCTCGGCGCCCCTTCTCCTCTCGCTCTGGTCGGGGCTGCCGTGGTGGAGGCTTTACCTTCGGGAGGGGGCCGGGGCAGGTGGCCTCGGCGCCTTCTTCACCTATCGCTGGGCCGGGACTGCAGGTGGCAGGTCCGGTCTTTGGAGGGGGCTCGGGGCGGGTGGCCTCGGAGCCCTCTTAACCTTCCGCGCCTGGGTGGCCGCCCCACCATTGGCGCCGGCGAGCACTCTTGGCCAGTGACCTGGGGTGGATGGGGAGCGTGGGCAGGAGGCCCATGGAACCCCATCAACTGACTCGGCGCCTTCTTCCGGTCATGGAGACCGGTTCAGTGCTCGGGGGGTGACAGGAGGTCACTCACCGGGCAACTTCACTCGGGAGGAGGTGATTGCATTCGGCGGGATTCCGGACCAGGCGTCTGAGGGCCGACGGTTGAGCTATAATCTTCAGGGTCGTCCGTAGGTGGACGACATGCAGCAGTGGTGCGCCATGAGGGCGGCCAAGCTTCATGACGTCCAGGTCACTACTGGTATGTCGGTTAATACTTCTAATTCCATCTTGCATTTTTCGAACGATGAGATTGTTGATAATGCAAACCAATTAGGGATTTCACTAGGTAGTAATGAGGGTGAAATTTCTAATTCCATAAATGATTTGTTGGATCTAGAGGCCGAGAGGGCTTTAGATATGATTCGTAACTTAGCTGCCGTCAAACCCATGAATGCGTAGCGACCAGACCTCAAACAGTCCGATCTCTGTGCATCAGTGTCATCCCTGGATCAGTGATGCTGACACGCACAGTACTTGAAGGATTTATAACAGAGTAGCAATCACACACTTATTACATCGAATGTCTCCAAAGAGAAACTTATTAAAATAGATATGGCTTAAGGCCATCTAATAACGATAACAGCGGAAGGCTTGGAAGATAAGTGAGTCCATCAACTCCAACGGCATCACTGAGTATAGAACCACGATCCTAAAGCATCTTACTCGTCGTTGGAAAAATCTGCAACATGAACGTTGCAGCCCGAAAGCGGGTCAGCACATGGAATATGCTGGCAATGTAACACATAGAGAGCAATATGAAAGAGTAATGCTATACTACATGCATATATGGCTGGTGGAAAGCTCTACGGTTACAATTTTGCGTAAAGCCAATTTTTCCCTACTACAAAGGAATAAATTATTTAACTATCATGGTGGTTGTTAAACATTGAGAATGGTTGACAACATCCTCAATCCCAATTAAGCATCATCATTAAACAAACCCAACAATATCAATTAAAGTAACATGATGAGATTCACACGAAAATCCAAGTACTAGATACTCAAGATGTCCATAACCGGGGACACGGCTAATCATGATTAGTTTATACACTCTGCAGAGGTTGCGCACTTTCCCCCACAAGACTCGATCTCCTCCGTTGGTTTTCTCGCACTTCATGGTGTTTGAGAAACGAATGACCGAGACATAGTCTTTCAGAAGCGCTAGCACCTTATGATGGGTAGACCGGTACACATACTTTCCCCTACATCTGCTAGTCTACCACTATAAGAGTTCGCACGACTTAATCAACTATGCTAGAGCCCATAATAGCATGTGGCTGCACACAGAAGTTTCTAGCATGAATAATCTTATGATCCCTTTGAGCCTGGGTGGCGGTCCAAAAAGAAACAGGCAATCTTGGAATAACCAGGTACCTCAATCCACCCAGATGTGTATTAATGTTGCCACCTTAAATAAACCATTAATTAACAATCTCACATCTGTCATGAAAAAAATCACTCACCCAATCCACGTCTACTTGCATAGCATGGCAAAATAAGCAAATGTAGAAGTAACTCCCAAGGGTTTGATAATAAAACAGGTAATAGGTACTACCTCAATCTACTTCCCACAACCCACAATTTAATTAGATCCTAATCATGCAATGTTTGAGGATTGATCTAATGCATAAAAAAACTAGGTAGTAAAGAGGTATGATCAAAGTGTTACTTGCCTTGCTGATGATCCGCGTAACCTAGGGATTCGAAGTAGCAAGCGGCGCAGTACGGGTACTCTATCGCAAGCAAACAAACAAACAAGCATACAATAAGTACTTATCTAATGCACGGGTAAAACTCAAATAAGAGGTCTAACCAGAAAGTTCAACTTAAGACCTCCGGTTTACAAAAAAGAATCAAATCGAACGAAGAAACAAAACTCAAACGGCGAAAGAAACAAGCTTTGTTTACTAATCTGGACCTAAGTCAAATTTTACAGAAGCAAAAACTGGTTTGAGTAGATTATTAGGAAAGAGGGTTTCGAGACGAAACTCTAGGCGCTTGAATCGCCTGATTCCGATAAACGAGCGAAAAGTTATACTAAAACAAAAATCGGATCCGAAATCGCGATCAGAAAAATCGCGGAATAAATCCGAGAAAAAGAAAAACGACAAACAGGTTAACGAATGAACGTTCGTTATCTGGATCTAAACAATGAACGCATTCATTAAAAACGAACGAACGAGTGAACGTTCGCTAATTAACCAAACCGGAAGAAAACCGATCTAAAGAAAAAAAACGGAATCTAAAAAACAACGAAAAACCGACGGAAAAACCGAACGGTTTTTCTAAAAAAACGGCGGCGGCGAGGTCAACCTCGGGGTGCGGGTCGGCGGTGGCGGCGGCTCGCGGGCGACGATGGTCGGCGGCGACGGCGCGGTCGGTGATGGCGGCGGCATGGCCATGAGTTGCTGACGACGGGCGCGGCTAGGGTTAGGGTTAGGGTTAGGTGGCGGCGGGTTGGGTTGGCTGGCGGCGGCTTGGGCTGGGGGTCGGCCCGAGCGCGTTTTATAAAGACCCGGCGGCGGAGTCTGGCGATTACGCCCGTAGTCGGTTCCAGTTTTTTTTTAGTAATTTTCGCGCAGAAAAACAAACGAAAGAAATACCAAACGGACTCCAAAAATCCCGAAATAAATTTTCCCCGGCTTCTAAAATCAAGCCGGTTTAGATGAACATTTATTTGGGCCTAAATGCAATTTTTGGAAAACACGCATTTTTCCTAAATTCAAGTAAAATAGCCAGAAAATCCAAAATAAAATCTTACTTGATTTTTTTATTAAATCCTCAATATTTCTTTATTTTGGGAAAGTCATTTTATTCCCTCTCTCAAATTTTTATAATTGAAATAACTGAAGATAAAATAAATAAAATCAAATGATCCTACTTCCAAAATTTGAGAAAACTCAAATATGAAAATATCGAAATCCCCAACTCTCTCCGTGGGTCCTTGAGTTGCGTAGAATTTCTAGGACCGAAGCAAAATGCATTAAATATGATATGCAATGATGATCTATTAGTATAACATTCCAAATTGAAAATTTGGGATGTTACAAACCTACCCCCCTTAAGATGAATCTCGCCCTCGAGATTCGGGTTGGCTAGAGAATAGGTGAGGGTGGTCTTTCAAGCAAATCTTCCTCTCGCTCCGTGTGGCTTCATCCTCGGTGTGGTGGCTCCTTGAACTTTGCAAAACTTGATAACTTTGTCATGGGTGACTCGGTGGCATACTCAAGAATCTTGTTGGTTTCTCCTCTAGGTCAAATCACTGTCCAACTGAATCGCCTTTAGCGGCACGGTATCTCTTAGCGGTATATCATCCATCTCTGCGTGGCACCTCTTCAACTGAGAGACATGGAACACGTCATGAACTCCTGACAATCCCTCGGGTAATTCCAACTTGTAGGCAACCTCTCCCATACGTTCCAAAACTTTGTATGGTCCCACAAAACGCGGCGCTAACTTTCCTTTAACACCAAAACGCTTAACTCCTCGAAGTGGTGATACCTGAAGGTAAACTCTATCCCCAACTTCGTAAACTGTCTCCTTGCATTTTGCATCAGCATAGCTTTTCTGCCTGGACTAGGCTACCTTGAGCCAGTCGCGAATCAACTTCACTTTCCGTTCAGACTCCTTAATCAAATCTGGTCCAAACAACTAACGGTCTCCAACTTCGTCCCAAGACAACGGGGTTCTGCACCTCCTTCCGTATAAGGCTTCAAAAGGGGCCATCTTCAAACTGGATTGATAACTGTTGTTGTAAGAGAACTATGCATACAGCAAATTGTCATCCCAACTAGATCCATAATCTAGCGCACAAGCTCTCAGCATGTCTTCTAAAATCTGATTGACTCTTTCGGTCCATCCATCATGCTGCGGATGAAAAGCGGCATCTTGAACTCTAGCACGGTACCCAAGGTTTCGTGTAACCGATTCCGAACTTTGAGGTGAATTGGGTTCCTCTATCGATACAATGCTTCTTGGAACTCCATGCGGACATACGATCCTGGTCATGTAAATCTTGGCCAATTTGGCCTTGGTGTAAGTAGTCTTCTTTGGGATGAAATGAGCTACCTTCGTCAAACGATCGACTACCACCCAAATCGAGTCATAGCTCGAACGAGTCTTGGGCAATCCGTAATAAAATCCATGCCTAGCTTATCCCACTTCCATTCGGGTATCGGCAATGGTTGCAGCAATCCTGCTGGCTTCTGATGCTCTGCCTTTTCCCTCTGACATACATCACAAACTGCTACATACTCGGCAGTGTCCTTCTTCATTCCGGTCCACCAGAAAATCTCCTTCAAATCCAAGTACATCTTGGTATTCCCTGGGTGAATTGAATACGGCGAATCATGGGCCTCTTGCAAAATCAACTTCCTGATCTCAGGGTCATTGGGTACATAAACGCGGTCCTCAAACCAGAGGGTATCGTGCTCATCCTCACGAAATCCCTTGGCTTTTCCCTTGTTCAACCTCCCCTTTATCTCTGCAGTCTCTTTATCGGTCTTTTGAGCTTCTCTGATCTTATCCATCAAAGTCGACTGAATTTCCAATGTTGCTACATAGCCTCTCGGAACTATCTCCAAACATAGCTCGCAAAAGTCCTCGGCTAACTCCTTTGGCAGTCCTTCGGTCATGAGTGTATTAACATGGCTCTTACGGCTCAACGCGTCGGCTACTACGTTAGCCTTTCCGGGGTGATACTGCAATCTCATATCATAATCCTTGATGAGTTCGAACCATCTCCTTTGCCTGAGGTTTAACTCTTTTTGCGTGAAGATGTACTTCAAACTCTTGTGATCCGTGTACACCTCACAATGATTTCCGATAAGAAAATGTCTCCATGTCTTCAATGCATGCACTACGGCTGCTAACTCCAAATCATGTGTGGCATAATTCAACTCATGAGGTTTAAGCTGTCGAGACGCATACAAAACAACTCTTCCTTCCTGCATAAGTACTGCTCCAAGTCCTCGACGTGAAGCATCGCAATACAACTCATAATCCTTAGTCTGATCTGGCAGAATCAACACTGGTGAGGTAACTAGATGTTTCTTCAATTCCTGGAAATTGACCTCACATTCCTCAGTCCAATTGAACTTGGTATCCTTCTTCAACAACTCCATCATGGGCTTTGCAATCCTTGAAAAAATCTCAATGAATCTCCGGTAGTATCCTGCCAGTCCAAGAAAACTTTTGATCTCCCCAACTGTCGTTGGTGCTTCCCAATTAGTCACGGTGACAACCTTGGTGGGGTCTACTGCTATACCGTCTCCGGATATAACATGTCCGAGGAATCCAACTTCCTTCAACCAGAACTCACATTTGCTAAACTTGGCATTTAACTGGTGTTCTCTGAGCTTCTCCAATACCAAACGCAAGTGCTCCTTATGCTCCTCTTCGTTCTTTGAGTAGACCAAGATGTCATCAATGAACACCACGACGAACTTATCCAGAAACTCCATAAATACTTTGTTCATCATGTTCATGAAATATGCAGGTGCGTTAGTCAGACTGAATGACATCACGGTATACTCGTACAACCCATACCTAGTGGTAAAAGCTGTCTTGGGTATATCTTGTTCTAGAATCTTCAATTGATGGTATCCTGATCGCAAATCGATCTTGGAAAACACCTTTGCTCCTTGTAGTCGGTCAAACAGATCATTGATCATTGGCAGTGGGTACTTATTCTTGATGGTTACCGCATTTAATCCTCGATAATCAACAACCATCCTTAACGATCCGTCCTTCTTCTCCACTAGAAGTACTGGTGATCCCCAAGGTGAAGAACTTGGGCGAATGTATCCTTTATCCAGTAACTCCTTAATCTGACTTTTAATCTCCTCCAAATCCTTTGCGGGCATCCTGTATGGTCTCTTGGATATTGGCCCTGTGCCTGGAAAAAGCTCGATCAAAAACTCAATGTCTCACTCTGGTGGCATGCCTGGCAACTCCTCTGGAAATACATCCATAAAATCCTTCACAACTAGTACTTCCTCCTGCACAACTCCTGATAAGGAATTTACGTGCATCCTCCTCGGCTCATGCCTTGGTACATACTTTATCCTTTTCCCTTCTGGGGTAGTAAGCAGAATCGACTTACTGGCGCAATCAATGTTTCCTCCATACATTGATAGCCAATCCATACCCAGAATCACATCCAAACCTTGGGATTCCAAAATGATTAAACCGAGGAAAAACATGCTTGCCTATACCCAACGGAACTTGAAAACATCCTCGATCGCCATATACTCTGCTCTGGTGAGGTTACTAGCATGGGTGTTTTAGAACCCTAGTGGGCAGTTTATACTTATCCACAAATCCCCTTGATATGTATGAATGCGATGCACCAAAGATCAAAAAGAACGAGTGCGATAAATGAATTAACCAAAACTTACCTATTATCAGATATCGGCTGAGCTTCAACCTCCTCCACACTAACATGGTTCACTTGTCCTCTATTGAAAGGGTTGGCTTCTTCCGGAGTTTCCATTGCCATTTCGGTCGGCCTTGGGACATTCATTTGCGTAATGTCCGTATTCGGCACTTAAAACAAGTGACTTGACTCAGATCTTTCTTGGTTGGTGTTGAGGGTTGGTGCAGTTCGCTACTACTTCCTCCATTCCCGGTACCATTCTTGGGACCATTGTGATTGTGCGAGCTACCTCCTCCATGGGTATGCTGAAACTGTCCTCCTGACTTCGGAGTAAAACGGGGCTTCTGCTGACCTCCAGAATTGTACTTCCCTTGTCCATACTTCCTCTTGTGGTTTTCAATCTGCTGCTGCTTCCCTTCAATCATGACAGCACGATCTACCAACTCCTGGTAGTTATTGAAACTTGCTACCATCAACTTCATGCTCAGCTCATCATCCAGCCCTTCCAGAAACTTCTCTTGCTTAGCTGCATCCGTAGCGACGTCATCTGGGGCATAACGTGCTAGCTTGCTGAAATCATCCACATACTGGCCAACTGATCTTCCTCCCTGGCGCAAGTTGCGAAACTCACGCTTCTTCATGGCCATAGCTCCTGCTGAAACATGGGCAAGTCTGAAAAGCTTCATTAAACCGATCTCATGTGATGTTGTTCGCTGGATAAGGGCTGTGAAATTCTCCCACCATGATGCTGCGGGTCCCTCAAGCTGATGTGCGCAAATCGCACCTTCTCCGCATCTGTGCATCCTGTAGTGATCAACTCCACGCTGTCTTTGCGGCCAAACATCTGCAACAATCGGCTCGGTGCTCTTGGAGAACACCGCGGATTCGATCTAAGAAAACGGGTTAAGTGATCAACAGGTGGTGGTGGTGGTGGTGGATTGTTGTTGTTGTTGTTCCCCTGATTCTGATTCTGGACTAGTATCTGCATCAATGCATTCTGCTGCTGGATCAACTGGGTGAGCTCCGGTGGGAAAGGAATCCGTTGTCACGTCTCGGAGGCATCTGAGGGTTTAGAAAAGACGAGAATACAGAATAGAATGAGGTCTAGAGGGAAAACACTACCCATATGCACATGAGGCAAATTGCAATCAAAACACTTCATTCAAACAAGCAAGGGCATACAACGGTCTAACTATCATTTACAAAAGTGCTCAGACTATAATAGATACATGGAGGGAAATTCTACTACTTTATGGTGGTCTACTAGAAAAACTGCTCCGATGAAGACTCCATGATATCCGCTCTAGCTTCATCAACGTAGTCATCATCACTATCATCCGGGTCCGAGTCGGTATCTTCGATGATGATGTAATTCTCGGGACAAGTGCGATCTTCGTCTTCTCAAGTTGCTGGAAATCCCAAGAACACTCTTAGCTTCTTCTTCAGATCATCATTCTTCTCGACTAGAGTTGATATTTCCTCCTCATATCCATCGCGTGTAGACTGGAGTTCTTCCTCCAGTTCCGTGATCTTGGTCATGGCTTCCTTCAGATCCATCATGCTCTGCACTCATCAAGTTCTCTGGCGCCGAATGTCTGGTTTAACTCTGGATGAAAGCTGCAATCGATCTGTTCTTTCCGGTGTTGACCATCTCCCATTGCTCATCTCGCGGCCACAAATCTGGTAGGTAGTATCCTTAAGCTCCTGGTGATAAACTTCTCCAATGCGTCCCATGGTGATGTGAGTTGCCATGCTCGTCCCTAAACTCCAGGTTGGTGCATCAAAGTAAAACTCTATAGGCTCAGTGACTGGCATGAACGTACTTCCTGGAACTTGAACTTGAATCATCCAACGCTCCTCTTCAGGTAAAGTGGCGTTGTAGGTTCCGGTGAAGCTTGGTACTCCGATCTTCAAGTACTTGGTTACTTCCTTCAGGTGTCGTCCAAAAGGTGTATCTTCATCCGGTTGCATGAACTTGTTCCTTGCATCCGCCATCCTAGAAGAATAGAAAAGATGAGGAGTTAGAATGAGAAGAGAGAGTAATGATCTATGGTCTTTGCTTAGTGGTCGTGTCCTACAGTCAGCGTGTGCTCTGATACCATCTTGTAGCGACCAGACCTCAAATAGTCCGATCTCGTGCATCGTTGTCATCCACGGATCAAGAATGTCTTGACACGCACGAAGACTTGAAGGATTTATAACAGAGTAGTAATCACACACTTATTACATCGAATGTCTCCAAAGAGAAACTTATTAAAATAGATATGGCTTAAGGCCATCTAATAACGATAACAGCGGAAGGCTTGGAAGATAAGTGAGTCCATCAACTCCAACGGGATCACTGAGTATAGAACCATGATCCTAAAGCATCTTACTCGTCGTCTGAAAAATCTGCAACCTGAACGTTGCAGCCTGAAAACGGGTCAGCACATGGAATATGCTAGCAATGTAACACATAGAGAGCAATATGAAAGAGTAATGCTATACTACATGCATATATGGCTGGTGGAAAGCTCTATTGTTACAATTTTGCGTAAAGCCAATTTTTCCCTACTACAAAGGAATAAATTATTTAACTATCATGGTGGTTGTTAAACATTGAGAATGGTTGACAGCATCCTCAATCCCAATTAAGCAT
The DNA here is from genome assembly GCA_021605205.1 of Aegilops longissima. Lineage (NCBI taxonomy): Eukaryota > Viridiplantae > Streptophyta > Magnoliopsida > Poales > Poaceae > Aegilops > Aegilops longissima. The sequence goes on from CM038681.1 coordinate 152,914,122, forward strand.
CATCATTAAACAAACCCAACAATATCAATTAAAGTAACATGATGAGATTCACACGAAAATCCAAGTACTAGATACTCAAGATGTCCATAACCGGGGACACGGCTAATCATGATTAGTTTATACACTCTGTAGAGGTTGCGCACTTTTCCCCACAAGACTCGATCTCCTCCTTTGGTTTTCTCGCACTTCATGGTGTTTGAGAAACGAATGACCGAGACATAGTCTTTCAGAAGCGCTAGCACCTTACGATGGGTAGACCGGTACACCTACTTTCCCCTACATCTGCTAGTCTACCACTATAAGAGTTCGCACGACTTAATCAACTATGCTAGAGCCCATAATAGCATGTGGCTGCACACGGAAGTTTCTAGCATGAATAATCTTATGATCCCTTTGAGCCTCGGGTGGCGGTCCAAAAGAAACAGCAATCTGGAATAACCAGTACCTCAATCCACCCGATGTGTATTAATGTCGCCACCTTAAATAAACCATTAATTAACAATCTCACATCTGTCATGGAAAAAATCACTCACCCAATCCACGTCTACTTGCATAGCATGGAAAAATAAGCAAATGTAGAAGTAACTCCCAAATGTAGATGAAACTCTAGGCGCTTGAATCGCCTGATTCCGATAAACGAGCGAAACGTTATACTAAAACAAAAATCGGATCAAAAATCGCGATCAGAAAAATCGCGGAATAAATCCGAGAAAAAAACGACGAACAGGTTAACGAACGAACGTTCGTTATCTGGATCTAAACGATGAACGTGTTCGTTAAAAACGAACGAACGAGTGAACGTTCGCTAATTAACCATACCGGAAGAAAACCGATCTAACAAAAAAAAACGGAATCTATAAAAAACAGACGAAAAAACCGAACGGTTTTTCTAAAAAAAACGGTGGCGGCGAGGTCAACCTCGAGGTGCGGGTCGGCGGTGCGGCTTTGGCGGGCGGCGATGGTCGGGCGGCGGCGGCGGGTCCGGTGATGGCGGCGGCGCTGGTTGGCGCGGCGCGCAGGCTAGGGTTAGGTTAGGGTTAGGTGGCGGCGGCGGGTTAAGTGGCTGGCGGCGGCTTGGGTTGGGGTCGGCCCGGCGCTTTTATAACGACCCGGCCAAAGCGGAGTCTCGCGATTCTGACGCCCGTAATCGGTTCGATTTTTTAAATAATTATCGCGCAGAAAAACAAACGAAAGAAATACCAAACGGACTCCAAAAATCCCGAAATAAATTTTCCCTGGCTTCTAAAATCAAGCCGGTTTAGATGAACATTTATTTGGGCCTAAATGCAATTTTTGAAAAACACGCATTTTTCCTAAATTCAAGTAAAATAGCGAGAAAATCCAAAATAAAATCTTATTTGATTTTTTTATTAAATCCTCAATATTTCTTTATTTTGGGAAAGTCATTTTATTCCCTCTCTCAAATTTATATAATTGAAATAACTAAAGATAAAATAAATAAAATCAAATGATCCTACTTCCAAAATTTGAGAAAACTCAAATAAGAAAATATCGAAATCCCCAACTCTCTCTGTGGGTCCTTGAGTTGCGTAGAATTTCTAGGACCGAAGAAAAATGCATTAAATATGATATCCAATGATGATCTATTAGTATAACATTCCAAATTGAAAATTTGGGATGTTACAGAATGACTCCGAAATTGATGCTTTGGGGGTTCGGGTGCTGGATGATTTTTGTGCTGATCTCGCTAATCCCCTCCCGGAGCCGGTAGAGGAGGATGAGAGTGTCGAGATTGATGTAGTAAGACCTCCAGAAACTGGGAGTGAGGACCGGGTGGGCACGAGGACCAACCCTAAGCGCAAATGGAAGCGCAAGATTTACCCAACGTCCGCGGTACGTAGGAGTGCTAGGGTCCGCACGGCTAAAAAATTCCATGACGAGATATGAGAGGAATCTTTTGGAATAGCAGAGGTCTTAAGGACTTGGCTAAAAGAAGGTTTCTTGCAGAAGAATCCATCGAGCATAGATTGGACTTTATTGCATTGTCAGAAACTGGTAGAGAAAATTTCTCACCACAATTTCTCAATACTTTATCGGGTGGTATTGAGTTCGATCAGCCTTTATCGGCCACCGAGAGGAAGATCGGGAGGATCTTACTCGGTGTTAGATCTGAGTCTCTCAAGTTCAAGTGTGGTCATGGGAGATTTTCTTTGTTAAGTTCGAGGTGAGGTCCAAGGTTGATGGATTTGACTGGCTCGTGGCGGTGTACGGTGTCATGCAGTCAGAATTCAAACCGGATTTCTTGGCCGACCTTGTTAGAGTGTGCGGGTCTGAGCAGCTCCCAATCCTGGTTGGGGGAGACTTTAACATTATTAGGAGGCGTGATGAGAAGAACAATGATAATTTTGATGGGAGATGGTCGTTCATGTTCAACACTATTATTGAAAGCTTGGATCTGAGAGAGATTGAGCTTTTAGGTAGGAAGTTCACATGGGCTAACGCCATGCCAAATCCAACATTTGAAAAGTTGGATCGGGTACTTGCAAGTGTCGAATGGGAATAGAAGTTTTCCTTTGTAACAGTTCAGGCTCTCTCGTGGGATTTCTGATCACACGCCTCTTTTTCTTGACTCTGGTGGGGCCTCCTACACGGGCAACAAGAATTTGTTCTCGTTCGAGCTTGTGTGGTTCGAAAGAGAAGGCTTCCTGGATCTTGTAGCCAGAGAGTGGGCTAAGGATGCAGGCGGTAGGAATGCGCTTGAGCGCTGGCAGAATAATATTAGGCACCTGCGAAGTTTCCTACGTGGGTGGGCTAAACATATTAGTGGGATTTATAAGGTTGAAAAGGAACGTCTCCTTGCCCTTATTCAGTCCTTAGATGTAAAAGCAGAAACCACGGTTTTGCCAGCCGCCGAGCTTCATACCAAGCTTGACGCTGATATGAGGCTGAACGAACTCCTTCATGAAGAAGAATTAAAGTGGGCACTGCAGGCCAAGGTACGAAGAGTGGTCCAGGGGGACGCGAATACTCAATTCTTCCACATGATAGCCAATGGCAGGCATAGGAAGAAGAGAATCTTCCAGCTTGAGCAAGATGAGGGTACGATTATCAGCCAGGAAAACTTAAAGCTTTACATTACTGACTACTACAAACAATTGTTTGGACCACCAAAGGAGAATTGTGTGTCTCTGGATGAATCTAGGGTTGAAGATGTACCTCAACTTACTGCTGTTGAGAACGACAATTTAACCGCTCCTTTTTTGGAAAAGGAGGTATTCGAGGCCATCTCCCAGATGAAAAATAATAAGGCACCCGGTCCAGATGGTTTCCCGACTGAGTTTTATAAGAAGTGCTGGCATATTATTAAAGGGGACCTGTTGCCGATGTTCCATGATTTGTTCTTGGGACAATTGCAGCTTTTTTAGCTAAACTTTGGAACAATAACCCTGCTCCCTAAGAAAACAGAGGTCGTGAGAATCGAGCAATTCAGACCTATCTGTCTTCTGAATGTCAGTTTCAAAAATTTTACCAAGGTCGGGACGATTAGGCTCACACAGATTGCGCATGGTGTGGTGCAGCCTACTCAAACCGCTTTCATGCCAGACAGGAACATCCTGGAAGGGGTTGTGGTCCTTCATGAAACGCTCCATGAGATTCACACGAAAAAACTTGACGGAGTTATTTTCAAGGTGGATTTCGAGAAGGCGTATGATAAAGTCAAATGGCCATTCCTTCAATAGGCCTTACACATGAAGGGCTTTGATGAAGCTTGGCGACGCCAGGTCGAATCGTTCACGCAAAAAGGGAGTGTTGGCATTAAAGTGAATGATGATATAGGTCATTATTTCCAAACGCATAAGGGTCTGAGACAAGGTGATCCTATGTCTCCAATTTTGTTCAATATTGTGGTTGATATGTTGGCGATCCTGATAGGGCGGGCGAAGGAGGCAGGTCAGGTGGGTGGCTTGGTGCCTCATCTAGTTGATGGTGGTGTGTCCATCCTGCAATACGCTGATGATACAATCATCTTTATGGAGCATGATTTGGCAAAAGCGATAAATATGAAGTTGGTGTTATGCTTATTTGAACAATTGACTGGATTAAAGATTAATTTTCATAGAAGCGAGTTATTCTGCTTTGGTAGAGCCAAAGACGAACATGTTGGGGAACGTAGTAATTTCAAAAAAATTCCTACGCACACGCAAGACCATGGTGATGGCATAGCAACGAGAGGGGAGAGTATCTGTCCACGTACCCTCGTGAGACCGAAAGCGAAGCGTTATAACAACGCTGTTGATGTAGTCGACGCCTTCACGATCCGACCGATCCAAGCACCGAACGACGGCACCTCCGAAGTTCTGCACACGCTCAGCTCGATGGCGATCCCGGACTCCGATCCAGCAAAGTGTCGGGATGAGTTCGTCAAGACGACGGTGTGGTGACGATGATGATGCTCCACCGACGCAGGGCTTCGCCTAAGCTCCGCGACGATATGACTTCTCCGCGCAGGCTTCGCCTAAGCTCATGACGATATGACCAAGTGGAATATGGTGGAGGGGCACCGACACGGCTAAGGAACGATCCGTAGATCAACTTGTGTGTCATGGGGTGCCCCTGCCCCGTGATATAAAGGAGCAAGGAGGAGGTGGCGGCCAAGGAGGAGGCGCACCAGGGGGGAGTCCTACTCCCACCGGGAGTAGGACTCCTCCTTTCCTAGTAGGAGTAGGAGAGTAGGAAGGGAAGGGAGGAAGGGGTGCGGCCCTCCCCTAGTCCAATTCGGAATAGGCCTTGGGGCGCGGCCTGCCCTAGGCAGCCCTCTCTCTTTCCGCAGGGCCCAATAAGGCCCAATACTTCTCCCGGCGAATTCCCGTAACTCTCGGTACTCCAAAAATACCGAATCATTCGAACCTTTCCGAACTCGAATATAGTCGTCCAATATATCGATCTTTACGTCTCGACCATTTGAGACTCCTCATCATGTCCCCGATCTCATCCGGGACTCGAACTCCTTTGGTACATCAAAACTCATAAACTCATAATATAAGCATCATCGAAACATTAAGCGTGCGGACCCTACGGGTTCGAGAACTATGTAGACATGACCTAGAACCATTCTCGGTCAATAACCAATAGCGGAACCTGGATGCCCATATTGGTTCCTACATATTCTCGAAGATCTTTATCGGTCAAACCGCATAACGACATCGTTGTTCCCTTTGTCATCGGTATGTTACTTACCCGAGATTCGATCGTCGGTATCCAATACCTAGTTCAATCTCGCTATCGTAAGTCTCTTTACTCGTTCCGTAATACATCATCTCACAACTAACTCATTAGTTGCAATGCTTGCAAGGCTTATGTGATGTGTATTACCGAGAAGGCCCAGAGATACCTCTCCGACAATCGGAGTGACAAAACCTAATCTCGATTCATGCCAACTCAACATATACTTTTGGAGACACCTGTAGAGTACCTTTATAATCACCCATTTACGTTGTGACGTTTGGTAGCACACAAAGTGTTCCTCCGTAAACGGAGTTGCATAATCTCATAGTTGCAGGAACTTTGTATAAGTCATGAAGAAAGCATAAGCAACATACTAAGCGATCAAGTGCTACGCTAACGGAATGGGTCATGTCAATCACATCATTCTCCTAATGATGTGATCCCATTAATCAAATGACAACACATGTCTATAGTTAGGAAACATAACCATCTTTGATCAATGAGCTAGTCTAGAAGAGGCATACTAGTGACTATTTGTTTGTCCATGTATTCACACATGTATTATGTTTCCAGTTAATACAATTCTAGCATGAATAATAAACATTTATCATGATATAAGGAAATAAATAATAACTTTATTATTGCCTCTAGGGCATATTTCCTTCAGTCTCCCACTTGCACTAGAGTCAATAATCTAGTTCACATCGCCATGTGATTTAACATCAACAGTTCACATCTATATGTGGTTAACACCCGTAGTTCACATCGACATGTGACCAACACCCAAAGGGTTTACTAGAGTCGATAATCTAGTTCACATAGCTATGTGATTAACACCCAAAGAGTACTAAGGTGTGATCATGTTTTGCTTGTGAGATAATTTTAGTCAACGGGTACATCACATTCGAGCCGTAAGTATTTTGCAAATTTCTATGTCTATAATGCTCTTGCGGAGCTACTCTAGCTAATTGCTCCCACTTTCAATATGTATCCAGATTGAGACTCGAGTCATCTAGATTAGTGTTAAAACTTGCATCGACGTAACCCTTTACGACTAACCTTTTCCACTTCCATAATCGAGAAACATATCCTTATTCTACTAAGGATAATTTTGACCGCTGGCCATTGATCTACTCCTAGATCACTATTGCACTCCTTGCCTAGCTTAGTGGTAGGGTATGCAATAGATCTGGTACACAACATGACATACTTTATAGAACCTATGGCTGATGCATAGGGAATGACTTTCATTCTCTTTCTATCTTCTGCCGTGGTCGAGAGTTTTGAGTCTTACTCAATCTCACACCTTGTAACACAGGCAAGAACTCTTTCTTTGATGTTGCATTTTGAACTACTTCAAAATCTTGTCAAGGTATGTATTCATTGAAAAACATATCAAGCGTCTTGATTTATCTCTATAGATCTTGATGCTCAATATGTAAGCAGCTTCACCGAGGTCTTTCTTTGAAAAACTCCTTTCAAATACTCCTTTATGCTTTGCGAATAATTCTACATTATTTCCGATCAACAATATGTCATTCACACATACTTATCGAAATTTGTAGTGCTCCCACTCACTTTCTTGTAAATCTGAGGCTTCACCGCAAGTCTCAGATAAAACTATATGCTTTGATCAACTTATCAAAGTGTGTATTCCAACTCGAGATGCTTGCACCAGTCCATAGATGGATCATTTGGAGCTTACATTTTGTTAGCACCTTTAGGATTGACAAAACCTTCTAGTTGCATCATATACAACTCTTCTTTAAGAAAACCACTAAGGAATGCAGTTTTGACATTCATTTGCCAGATTTCATAAAATGTGGCAATTGCTAACATGATTGGACAGACATAAGCATCGCTACAGTTGAGTAAATCTCATTGTAGTCAACACCTTGAACTTGTCGAAAACCTTTCTGCGACAAGTCGAGCTTTGTAGATAGTAATACTACTATCAACATCATCTTCCTCTTGAAGATCCATTTATATAATATGGCTTGCCGATCATCGGGCAACTCCATCAAAGTCCACACTTTGTTCTCATATATGGATCCCATCTCAGATTTCATGGTCTCAAACCATTTCGCGAATCTGGGCTCATCATCGCTTCCTCATAGTTCGTAGGTTCATCATGGTCTAGTAACATGACTTCTAGAATAAGATTACCGTACCACTCAGTGCGGATCTTACTCTGGAAGACCCACGAGGTTTGGTAGTAACTTGATCTGAAGTTTCATGATCATCATCATTAACTTCCTCACTAATTGGTGTAGGAATCACTGGAACTGATTCTGTGATGAACTACTTTCCAATAAGGGAGAAGGTACAATTACCTCATCAAGTTCTACTTTCCTCCCACTCACTTCTTTCGAGAGAAACTTCTTCTCTAGAAAGGATCCATCTTAGCAACAAATATCTTGCTTTCGGATCTGTGATAGAAGGTGTACCCAATAGTTACCTTTGGGTATTCTATGAAGACGCATTTCTCGATTTGGGTTCGAGCTTATCGGTGAAAACTTTTCACATAAGCATCACAACTCCAAACTTTAAGAAACGACAGACTTAGGTTTCTTTGTTAAACCATAGTTCATATGGTGTCGTCTCAACGGATTTAGATGGTGCCCTATTAAATGTGAATGCAGCTGTCTCTAATGCATAACCCCAAAATGATAGTGGTAAACCGATAAGAGACATCATAGATCGCACCATATCCAATAAAGTGCGGTTACGACTTTCGGACACACCATTATCTTTGTGGTGTTCCATATGGCGTGAGTTGCGAAACTATTTCACATTGTTTCAAATGAAGACCAAACTCAGTAACTCAAATATTCGTCTCCGTGATCAGATCGCGAAACTTTATTTTCATGTTACGATGATTTTCCACTTCACTCTGAAATTCTTTGAACCTTTCAATTATTTCAGACTTATGTTTCATCAAGTAGATATACCCATATCTGCTCAAATCATCTTGTGAAGGTCGAAAATAACGATACTTGCCACGAGCATCAACACTCATTGGATGGCATACATCGGTATGTATTATTTCCAACAAGTTTGTTGCTCGTTCCATTGTTCAACAACGGAGTTTCAGTCATCTTGCCCAAAAGGCACGGTTCGCAAGCATCAAACGATTCATAACCAAGTGATTTCGAAAATCCATCTTTATGGAGTTTCTTCATGCGCTTTACACCAATATGACCTAAACGGCAGTGCCACAAATAAGTTGCACTATCATTATTAACTTTGCATCTTTTGGCATTAATATTATGAATATGTGTATTACTACGATCGAGATCCAACAAACTATTTTTATTGGGTGTATGACCATTGAAGGTTTTATTCATTTAAGCAGAACAACAATTATTCTTTGACTTTAAATGAATAACCGTTCGAAAACTATTTTCATTGGGTGTATGACCATGAAGGTTTTATTCATTTAAGCAGAACAACAATTATTCTTTGACTTTAAATGAATAACCGTTTTGCAATAAACATGATCAAATCATATTCATGCTCAACGCAAACACCAAATAACATTTATTTAGGTTTAACACTAATCCCGAAAGTATAGGGAGTGTGCGATGATGATCATATCAATCTTGGAACTACTTCCAACACTCATCGTCACTTCCCTTCAACCAGTTTCTGTTCATTCGCAACTCCGTTTGAGTTACTACTCTTAGCAACTGAACCAGTATCAAATACCGAGGGTTACTACGAACACTAGTAAAATACACATCAATAATCTGTATATCAAATATACCTTTGTTCACTTTGCCATCCTTCTTATCCGCCAAATACTTGGGGTAGTTCCGCTTCGATGACCAGTTCCATTGCAGCAAAAGCACTTAGTCTCAGGCTTAGGTCCAGACTTGGGCTTCTTCACTCGAGTAGCAACTTGCTTGCCGTTCTTCTTGAAGTTCCCCTTCTTCCCTTTGCCCTTTTCCTTGAGACTAGTGGTCTTGTCAATCATCAACACTTGATGCTCTTTTCTTGATTTCTACCTTTGTCGATTTCAGCATCACGAAGAGCTTGGGAATTACTTTTGTCATCCCTTGCATACTATAGTTCATCACGAAGTTCTAGTAACTTAGTGATGGTGACTAGAGAATTCTGTCAATCACTATCTTATCTGGGAGATTAACTCCCACTTGATTCAAGCGATTGAAGTACCCAGACAATCTGAGCACATACTCACTAGTTGAGCGATTCTCCTCCATCTTTTAGCTATAGAACTTGTTGGAGACTTCATATCTCTCAACTCGGGTATTTGCTTGAAATATTAACTTCAACTCCTGGAACATCTCATATGGTCCATGACGTTCAAAACGTCTTTGAAGTCCCGATTCTAAGCCGTTAAGCATGGTGCACTAAACTATCAAGTAGTCATCATATTGAGCTAGCCAAACGTTCATAACGTCTGCATCTGCTCCTGCAATAGGTCTGTCACCTAGCGGTGCATTAAGGATATAATTCTTCTGTGCAGCAATGAGGATAAACCTCAGATCACGGATCAAATCCGCATCATTGCTACTAACATCTTTCAACACAATTTTCTCTAGGAACATATCAAAATAAACATATGAAAGTAATAAACATAGGGAAGCAACAACGCGAGCTATTGATCTACAACATAATTTGCAAAATACTACCAGGACTAAGTTCATGATAAATTAAAGTTCAATTAATCATATTACTTAAGAACTCCCACTTAGACAGACATCTCTCTAGTCATCTAAGTGATCACGTGATCCAAATCAACTAAACCATGTCCGATCATCACGTGAGATGGAGTAGTTTCAATGGTGAACATCTCTATGTTGATCATATCTACTATATGATTCACGCTCGACCTTCGGTCTCTCGTGTTCCGAGGCCATATCGCATATGCTAGGCTCGTCAAGTTTAACTGAGTATTCTCGTGTGCAAAACTGGCTTGCACCCGTTGTAGATGGACGTAGAACTTATCACACCCGATCATCACGTGGTGTGCGGGTACTCTGAACTTTTAGCAACGGTGCATACTCGTGGAGAACACTTCTTGATAATTTTAGTGAGAGATCATCTTATAATGCTACCGTCAATCAAAGCAAGATAAGATGCATAAAGGATAAACATCACATGCAATCAATATAAGTGATATGATATGGTCATCATCATCTTGTGCTTGTGATCTCCATCTCGAAGCACCGTCATGATCACCATCGTCACCGGCGCGACACCTTGATCTCCATCGTAGCATCGTTGTCGTCTCGCCAACTATTGCTTCTCGACTATCGCTCTTGCTTAGTGATAAAGTAAAGGCAATTACATGGCTTTTGCATTTCATACAATAAGCGACAACCATATGGCTCCTGCCGATTGCCGATAACTTCGGTTACAAAACATGATCATCTCATACAATAAAATATAGCATCACGTCTTGACCACATCACATCACAACATGCCCTGCAAAAACAAGTTAGGCGTCCTCTACTTTGTTGTTGCAAGTTTTACGTGGCTGCTACGGGCTGAGCAAGAACCGTTCTTACCTACGCATCAAAACCACAGCGATAGTTTGTCAAGTTGGTGCTGTTTTAACCTTCGCAAGGACCGGGCGTAGCCACACTCAGTTCAACTAAAGTGAGAGAGCAGACACCGCGGTCACCTTTAAGCAACTAGTGCTCAAGCGGTGAAACCAGTCTCGCGTAAGCGTCACGCGTAATGTCGGTCCGGGCCGCTTCATCTCACAATACCGCTGAACCAAAGTATGACATGCTGGTAAGCGGTATGACTTATATCGCCCACAACTCACTTGTGTTCTACTCGTGCATATGACATCAATGCATAAAACCAGGCTCGGATGCCATTGTTGGGGAGCGTAGTAATTTCAAAAATTTCCTACGCACACGCAAGACCATGGTGATGGCATAGCAACGAGAGGGGAGAGTATCTGTCCACGCCCTCGTGAGACCGAAAGCGAAGCGTTATAACAACGCGGTTGATGTAGTCGACGTCTTCACGATCCGACCGATCCAAGCACCGAGCGACGGCACCTCCGAGTTCTGCACACGTTCAGCTCGATGGCGATCCCGGACCGATCCAGCAAAGTGTCGGGATGAGTTCCGTCAAGACGACGGTGTGGTGACGATGATGATGCTCCACCGACGCAGGGCTTCGCCTAAGCTCATGACGATATGACTTCTCCGCGCGAGGGCTTCGCCTAAGCTCGCGACGATATGACCGAAGTGGAATATGGTGGAGGGGGCACCGCACACGGCTAAGGAACGATCCGTAGATCAACTTGTGTGTCATGGGGTGCCCCCTGCCCCAGTATATAAAGGAGCAAGGAGGAGGTGGACGGCCAAGGAGGAGGCGCAGGGGGGGAGTCCTACTCCCACCGGAGTAGGACTCCTCCTTTCCTAGTAGGAGTAGGAGAGTAGGAAGGGAAGGGAGGAAGGGTGCGGCCCTCCCCTAGTCCAATTCGGACTAGGCCTTGGGGCGCGGCCTGCCCTAGGCAGCCCTCTCTCTTTCCTGCAGGCCCAATAAGGCCCAATACTTCTCCCGGCGAATTCCCGTAACTCTCCGGTACTCGAAAAATACCGAATCATTGGAACCTTTCCGAACTCGAATATAGTCGTCCAATATATCGATCTTTACGTCTCGACCATTTCGAGACTCCTCGTCATGTCCCCGATCTCATCCGGGACTCGAACTCCTTGGTACATCAAAACTCATAAACTCATAATATAAGCATCATCGAAACCTTAAGCGTGCGGACCCTACGGGTTCGAGAACTATGTAGACATGACCTAGAACCATTCTTGGTCAATAACCAATAGCGGAACCTGGATGCCCATATTGGTTCCTACATATTCTACGAAGATCTTTATCGGTCAAACCGCATAACGACATCGTTGTTCCCTTTGTCATCGGTATGTTACTTACCCGAGATTCGATCGTCGGTATCCAATACCTAGTTCAATCTCGTTATCGTAAGTCTCTTTACTCATTCCGTAATACATCATCTCACAGCTAACTCATTAGTTGCAATGCTTGCAAGGCTTATGTGATGTGTATTACCGAGAAGGCCCAGAGATACCTCTCCGACAATCGGAGTGACAAAACCTAATCTCGATTCATGCCAACTCAACATATACTTTTGGAGACACCTGTAGAGTACCTTTATAATCACCCATTTACGTTGTGACGTTTGGTAGCACACAAAGTGTTCCTCCGTAAACGGAGTTGCATAATCTCATAGTTGCAGGAACTTTGTATAAGTCATGAAGAAAGCATAAGCAACATACTAAACGATCAAGTGCTACGCTAACGGAATGGGTCATGTCAATCACATCATTCTCCTAATGATGTGATCCCATTAATCAAATGACAACACATGTCTATAGTTAGGAAACATAACCATCTTTGATCAATGAGCTAGTCTAGTAGAGGCATACTAGTGACTATTTGTTTGTCCATGTATTCACACATGTATTATGTTTCCGGTTAATACAATTCTAGCATGAATAATAAACATTTATCATGATATAAGGAAATAAATAATAACTTTATTATTGCCTCTAGGGCATATTTCCTTCAGAACAAGAGGCTTATAGACAATTGTTTGGTTGTGAATTGGGGGCTTTGCCTTTTACGTATCTAGGTATTCCCATTCACCATCGTAAGCTAACAAACAGAGAGTGGAAGTGCATCGAGGATCGGTTTGAGAAGAAACTGAGTTGCTGGAAAGGAAAACTCATGTCTTATGGAGGCCGATCGATTCTTATTAATTCGGTGCTCTCGAGTATGCCTATGTTCCTCCTTTCCTTCGTTGAGGTCCCAGTTGGGGTTAGGAAAATACTGGACTTCTATCGATCCCGATTTTTCTGGCAGAGTGATGAACTTAAGAGAAAATACCGTCTTGCCAAATGGGATATTATCTGTCGACCAAAGGACCAGGGGGGCCTTGGTATTGAGAATCTTGAAGTCAAGAACAGATGTCTTCTCAGTAAGTGGCTGTATAAGTTGTCAGTTGACACGGAGGCAACATGGGCGCAGATTTTACGTAGTAAATATCTGCAGTCCAAAACCTTGTCCCAGGTCACACTGAGACCAACTGATTCGCCGTTCTGGAAGGGGCTTATGAGAATCAAAGCTACCTTCTTTAACAGAACTAAGTTTATTGTCGATAATGGCAACAATACTCAATTCTGGGAGGATACGTTGCTTGGGGACGCGCCTTTGGCAACCTAGTATCCGTCCCTATATCGTATTGTTCAGCGTCGTGAGGCTCTTGTTGCCACGGTTATGCAGTCCATTCAACTCAATATTCAGTTTAGGAGGGTGCTTGTGGGCGATCAATGGGAAGCATGGCTTCACTTGGTGCGTAGACTGATGGAGGTTCAGTTAGCCCCTCAGCCCGATCTGTTGTGTTGGAAGCTTACTAGATCTGGGGAGTTCACAGTTAAATCGATGTATATCGATATCATTAACTCTAGTGTTATTCCTAGTTCCAAACATGTTTGGAAAGTCAAAGTTCCTTTGAAGATTAAAGTGTTTATGTGGTTTGTCCATAAACAAGTAATTCTAACAAAGGATAATTTGGTTAAGCGCAATTGGACAGGTTCTACTAGGTGTAGTTTTTGTGATCGGGACGAGACTATTAAGCACCTCTTTTTTGACTGCCCGTTGGCAAGAGTTTTGTGGTGCTCTGTGCAAATTTCCTTTAACATTACTCCTCCGACTTCGGTCAACACGTTATTCGGGACGTGGCTTGCTGGGATAGAGTCCGAAACAGCCAGACACATTCGTGTAGGAGTTTGTGCGTTGTTATGGGCAATTTGGAATTGCAGAAATGATTTGGCTTTTAATAGAACAACAACTATTCACTTTTTGCAGGTTTTATTCCGGGCTACTGCGTTGATCCGTATGTGGTCCTTACTCACTCCGACGGAGGCCGTGGAGCGCTTGGTTATCGGATCTGTCCGTGGGAGATGGTAGCGCGGATATCTTCACCGGTTTGATGGCGGTCATGTAATAGGATAGGCGATTAGTTTACCTATCTTCTTTTTTTTCGCGAATACGCAAAAGGCTTGCGTATCATTGCATTGATAGGGGGAGAGTTAGCAATTACAGGGGTAGTCTCACAATCACGCATATTGGGGGCGGAGTGAGAACTACGATGCGGCGCATACAAGGGAGAGGGTGCGCACGGCCCCAAGAACAGACAGGCTACGACATGGGGAGTAGGTTACTGAGCCCTTTGGCTCCGGCGGCGGCCCAGCCGCGGGCGTCTTCCTTGATGTCGTTGACGAGGAGAGCGACCGAGGGCACTGCAGCGTTGAAGACGCAGTCGTTCCGTGCCTTCCAGATTCGCCAGGCCGTGAGGATGACCAGCGAGGCGAGGCCGCGGCGCAGCGAGGTCGGCGCGTTCTGCACCGCCAGGGAGAACCAGTCGCGGAAGTCTGAAGAAGAGTCCGGGAGCGGGGTGTCCGTGATGCGGTACCAAGAAAGGATCTCGTGCCAGGCCTGCCGGGAGAAGCTGCAGCCAGCAAGGAGATGCTCCATGGTCTCGGGCTCCTGATCGCAGAGAAGGCAAAGCGGCGCGTGGGCGAGGCCGCGTCATGCAAGACGGTCGGCAGTCCAGCAACGTCCATGGAAAGCTAGCCAGAGAAAGATCTTGACGCGAAGCGGAGCCCAAGATTTCCAGGTGAGCTTCCAGGAGGGCTCGATCGTGGACCCAGCAAAGAGGGCCTTGTAGCAGGATTTGGCGGAGTACACGCCATTCGAGGTCCAACGCCAGGTGATGGTGTCTGGGTTGTCGGAGAGGGCGAACTGGCGGAGCCTAATCCAGAGGTGGATGTATTGCATAAGGGCCTCTGGCCCAAGCGGGCTTAGGATGTCATGGATCCAGGCGCGTGAGTCAAGGGCCGCGACCACCGTGCGCGTTTTACGGCGCCGACGGGGCACCGCGGCGATGACAAGAGGCGCCAGCTCGGCAATGGAGGCACCATCGATCCAGTGATCCTCCCAGAAGATGCAGGATTTGTCGTCGCCAACATTCCAGACGGTGGAAGCCCGGAAGATGGCCTGCACGGCCGGGCTGCTGGGGATATGGAGGTGGGTCCACAGGCGGGTGGGGTCGGTCTTACGCAGCCAAAGCCAGCGGGTCTGCAGGGCGTGAGTGCAGCGCTGGAGGTCCGGGATGCCGAGGCTGCCATAGGCGAGCGGCCGGCAGATCCTGCCCCAGCTGACAAGGCAGTGACCTCCGTTGGCAGTTTTACGGCCCTGCTAGAGGAAAGCGCGGATGAGGCGGTTCACCTGTCAGAGGATGGAGCCGTGCAATGACATGGCGATCAAGATGTGTGTCGGCATCGCGCAAAAGACATGGCGGACGAGGGCCAGACGCTCGCCGCGGGAGAGCTAGGACGCCCGCCAGGGGGAGAGCTTCTTCTCCAACCTCTCCACAAAGGGTTGCAAAGCGGAGGAAGGCACTGTGTGGATGGATAGCGGGAGGCCGAGGTACTTGACGGGGAACTCGCCAAGAGGGCACGGAAAGAGGCCGGGGAGGGAGTCACGGAGCTCGGGATTGCACCGGATGGGAAGCGCAACGCACTTGTCCAAATTGGTGTGGAGACCCGAGGCGGTGCCGAAGATCCACAGGATGCAGTGGACCGCAGAAATGTCACGCTCGTTGGGGTGGCAGAACAGCACGACATCGTCGGCATAGAGCGAAAGGCTCGTGGACATGTGGCGATGGGTGAGCCGCTGAAGCAGCCCGCAGCTGGTGGCGTGCTGGAAAAGGCGGTTCAGACGCCGTCGACGGCGATGACGAAGAGCATAGGGGACACAGGTCGCTTCGCCGCAACCCCCGCAGTGACGGATCGGGCGGCCCCGGGAACCGTTAATTAGCACACGGGTGCTGGCCGTGGAAAGGAGGATGGAAATCCAGTTGTGCCAGCGCGGTCCGAAGCCCAAGTGTTGGAGCACCTCAAGGAGGAATGGCCAGGAGACGGAGTCGAAGGCGCGGGCAATATCGAGCTTGAGCAGCACGCGAGGAAGGCGGAGATTGTGCAGCTGTCTAGAGGTTTGCTGCACAAGCATGAAGTTGTCGTGGATGGTCCAGCCGGCGATGAACGCGCTCTGGTTGGCGGAGATGAGCTCGCCTAGACGCGGAGCAAGCCGGAGCGAAAGGACCTAGGCAACAAGCTTGGCGAAGAGATGGATGAGGCTGATCGGTCTGTACTCTGATAGCGTTGAGGCATCCGGTCCTTTGGGGATGAGCATGAGGAGCTCCTCGTTGAGCTTGTGGAAGCCACGGCCGTTCAACTCTAAGAGCTTGCCGAAGGCCTCGACGAAGTCGTCGCGAATGATGTCCCAGGCAGCGAGCAAGAATTCGGAGGTGAAGCCGTCGGGGCAGGGGGCCTTGCCGTGGGGGAGCTGCCGGATGGCGGCCCAGATCTCCTCGGCCGAGAAGGGCTGGTTAAGCGCCGAGAGGTCGAAGTGGCGGTCGTCTATCTCCTCGAGGGCAAGGGCGTGCTCTCGGTGGTCGGCAGTGCCAAGGAGGGCAGAGAAGTGGCTATAAGCGGCCTCGGCCAAGGCCGTCGGGTCGGTGATCACGGTGTCATGAACGCGTAGCTCGTGAATGTGGTTACGGTTCTTGCGATGAGCATCACGCAAGCGAAGGTAGGCAATGTTGGTGTCGCCTGCCCGCAGCCAGGAGAGGCGGACGCGCTGGCGGGCAATGGACCGGTGGAGGGAGGCAAGTCCAAGATAGGTCCGTTTGAGCTGGCGCCGCAGCCAGGCCTCCGCCGGGGAGAGCTGCCTGAAGTCATGGGCCTCGTCAAGGCGCGCAATCAGCTCGCGCGAGACGGAGAGGCGGAGTGTAACGTGGCCAACGGAGTGCGCGCTCCAGCTCTGAAGACGGCGGGCGGTGGACTTGAGCCGAGAGAATATGCGCCAGAACGGGTTGGGGTCGCGGGGCGTCTGATGCCACGTGGTCGCCACGGTCTGATGAAAGCCCTCGAGCTTGGGCCAGAAACGCTCAAAGTGAAACCACCGGGGGCCAGACAGGGGCGTGGCACAGTCGATGAGGAGGGGTGCGTGATCCGAGGCAGCTGAAGAGAGGCAGCGCAAGAGGCAGTTGGGGTGGGTGGTCTCCCAACTAGGCGAGCAAAGAACGCGATCAATGCGGACAAGGGTGGGGGGGGGGGTCCCGCTTGTTGGACCAGGTATAGCTTCTACCATGAAGATAGATGTCACGCAGCTCGGCATCGGCCATGAAGCGCCGGAATCTACGCATAGATCTCTGGTTGAGCCGATCATTGTTCTTGTCGGCCGTCGAGGAAATCATGTTGAAGTCCCCACCAATCCAGGGACCGATACGCCAGGCACGAAAATCGTGTAGGTCGGCGAGGAAGGAAGCTTTGTCGGGCTCGTCCTGGGGGTCGTA
The DNA here is from genome assembly GCA_021605205.1 of Aegilops longissima. Taxonomy (NCBI): domain Eukaryota; kingdom Viridiplantae; phylum Streptophyta; class Magnoliopsida; order Poales; family Poaceae; genus Aegilops; species Aegilops longissima. The sequence goes on from CM038681.1 coordinate 152,931,745, forward strand.
AATTCCCGTGATCCACCAGTGGGAGTCGGTGCCGTGGGGAGTGGCACAGGCAGCGATGAAGTTAGCTCCGATGTATGGGTTAGACAGGGAGATCTCCGAGGGGCGCCAAGCGAGAATGATGCCACCGCGCGTGCCCTCGGCCGGCAGGTGGAAGAAGGCAGAGAACTCTGGCCCGAGGGAGTCGGAAACGAGGAAAGGTGTGACGACGGCGAGCTTCGTCTCCTGTAAGCAGACTACGGTGGGATGGACACTCGCAATGACAGATCTGACGGCGCTATGCTTAGCCAGGCAGTTAAGCCCGCACACGTTCCAGAAGAGATGCGAAGGTTGCAATCCATAAAAACATGAGGGGTGACATAGTACAAATGAGGGCACTAGGCCTTGATGAGCCGACCGGAGGTGGCGGACAGCGACGCAAGATCTAGCGCAAAAGTAGCGGGGACATCCTGTTGGAAATATGCCCTAGAGGCAATAATAAATTAGTTATTATTATATTTCCGTGTTCATGATAATCGTTTATTATCCATGCTATAATTGTATTGATAGGAAACTCAGATACATGTGTGGGTACATAGACAACACCATGTCCCTAGTAAGCCTCTAGTTGACTAGCTCGTTGATCAATAGATGGTTACAGTTTCGACCATGGACATTGGATGTCGTTGATAACGGGATCACATCATTAGCGTAATGATGTGATGGACAAGACCCAATCCTAAGCCTAGCACAAAGATCATGTAGTTCAGTATGCTAAAGCTTTTCTAATGTCAAGTATCTTTTCCTTAGACCATGAGATTGTGCAACCCTGGATACCGTAGGAATGCTTTGGGTGTACCAAACGTCACAACGAATCGGGTGGCTACAAAGGTGCACTCTGGTATCTCCAAAAGTGTCTGTTGGGTTGGCACGAATCGAGACTGGGATTTGTCACTCCGTGTAAACGGAGAGGTATCTCTGGGCCCACTCGGTAGGACATCATCATAATGTGCACAATGTGACCAAGGGGTTGATTACGGTATGATGTGTTACGGAACGAGTAAAGAGACTTGCCGGTAAAGTGATTGAACAAGGTATCGGTATACCGACGATCGAATCTCGGGCAAGTACAATACCGTTAGACAAAGGGAATTGTATACGGGATCGATTGAGTCCTTGATATCGTGGTTCATCCGATGAGATCATCATGGAACATGTGGGAGCCAACATGGGTATCCAGATCCGCTGTTGGTTATTGACCGGAGAACGTCTCGGTCATGTCTCAGATGGTTCCCGAACCCGTAGGGTCTACACTTAAGGTTCGATGGCGCTAGGGTTATAAAGGAAGTTTTATGTGGTTACGAATGTTGTTGAGTCCGGATGAGATCCCGGACGTCACGAGGAGTTCTGGAATGGTCCGGAGGTAAAGATTTATATATGGAAAGTTGTTGTTGGGTTAAAGGAAAAGTTCGGGTTTTTCCAGGTATTGTACCGAGAAGCTTCGGAAGGTTCGGAGGATTCGGAGGGGTCCGGAGGTCCGGAAGATGTTCCACCACGCCCAATACAGCAGCATGGGCTGTAAGGGGCTCCCTAGCCTTAATGGGCCGGGGCACCAGCCCCCAAGGACCATGCGCATGGGAGAGGGAAACCCTAAGGGAGGGCCTCCACTTGACTTGGGAGGCACTCCTCCCCTTGGCCGCCGCCCCAACCCTAGATGAGATCTAGGGGCGGCCCCTCCCCCACCTATAAATAGTGGAGGGTGGGAGGCAGCCGCACCCCAAGTTACGGGCGCAGCCCTCCCCTCTCCCAAGTACTCCTCCTCTCCATGGTGCTTGGCGAAGCCCTGCAAGATTGCCATGCTCCTCCATCACCACCACACCGTTGTGCTGCTGCTGGATGGAGTCTTCCTCAACCTCTCCCTCTCTCCTTGCTGGATCAAGGCATGGGAGACGTCACCGGGTTATACGTGTGTTGAACGCGGAGGTGTCGTCCGTTCGGCATTAGGATCTCCGGTGATTTGGATCACGACGAGTACGACTCCTTCAACCCTGTTCTCTTGAACACTTCCGCTTAGCGATCTACAAGGGTATGTAGATGCACTCTCCTTCCCCTCGTTGCTAGTCTCTCCATAGATAGATCTTGGTGACTCGTAGGAAAATTTTGAATTTCTGCTACGTTCCCCAACACGTCCCACCCGTAGAAATCAGCGAGAGCTTGCACGGTCTAAGCGGCGAGCGGCTCCTCGAATAGCTTGGAGTATTTAGCCACGATGTCGGACGACAAGGGCTCATCGTCGCCAAGCAACCCGAGACGGCGTAGGAAGACACGATGCGCCTTAGACTCGGAGTCTAGGCCGCGGTCAGAGCGAGCCAGACGATGGCTACGACGGGGGGTGAAGTTGGGTGGCACCACATTCCGTCGGCGCGACGTTGGGGCGGGCAGGATCGAGCTGGCGGGGGCTTGGACCTGCCGAGAGAAACTGGCCAGGGCAGCTGAGGGGTTGTTGCAGGGGAGGCCGACCGGGTCGGACGCAGGGGTGCATGCAGGGGGTGGCACGGGGAGGCCAGGGCGAACGACTGGTGCGGGGGCAACCTGCGGGGCCCGCACAGCAACGTGACCGACCAGGGAGATCTCCGGCGGTCATGAGGCGCATCTGGGATGGTGTGGGGCGGCCTGCGGGGCAGCGTAGCAGTGTGTGTCAGCGGGAGCTGCGGCTGGTGTCGGCGCAGGGACGAGGACGCAGGAGTGGGGAGTGGCCCAGGCGGGGAATCTGCGGCGCGTGGAATCGGTGTGAGCTCGGGATCGTGTCGGGCTCGGGATTGGCCACCGCTCGGGGACAAATCCTGGCCAGGGGTGGGTGGGGAGCTGATGGGAGTAAGCGGGGAGGTTTCCCGCACCTTGAGCCAGCTGGTGGCAAAAGCGTGGTCGCAGGTGAGTAGGGCGAAAGGGCCCCATGCGCGAGGGGGGAGGCGGTGGAGGACGCGCGCCGTTTGAATTAAAGGCTAAACTGTCGGGCCCGCGGTGACATCAGTGGCGGCGACGGACCAATCCGCAGCGAGCCACACGGCGACGCAGTATCGTCGGGGCCCGCCGCCGCAGGGCCCCGAGCACGCCCGCCAAACACGCTGGGGAGAGGCGCATCGCGGGCGCGGCGAGGACCGCCACGCTGGAGGGAGGCGCGCTAACGTCACCACCACTAGACCCGGAACGGCGCGGGAAGTCGTGGTGCCGCGGCCAAGGCCCGGGGAGGGGGAGAGGCGTCCGCAGCCCCAGCATCGCCGCTGCCAGGGCGGACTGAGCTGTTGGCGAGGGGCGGCGGAAGTCGGCGCAGTGGGTGATGAAGATCTGGACGGGGTGGCGGAGGGTGTGCAGCGCAAGCCGCTTCGGACGCGAGGTCGACCTCGGCAGACACGCGTCCGGCACGGGGAGGAAGAGGTCCGCCGCGCGAGGGATGGCGTCGGGGTTAGGAGCCCAGGCAGAGAGGCGAAACGTCGACATGTCGGCGCCAGAGCGCGTCTCGGGCGCCAGGTCCTCGATCTCGCAGTACGGCGCCAGGAGCGTGTCAATGGACGAGCGGGACCAGGCATGCTCTGGCACGCCGGTGATCTCTAAGTCGACCACAAGCGGAGGGTGACGGGCTCGGCGCGGCAGCGGCTCAAGGTGGATGGCGGAAAACGTGGAGAACGACGTTGGAGGGCGACGCAGCGTCTTGGAGGTGGCGGCTGGGCAGAACTCCCGGGTTGTGGCGATGCACCAAAAATCCGCAGCGGTGGCGAGAACTTGGTGGCGGCAGGCGGCCACCTCATCGTTGGAGACACGCGCGCGCGTTGCCGCCGAAGCGGCCCGAGCGCTGCGCTGCTCCAGCGCCTCCTCGCCGCTGTGGCTTCGTCGGGCGGGGAGGAAGCCTGGCCGAGGCCGGGCGCAGGGCGGGTGTCCCGACAAGGGGACCACGGGGGGGTGGGAGGAGCCGGATGAACGCGGCTGGGAGGCGCCTGAGGTGCGGGGTGTGGGCTCGCCGGAGAAGCGCGGCGAGGGAAGGTCGGAGGAACACGGCGGGGAGGGGGTCGAAAGGGGCGCCGAGGTGGTGGTGGTGGCGTCCCTGGACGAGGACGGGGCTGCAGGAGACGCCGGGCGCACCCGTCGAGGCCGCTCCCCGCGGAGGACCTGAGGGAGGCGGACATGGCGCGGGCGGTGGGCGAAGCAGCGCCTGGCGGCGCTTGGTCGGGGACTCGCGGACTGCGCATCAAGTGCAATACTTGGCGACGTGCCCGTAGAAGCGGCAGCGGCGACAGCAGACGTCGCGGCGACACTCATTGAGGGGGTGGCTGAACGGAGGCGAGGCGGCGTCGGCGAGGATGGGGGAGGCGCAGAGAGCTGGCGAGGAGCCGCCGAGGCCGCGCAGCGGAGGCCGAGGGCGCTGTGACGGGCGGCAACCAGGGCCCCAGTCGTCGTCGTCTCACACAAAGGGCGTCGTCGATCCGGTGGATCTCGGACCGTGGCGGCGCGGGAGGCGAGGACCGCCGTCGAGGGAGCGGGCGAGGGTCGGCCAGCCTCGGGGACGCGAGGAGGCAGCAGAGAGCGCCTGTCGGTAGGAGCCGACAGGGGAAGGGCGACGGGACGAACCCGCAGAGGACCGGCTCTCGTCGAGCCAGCGCCTCTCGCGGTCGCGACCGACGGTGGCAGGGGGTGGAGTCTATGGGGTGGGCTGTGGGGCCGGAGTGGCCGTCGCCGGGGAGGGAAGGGGTGGGCGCCGGGGCCGGAGTGGCTGTCGGCGCGGGAGCGAGAGCGGGAGCCGAGCGAGCAAGGGGAGTCCCTCCACCTATCTTTTTTTTTGCCAGCCGGTTGTGGCTTGTTGGGCATTTTGTATTGTCGTTGAGGCTCTGTGTGAGCTAGCCGTTCTTTTTGTTTCCAGACTTTAAGACCTTGTTGAACTTTATTTACTTTTTTAATAAATGTGGTCGTATGTATTATTCTGATGCAGAGGCCGTGGAGTCTTCCTTTAAAAAAAAAAGGGTGAGATAAACTACAAGACTTAACCTTAATGAGAACTGTAGGAGTTTTTCCTAACACATGAGCAGTATGCTTGAACTTCCTGTAAGCAGCCTCTTCCATAGAATATCCATCTCTTCCATTGAGACATCATCATCTGAATCCTCCATATCCACATATTTTAACAGCAGAGTAATACTCCAGGTTCTTAGACTTAAATAATCATCAATTCCACCCAGATCAACAACAGGGGCAGCAGGTGCACAGACAACATCTCCTATCTCTAGTACAGTAGCTTTTTGTCAGGACTCTTATTCGCATAGTCCAGAATAAAAATTTCATGAACAGCATCAGAGAGAGCAGCAATATGATAATTAGAGCCAGCAGAGACCTCCCTAGCATTATTATCAGCATTTGATTGCTCAATAAGATTCACTTTGTCTAACTCATCAATAGCATGCTCTCTATCAATAAGTTTCTTCTCCTTCATCATTGTCCTCATCCAGCGGACGAAAAGCACCCACTTATTCAAACCCTTCAACAGTGAAACCAAGCAAGAACAGTTTCTTCTTCATCTCAACAAATCTTTCGAAAGGAATTGCAAGTTACAATCTGGCGCGAAAAACTACGAGCTGCCTCTAATGATTTTGAGAAACAGGATAATACAGGGTAAAGGAAGTTGTTACAAAAAGTAAAAGAGGTAGCGTCATCTTTCTTCTGAACCGGAGTGAACCACATCGTACACAAAACCACAGGTAAAGAAAGTTGTTACAAGGATCTGCTGCTCCAAACTTACATTACTACATGGTCTAATGACACAGCGATCACATCCATATATATGTAGCTATGTACAGTACAAACTTCACATACACTGATTCACAGCAGCAAACTGGCGGTGAAGGAAGAAGGCAGCAAACTAAAGGAGCATGCAGCAACTAGTGTACAGTCCGGCCGGTCAGCCGCGGGCACGCGGGAAACATGGCCGGTCTCATCTCACTTGGGCCCCCAGAGCAGCAGGTGCATCACCTTGGCCGTCTTGCCGTTGCCGTCCTCCGCGCGCCGCCCCAGCTCCCTCCCCGCCGCCGCGCCGGCACGGGGCAGGTGCTGCCTCTGCTCGCCGTCGCGCGCCGGCGCCCAGAGAGCCGGGAGCCGCCCCCACCCGCCCTCGCGCCCGTTGTCGCTCACGTTGTCCATCCCACCCGCTCGATCCTCAGCTGGTCTGTAGTTTGTACCCCGCTCTCAACACGCGCACTCTGAGGTCTGGGCAGAGCTTGGCCTCCTCCTGTCATCCTGTGCAACCTCGCTCTTATAAGCAGCAGCGCATGGGTAGCAGCAGCTTGGAAAAAATATCGGGTGCCTTGAGTGAAGCTCTGTGTATGATTGAGGCGAGCATGTGGCCAGGAGCATCCCGATGATCGGGCCAGATTTTTCTGTTCCCTCCCTCGGCGGTGCGGCGCGGCATCGGGATCTTTCCATGTGGTGTCGCTACGTTAGCTCGGAGGTCGTCAAGTCGTCGGAATAAATTCGCGGGCTCTAATCAGTGAGGGTGAGGCCCGCGTCGCCCTCGCCGGTGCGGCGAATTTCCACAGGATGCCCGCATGTGGGGCATTCCTCCGGTGGTGGCGCTGTGGGCGCGGCTCGCCGTGTGGTCGCGGTCGATGCGACGTACGGTGTCGACCGATCGAAGGGATCATTGATGCGCGAAGGGATCTTTATCGCGACTAATCCAGAAGGAACTGCTGGTTGGCTGCGCTGTGGGCGGGTGACTGACTGGTGGCGCGGTGCGGTCGGGGATGCGTTCGTTAAGGGGTTATTCATACGCAGCGCACATGGGGGAGCGTTCGCTCCGGGATAAATGGGCCGGCTCATCATATAATTCAGCTTCGCCTTACCGGTTTTGGGAGTCCACACGGGGAGCGAACTCCGGGTTTAGTTGGCTTCATAGTTCACTATTTCCTGATTTTATTATTGAACTGTTAGATCGATAAGTGAGTTTAAACAGGACCCGGTTTACATTTTTTTTCTCTCACAAATACGCAAAGCTGACGGATCTTTTCATTGATAGGCAGGAGAGAACAAACATAGAGAGGAGATGGGGCATCACACAAGGTGTGGTAGGAGCAGAATAATGGGTGCTCAACCCTTCAAAACGCAGCAAACACACGCCTGGCCCAACCTCATGCCACAAGTGGCGGAAATGCAGAACACTGAGCACGAAAGGCCGCGTCACAACCAATGCCGGGAACTCTGGGAGCATGACCATGCCAAGGGGCAAAACTAGATCAACGGGCCCTCCACCTAATGTGCCAAGGAAACGGCAAGTGGACAGCAGGAACCAATCAAACTCGAGGAAGGCGTCATCCAAAAGTCTTCGGCGGCGAAGTACAATGCGCTCCAAAGACTCAAGCCCACGCCAGCGGAGTTCACCGGAAGGGGACGGAGAACCGAGCAAAGAAGGCGACACCACATATGTTGGAAATATGCCCTAGAGGCAATAATAAAATGGTTATTATTATATTTCCTCGTTCATGATAATTGTCTATTATTCATGCTATAATTGTGTTATCCAAAAATCATAATATATGTGTGAATACATATACCACAACATGTCCCTAGTGAGCCTCTAGTTGACTAGCTCGTTTATCAATAGATGGTCACGGTTTCCTGACCATGGACATTGGATGTCATTGATAACGGGATCACATCATTGGGAGAATGATGTGATGGACAAGACCCAATCCTAAGCATAGCAGAAGATCGTGTAGTTCGTTTGCTAGAGCTTTTCCAATGTCAAGTATCATTTCCTTAGACCATGAGATCGTGTAACTCCCGGATGCCGTAGGAGTGCTTTGGGTGTACCAAAGCGTCCTGGCGTAACGGGTGTTGTAAAGGTATACTACGGTATCTCCGAAAGTGTTTGTTGGGTTGACACGGATCGAGGCTGGGATTTGTCCTCCGTATGGCGGAGAGGTATCTCTGGTCCACTCAAGTAATGCATCATCATAATGAGCTCAAAGTGACTAAGTGGTTGGTCACGGGATCATGCATTATAGTGCGAGTAAAGTGACTTGCCGATAACGAGATTGAGCGAGGTATTGGGATACAAACGATTGAATCTCGGGCAAGTAACGCATCGATTGACAAAGTGAATTGTATCTGAATTACTTGAATCCTCGACGGCATGGAACATGTAGGAGCCAACATGGGTATCAAGATCCGTTGTTGGTTATTGGCGGAGAGTCGTCTCGGTCATATGTTCGCATGTCTCCGAACCCGTAGGGTCTACACATAAGGTTCGGTGGCGCTAGGGTTGTAGAGATACTAGTATCACGGTAACCCGACAGTTGTTGAGTCTCGGATGAGATCCGGACGTCCGTGAGTTCGGAATGGTCCGGAGGTGAAGAATTATATATAGGAAGTCCGAGTTTGACCATCGGGAAAGTTTCGGGGGACACCGGTATTGTACCGGGACCACCGGAAGGGTCCCGAGGGTCCACCGGGTGGGGCCACCTATCCCGGAGGGCCCATGGGCTGAATGAAGGAAATATGCCCTAGAGGCAATAATTAAGTTATTATTTATTTCCTTATATCATGATAAATGTTTATTATTCATGCTAGAATTGTATTAACAGGAAACATAATACATGTGTGAATACATAGACAAAGCAGTGTCACTTTGGTATGCCTCTACTTGACTAGCTCGTTAATCAAAGATGGTTATGTTTCCTAACCATAGACATGAGTTGTCATTTGATTAAGCGGGATCACATCATTAGGAGAATGATCGATTGACATGACCCATTCCGTTAGCATAGCACGATCGTATAGTATGTTGTTGTTGCTTTCTTCATGACTTATACATGTTCTGTAACTATGAGATTATGCAACTCCGTTTACGGAGGAACACTTTGGTGCTACCAAACGTCACTGGCGAATCGGGTGATTATAAAGGAGTACTACAGGTGTCTCCAAAGGTACATGTTGGGTTGGCGTATTTGAGATTAGGTTTTGTCACTCCGATTGTCGGAGAGGTATCTCTAGGCCTTCTCGGTAATACACATCACATAAGCCTTGCAAACATTGCAACTAATAAGTTAGTTGTGAGATGATGTATTACGGAGCGAGTAAAGAGACTTGCCGTGCGAGATTGAACTAGGTATTGGATACCGACGATCGAATCTCGGGCAAGTAACATACCGATGACAAAGGGAACAACATTATGTCGTTATGCGGTTTGACCGATAAAGATCTTCGTAGAATATGTAGGAACCAATATGGGCATCCAGGTTCCGCTATTGGTTATTGACCGAGAATGGTTCTAGGTCATGTCTACATAGTTCTCGAACCCGTAGGGTCCATGCAACAAGGTTTCGATAGTGATGTTATATTATGAGTTTATGAGTTTTGATGTACCGAAGGAGTTCGGAGTCCCGGATGAGATCGGGGACATGACGAGGAGTCTCGAAATGGTCGAGGCGTAAAGATCGATATATTGGACGACTATATTCGGAGTTCGGAAAGGTTCGAATGATTGGGTATTTTTCGAGTCTGGGAGAGTTACGGGAATTCGCCGGGAGAAGTATTGGGCCTTATTGGGCCTGAAAGAGAGAGAGGGCTGCCTAGGGCAGGCGCGCGCCCAAGGCCTAGTCCGAATTGTACTAGGGGAGGGGCGCACCCTTCCTCCCTTCCCTTCCTTCTCTCCTACTCCTACTAGGAAAGGAGGAGTCCTACTCCGGTGGGAGTAGGACTCCCCCTGGTGCGCCTCCTCCCTTGGCGGCCACCTCCTCCTTGCTCCTTTATATCTGGGGCGGGGGCACCCCATAACACACAAGTTGATCTACGGATCGTTCCTTAGCCGTGTGCGGTGCCCCCTCCACCATATTCCACTTCGGTCATATCGTCGCGGAGCTTAGCGAAGCCTGCGCGGTGAAGTCATATCGTCGCGGAGCTTAGGCGAAGCCCTGCGTCGGTGGAGCATCATCATCGTCCTGCGCCGTCGTCTTGTGGAACTCATCCCGACGCTTTCTTTGGATCGGAGCCGGGGATCGTCATCGAGCTGAGCGTGTGCAGAACTCGGAGGTGCCGACGTTCGGTGCTTGGATCGGTCGGATCGTGAAGGCGTCGACTACATCAACAGCGTTGTTATAGCGCTTCGCTTTCGGTCTCACGAGTGCGTGGACGGACACTCTCCCTCTCGTTGCTATGCCATCACCATGGTCTTGCGTGTGCGTAGGAAATTTTTGAAATTACTCGTTCCCCAACACTTGAAGTGGGGAAGGAACCAGCCTGGTGGTGGTGGTGCGCCTATGGGCCTCCCTGCGTCTAGGGTTGGAAACCCTAGGGGGGGGCGCCCACTTGACTTGGGGCAAGTCCCCCTTGGCCGCCCCCTTGAGATGGGATATCTAGGGGGGCGCCCCAGGCCCCTATATAAAGAGGGGAGAGGAAGGGTTGCGCACCCCTTGCTCCTGGCGCCTCCCTCTCCCTCCGCAACACCTCTCCCTCTCGTAGAGCTTGGCGAAGCCCTGCCGAGATCGCCGCTACTTCCACCACCACGCCGTCGTGCTGCTGGATCTCCATCAACCTCTCCCTCCCCTTGCTGGATCAAGAAGGAGAGCGTCTTCCCAACCTGCACGTGTGTTGAGCGCGGAGGTGCCGTCCGTTCGGCACTAGGATCTTCGGTGATTTGGATCACGGCAGTACAACTCCCTCAACCCCGTTCTCTTGAACGCTTCCGCGCGTGATCTACAAGGGTATGTAGATGCACTCCTCTCTCTCGTTGCTAGATGACTCCATAGATTGATCTTGGTGAAGCGTAGAATTTTTTTATTTTCGCAACATTCCCCAACGGTGGCATCATGAGCTAGGTCTATGCATACTTTCTATGCACGAGTAGAACACAAACTTGTTGTGGGCGTGAGATCTTCATCAATTTTCTTGCCACTACTAGTCTTATCTTGTTTGGTGGCATCGTGGGATGAAGCGGCCGGACCGACCTTACACGCACGCTTCGTGAGGCAGGTTCCACCGGTGACATGCACTAGTTGCATAAGGTGGCTAGCGGGTGTCTGTCTCTCCCACTTTAGTCGGATCGGATTCGATGAAAAGGGTCCTTATGAAGGGTAAATAGAAATTGGCATATCACGTTGTAGTTTTACGAGGTAAGAAAGCGTTCTTGCTAGAAACCTATAGAAGCCACGTAAAAACATGCAACAACAATTAGAGGACGTCTAGCTTGTTTTTGCAGCGTATGCCTTGTGATGTGATCTGGCCAAAAGGATGTGATGAATGAAATATATGTGATGTATGAGATTGATCATGTTCTTGTAATACGAATCACGACTTGCATGTCGATGAGTATGACAACCGGCAGGAGCCATAGTAGTTGTCTTTATATTTTGTATGACCCGCGTGTCATTGAATAACGCCATGTAAATTACTTTACTTTATTGCTAAACATGTTAGCCATAGAAGTAGAAGTAATCGTTGGCGTGATAACTTCATGAAGACACGATGATGGAGATCATGGTGTCATGCCGGTGACGAAGATGATCATGGCGCCCCGAAGATGGAGATCATAGGAGCAATATGATATTGGCCATATCATGTCACTATTTGATTGCATGTGATGTTTATCATGTTTTGCTTCTTATTTGCTTAGTACGACTGTAGTAAATAAGATGATCCCTTATAATAATTTCAAGAAAGTGTTCCCCCTAACTGTGCGCCATTGCAAAAGTTCGTTGTTTCGAAGCACCACGTGACGATCGGGTGTGATAGATTCTAACGTTCACATACAACGGGTGTAAGACAGATTTACACATGCAAAACACTTAGGTTGACTTGACGAGCCTAGCATGTACAGACATGGCCTCGGAACACAAGAGACCGAAAGGTCGAACATGAGTCGTATGGAAGATACGATCAACATGGAGATGTTCACCGATGATGACTAGTCCGTCTCACGTGATGATCGGACACGGTCTAGTTGAGTCGGATCATGTATCACTTAGATGACTAGAGGAATGTCTAATCTGAGTGGGAGTTCATTAAATAATTTGATTAGATGAACTTAATTATCATGAACTTAGTCTAAAACCTTTGCAAAATGTCTTGTAGATCAAATGGCCAGCGCTCATGTCAACCTCAACTTCAGCGTTCCTAGAAAACCAAGCTGAAAGATGATGGCAGCAACTATTCGGACTGGGTCCGGAACACGAGATCATCCTCATAGCTGCCAAGAAAGCATATGTCCTAGAAGGACTGCTAGGTGAAGCACCCATCCTGAGAACCAAGGCGTTATGAGCGCTTGGCGATCACGTCTTGATGATTACTCCCTCGTTCGGTTTGGCATGCTTTACGACTTAGAACCGGGGCTCCAAAAGCGTTTTGAGCAACACGGAGCATATGAGATGTTGAAGAGCTGAAAATGGTTTTCCAAGCTCATGCCCAGGTCGAGAGATATGAAGTCTCCGACAAGTTCTATAGTTGTAAGATGGAGGAAATAGTTACGTCGGTGAGCACATACTCAAAATGTCCGGGTTGCACAACCGCTTGTCCCAGTGGACATTAACCTCCGGACGAGGCGGTCATTGACAGAATCCTTGATCGCTCCCACCTAGCTACAAGAGCTTTGTGATGAACTACATATCGAGGGGATGGTGAAAACTATTCCTAAAGTATTTTCAATGCTGAAATCAGAGAGGTGGAAATCAAAAGGAACATCAAGTGTTGATGGTCAATAAAACCACTAGTTTCAAGAGAGGCAAGGGTAAGAAGAACTTCAAGAAGGACGGCAAGGAGTTGCCGCGCCCGATAAGCCGATTGCGGGAAGAAGCCAAAGAATGGACCCAAACACGAGGCCGAGTGCTTTTATTGCAAGGAAAGGGACACCGAAGCGGAACTGCCCCAAATACTTAGCGGACAAGAAGGCGGCAACAACAAAGGTATATGTGATATACATGTAATTGATGTGTACCTTACCGATTACTCGTAGTAGCTCCACAGGTATTTGATACCGGTGCGGTTGCTCATATTTGTAACTCAAAGCAGGAGCTGCGGAATAAGCGGAGGCTGGCGAAGGACGAGATGACGATCTTGGCGTCGGGAATGGTTCCAAGGTCGATGTGATCGCCGTCGACACGCTACCTCTACATTTACCTACGGGATTAGTTTTAAACCTCAATAATTGTTATGTAGTGCCGCTTTGAGCATGAACATTGTATCTGGATCTCGTTTAATGCGAGATGGCTACTCATTTAAATCCGAGAATAATGGTTGTTCTATTTATATGAGAGACATGTTTTATGGTCATGCCCGCTGGTCGATGGTTTATTCTTAATGAATCTCGAGCGTGATGTTACACATATTCATAGTGTGAATACCAAAAGATGTAAAGTTGATAACGATAGTCTCACATACTTGTGGTATCTTTGCCGCCTTGGTCACATTGGTGTCAAAGCATGAAGAAGCTCCATCTTGATGGACTTTTGGAGTCTCTTGATTACGAATCATTTGATACATGTGAACCATGCCTCATGGGCAAAATGACCAAGACTCAGTTCTCGGAACAATGGGCGGGCAACCAACTTATTGGAAATCATACATCTTGATGTATGCGGTCCAATGGCGTTGAGGCTCATGGAGACTATCGTTATGTTCTCACTCTCACCGCGACTTGAGTATATATGGGTATGTCTACTTGATGAAACACAAGTCGAGACCTTTGAAAAGTTCAAGGAATTTCAGAATGGGGTAGAGAATCAACGTGACGAAAGATAAAGTTCTTCTGATCAGATCATGGGGAGAATATTTAAGTCACGAATTTGGTACGCACTTAAGGAAATGTGGAATCGTTTCACACCCACGCCGCTGGAACACCTTAGCGTAACGGTGTCTCGAGCGTCGTGTCGCACTCTATTGGATATGGTGCGATCTATGATGTCACTCACCAATTTACCGCTATCATTTTGGGGATACGCTCTAGAGACAGCTACATTCACTTTAAATAGGGCACCGTCTAAATCCGTTGAGACGACACCGTATGAATTATGGTTTGGGAAGAAATCTAAGCTGTCGTTTCTAAAAGTTTGGGGATGCGATGCTTATGTCAAGAAACTTCAAACTGAAAAGCTCGAACCCAAGTCGGAAAAATGCGTCTTCATAGGATACCCTAAGGAAACCATTGGGTATACCTTCTACCTCAGATCCGAAGGCAAGATCTTTGTTGCCAAGAACGGGTCCTTTCTGGAGAAAGAGTTTCTCTCGAAAGAAGTAAGTGGGAGGAAAGTGGAACTTGATGAAGTACTACCTCTTGAGCCAGAAAGTAGCGCATCTCAGGAAGATGTTCCTGTGGTGCCTGCACTGACTAGAGAGGAAACTAATGATGATGATCAAGGTACTTCGGATCAAGTTACTACTAAACTTAGTAGGTCCACGAGGACACGTTCCACACCAGAGTGGTATGGCAACCCTGTCCTAGAACTCATGTTGTTAGACAACGGTGAACCTTCGAACTATGAAGAAGCAATGGCGCGCCCAGATTCCAACAAATGGCTTGAAGCCATGCAATCCGAGATAGGATCCATGTATGAAAACAAAGTATGGACTTTGACAGACTTGCCCGATGATCGTGACGATAGAAAACAAATGGATCTTTAAGAAGAAGACGGATGCGGATGGTAATGTTACCATCTATAAAGCTCGACTTGTCGCTAAGGGTTATCGACAAGTTCAAGGGGTTGACTACGATGAGACTTTCTCTCCCGTAGCGAAGCTGAAGTCCGTCCGAATCATGTTAGCAATTGCCGCATACTATGATTATGAGATATGGCAAATGGACGTCAAAATGGCATTCCTTAACGGCCATCTTAAGGAAGAACTGTATATGATGCAGCCGGAGGGTTTTGTCGATCCTAAGAATGCTAACAAGATATGCAAGCTCCAGTGCTCCATCTATGGGCTGGTGCAAGCATCTCGGTGTTGGAACATTCGCTTTAATGAAATGATCAAAGCGCTTGGGTTTATGCAGACTTATGGAGAAGCCTGCGTTTACAAGAAAGTGAGTGGGAGCTCTGTAGCATTTCTCATATTATATGTGGATGACATACTTTTGATGGGAAATGATATAGAACTTTTGGACAGCATTAAGGCCTACTTGAACAAGTGTTTTTGAATGAAGGACCTTGGAGAAGCTGCTTACATATTAGGCATCAAGATCTATAGAGATAGATCGAGACGCCTCATAGGTCTTTCACAAAGCACATACCTTGATAAGATATTGAAGAAGTTCAATATGGATCAGTCCAAGAAGGGGTTCTTGCCTATGTTGCAAGGTGTGAAATTGAGCTCGGCTCAATGTCCGACCACGGCAGAAGATAGAGAAAAGATGAGTGTCGTCCCCTATGCCTTGGCCATAGGGTCTATCATGTATGCCATGCTGTGTACCAGACCTGATGTAAACCTTGCCGTAAGTTTGGTAGGAAGGTACCAAAGTAATCTCGGCATGGAACACTGGACAGCGGTCAAGAATGTCGAAGTACCTGAAAAGGACTAAGGATATGTTTCTCGTTTATGGAGTTGACGAAGAGCTCGTCGTAAAGGGTTACATCGATGCTAGCTTCGACACAGATCTGGATGACTCTAAGTCTCAAACTGGATACGTGTATATTTTGAATGGAGGGGCTGTAAGCTGGTGCAGTTGCAAGCAAAGCGTCGTGGCGGGATCTACATGTGAAGCGGAGTACATGGCAGCCTCGGAGGCAGCACATGAAGCAATCTGGATGAAGGAGTTCATCACCGACCTAGGAGTCATACCCAATGCGTCGGGGCCGATCACACTCTTCTGTGACAACACTGGAGCTATTGCCCTTGCCAAGGAGCCCAGGTTTCACAAGAAGACCAGGCACATCAAGCGTCGCTTCAACTCCATTCGTGAAAATGTTCAAGATGGAGACATAGATATTTGCAAAGTGCATACGGATCTGAATGTCGCAGATCCGTTGACTAAACCTCTTCTGCGAGCAAAACATGATCAACACCAGAACTCTGTGGGTGTTCGATTCATCACAATGTAACTAGATTATTGACTCTATTGCAAGTGAGAGACTGTTGGAAATATGCCCTAGAGGCAATAATAAAATGGTTATTATTATATTTCCTCGTTCATGATAATTGTCTATTATTCATGCTATAGTTGTGTTATCCGGAAATCGTAATACATGTGTGAATACATAGACCACAACATGTCCCTAGTGAGCTTCTAGTTGACTAGCTCGTTTATCAATAGATGGTCACGGTTTCCTGACCATGGACATTGGATGTCATCGATAACAGGATCACATCATTGGGAGAATGATGTGATGGACAAGACCCAATCCTAAGCATAGCAGAAGATCGTGTAGTTCGTTTGCTAGAGCTTTTCCAATGTCAAGTATCATTTCCTTAGACCATGAGATCGTGTAACTCCCGGATGCCGTAGGAGTGCTTTGGGTGTACCAAGCGTCCTGGCGATGGCGGGTGACTATAAAGGTATACTACGGTATCTCCGAAAGTGTCTGTTGGGTTGACACGGATCGAGATTGGGATTTGTCACTCCGTATGACGGAGAGGTATCTCTGGGCCTACTCGGTAATGCATCATCATAATGAGCTCAAAGTGACTAAGTGGTTGGTCACGGGATCATGCATTATGGTACGAGTAAAGTGACTTGCCGGTAACGAGATTGAACGAGGTATTGGGATACCGACGATCGAATCTCGGGCAAGTAACGTACCGATTGACAAAGTGAATTATACACGATATTACTTGAATCCTCGACATCGTGGTTCATTCGATGAGATCATCGCGGAACATGTGGGAGCCAACATGGGTATCCAGATCCCGCTGTTGGTTATTGGTCGTAGAGTCGTCTCGGTCATGTCTGCATGTCTCCCGAACCCGTAGGGTCTACACACTTAAGGTTCGGTGACGCTAGGGTTATAGAGATACTAGTATGCGGTAACACAAAAGTTGTTCGGAGTCTCGGATGAGATCCCAGACATCACGAGGAGTTCCAGAATGGTTCGGAGGTGAAGAATTATATATAGGAAGTCCAGTTTCGGCCATCGGGAAAGTTTAGGGGGTCATCGGTATTGTACCGGGACCACCGGAAGGGTCCCGGGGGTCCACCGGGTGGGGCCACCTATCCCAGAGGGCCCCATGGGCTGAAGTGGGGAAGGGAACCAGCCCCTGGTGGGCTGGTGCGCCCATGGGCCTTCCTGCGCCTAGGGTTGGAAACCCTAGGGGTGAAGCGCCCCACTTGACTTGGGGGCAAGTCCCCTTGGCGCCCCCTCCCCTTGAGATGGGATCTCTAGGGGCGGCGCCCTAGGGCCCCTATATAAAGAGGGGGAGAGGGAGGGCTGCGCACCCGTTGCTCTGGCGCCTCCTCTCCCTCCGCAACACCTCTCCTCTCGTGAGAGCTTGGCGAAGCCCTGCCGAGATCATTGCTACTTCCACCACCACGCCGTCGTCTTGCTGGATCTCCATCAATCTCTCCTCCCCTTGCTGGATCAAGAAGGAGAGCGTCTTCTCCAACCGTCGTGTGTTGAGCGCGGAGGTGCCGTCCGTTCGGCACTAGGATCTTCGGTGATTTGGATCACGACGAGTACGACTCCCTCAACCCAGTTCTCTTGAACGCTTCCGCGCGTGATCTACAAGGGTATGTAGATGCACTCCTCTCTCTCGTTGCTAGATGACTCCATAGATTGATCTTGATGAAGCGTAGAAATTTTTTATTTTCTGCAATGTTCCCCAACAACATAACCATCTCAATTAGAAGGAGATGGAACAAGACAAGCTCCATAGCAGCTCACCCATCGAGGATGCAAGGATCCACGTTCACGACAAGGACCAGGACTGCTACGACGCCTCCAGGATGGGGCAATGGCGTAATGACGCCCGCGGGCTCCATCGTCGCGAAGCTTTCGCTCGATACCCAAGAGGATGAAGGCTCGCTGCACCGACGACTTTGGTCTACATACCTAATCTGGTTTGTTTCGCCGTTTTCTTAGGTTTCCACACAAAGTAATAAAAGCAGCGTTTACCATAAAATGACAAGAAATTATATTTTTATCTTTTTTCTTCCTTTTCTTTTTCTTTTTCTTATTTTTCATTTCATTTTGTTTTGTTTTTTATTTAGCAATGTTTTAACGTTGTGAACTTTTCCAAATTCTTCTGAACCTTTCTAAACTAATGAACTTTTTTTAAAATTAAAAAAAATCAAATCCGTGATGTTTTTTAAATATCCAAACATTTTAAAATTCACTAACTTTTCAATTGCTTGGAATTTTTTCAAATGCGTCTTTTTAAAAATCAGTGATTTTTGTGCAAATTCATGAACTTTTCCAAATGTGGAAATTTTTTCAAGTTTGGTGAACATTTTTTCAAATCCGCGATATTTTTAAATACCTGAACTTTGTTCAAATCCATGAACCTCTCAAATCCGCGACCAATCCAGAAGGAACAGCTGATTGGTTGCGCTGTAGGTGTGGGTGGCGGCGCGGTGCGACCGGGGATTTTGGGCGGGAGGGTAACCTTCGGGCCAACCTAAGAAGAGCACTTTTCCTTTTTTTTTTCATTCATATTTCCGTTTCCCTTTCTCCTTCCATTTTCTTTGTTTTTATTGTATATATTTCTCTTCCATTTTTATTTCCTCTTCCCTGTTCCTTCTCCTTTCTTTTTTTGTCTATTAAAAAATTAAAAATAATCATGAGTTTTTGCAAAAATAAGTCTTTTAGAATTGTTGGCAATTTTTTTAAAATGCATTTATATTAAAAATGAAGAAACAAAATAGAGAGCTGAAAAACACGATGAAAATTGACAGAGAAAACAAAA
This sequence comes from Aegilops longissima, assembly GCA_021605205.1. Lineage (NCBI taxonomy): Eukaryota > Viridiplantae > Streptophyta > Magnoliopsida > Poales > Poaceae > Aegilops > Aegilops longissima. The sequence continues at coordinate 152,950,579 of CM038681.1, forward strand.
CAAAAGAAGCACAAGGAACCACGTGCTCGAGCATGCTCTCGAAAGCAAAGAAAAACACTTTGGTTCACGAGCTCTAGCGAGCCCTATATTTTAAATAGTGCCAAAATGGTATTTTTGAAGTTTAAAAAATTCTGAATAAATCAAAATGTTCATATGCATGTATATTACACGTATGCAAATTCTAATGATGTCATATGAGTTACACAAAAATGATTAAATTGTGATTTTGAAAAGATGCACAATGCATGTACTCCCTCCGTCCGGAAATACTTGTCATCAAAATAAATAAAAGAGGATGTATCTAGATGTATTTTAGTTCTAGATACATCCCTTTTAAACCATTTTGATGACAAGTATTTTCGAACGGAGGAGTATTATTCACTATTTAGAAATTACCATATTGTCATTTTCGTATAGCTCACATGTTTACTTATTTCATCACTAATCTTTGCACATGTGTAATATACATCCATATGATCATGTAGAATTCTTTTCAGAATTTTCTAAAACTTCAAATGTAATTTTAAATAATTTAAATAAGGTGCCCCAGTGTGCCGTGCTCCAAAAATCCATTGCCCGCTTGAAAGCTCCTAGTTGAGCCGTCCAATTGTGATCAGTCCTGTGCAATTTTGTATCATCAACGTTGCTATACACACAACGTCCTATGCACGATTTACGAACGTTACTATTAATCAAGCCGTTGGTGTCATCAAGCTCTCTGCAGGACACCGTTCGATTGCACATCGTGCATGCATCGTCCATGCATCAGTCGTCCAATCATTTGGGCAGTACGACTGAAGAACAGGAAATTTCAGCTCAAGTTAAGATGTGGTTTTTTCGAGGATGGTGTTTCGGTACCTGAGCTTAGATGCTTCTGCACATGAACAGTAAATTGAAACAAATTGATTTTTTCTAAAATTGTTTTTCTGACAATAAAGTTTAACGAATACTCTACGAGCTCGCAAATCTCGTGCCAATACGGCATTAGAGGAGCTTTGGAAAAAAAAATCAATGTTTTGAGAAAGGTTTGACGTTTTTTATTTTGGGGCATTCATTTTGTTTTTTTCGTTTTTGAGCTCCCCAAATGTCATATTTTTCATGAAAGTTTGTACGCATATATATTCTTTTTCATTTTTATGTACTTTTTTTAGCTATCCTTTTCTTAATTTACTGTTCATCTGGGATCTTTTGAGCTCGTGTCCACCTATGGATTTCCTTAATTTTTTTCTAGCTAGTCCTTTAAGGCTTCAGGTGTATCCCAAGATCAACGGTTTATATTGGACAAATTGTCGAGCTACAAATATACATAGACCTTTTATATGGGAAAAGAGGGAGTAGTATGTAGTTAGCGAGGAGGTGAACTGAAGGTAGCTTAGATGGTTAAGTTCCTTGGGATGAAACCAGCTCACCAGGTTCAAGCTCACTAGTGCTCGCATTTTTTTTATATTTTTTTTTTGGTGATATCCTTTCAATGAAAGATGTTGTGCCGTGTCAATATCTTAAAGATACTCACCTAGAAATAACATGTGTGTGTGTACGCTCATTGAGATGAATGTATGGATGTGTACGTGAGCTTCTGCGATTGTACTATGTTTTCAAAGAAAAAGGGCTAGCGAGTAGATGGATGACTGAGGATCTGCCTCCGCAAGTTTTACAGATTTTTTTGGGCGAACAGTCTTAGAGCAACTCCAACGGTTCCCTTTAAAATCTTGTCGTAAACCAGTTTTTTAACTTCCCGCAACTTCTAGATGAAGTTGTTTTAGAGCAACTTTTGTCCGTAAACTTCTTTCCCTAAGTCTACTTTTTCTTATTTAACAAAACTAGCTAAATGGTCTAGGGCCTGCTATACCTGGACATGGGATACTCGGCCCAGCCCGGTCTTGCCCGTGGGCCGGGCCTGGGCCTAGATTTTGAGACCAAAGGCCGGATCGGGCCCATGCCCGCATATTTGTGATTTAACAAAGAGACCCGGCCTGAGGCCTGAGGCCCGACGGGTTTTTACATTGACGGGCCAAGCTTGGGCTTGATTTCTAGGCCCAATGCCCGGGCCAGGCCCAAGTTTGGGTTTTTTGCTTCGAGCTTGGCTAGGCCCAGCCCGAAGCCCGCCCCGACCCAACAGATGGCCAGGTATAGGGCCTGCTAGTCAGTGACACACGTAACAGCCACCGGCGGGCTGCGAGGCGAGTGTGTGGTGGCCGCCGGCGAGGAGCTACGTGAGGCAGCATGGCTGTGGCTAGCGGCCGCGGCAGGTGGTGGCGCAACGGCGGCGTCCCAGCGGGCGGCGGTGGCGTTCGGGCTGAAATTTTAGACAATTACAATCTCACCAAAAGAATAAGGAAAGGTCATCTTTCCATGCATCAAGAAAATGCCAATTTTACGAGAACCTCTAAGGTTTACGGGATTTATTGAAGAGATCTTTTCACCCACTTCCCGTGGTTATTTTAGAGACAGAAAACTGTTGGAGTTGTTCTTACAGCACGGACAGCCCCCGGTTTGACAGAATAAATTAACTTTAATCGCTAATCTATTATTACGAACATTTCAGGTTCAGCATGTGTAGCGGAGTCCAGCGCAAAAAAAAAAAGTGTAGCGGAGAGAGTGTGGTACGATCGTGAACTTTCTTGTACCGTCACGTCTTGTCCGCCGCCCCGTTTCATCGGACGCGACTTCCAAAACCGGCGGCCCGCTCCCCGTTTCCCCCTAGGCCGCTCCTCCGTTTCGCCGCCTGTTTCGCGTCCCCGATCGTGTATAAAAATGGCATCTCCCCGCAGAGATCACCGACGAGACAACAGCCACTCGAGCAGTAAACCAGGTGCAGCAGATAGAGAGAGAGAAGGAAGAAGGAAGCAAGGGAAGGAGCTAGGGGCTGCGATGGCGTCGGCGGCGAGCAGGAAGGCGCCGTCGCTGGTGGTGGCGGCGAGCGTGGGCGCCGTGGAGGCGCTCAAGGACCAGGCGGGCCTGTGCCGCTGGGGCTACCCGCTCCGCTCGCTCTGCCGCCACGCCGCCGCCGCGCCCAGGGTCCGCGCCCTGTCCGCCTCGCTCTCGGAGGCCGCGGCCGCCGCGGCTCCCCGGCCGGCGCCTTTGTCCGCGGAGGACGCGAAGCTGCGCAAGGCGCACCACCTCGTCTGCTGGGGGCCCAACTGAGCTCCTCTTCTCCGCTTCATGCCTCCATCGGCGCCACATGAGCATGCACAAGTAGCTGATGAATGCCTGTGTCAATGGTGACTGTTTCGCCGGAGAAAGCAGAGGCGTCATTGCGTGCAGCGCCGGTGAACCGCTCCGGCCTCGGAGGAGGAGGACGGTTCATCAACGCTGCACTCAATGGCGCCATTGCGTCTCTTCCTCCTCTTCGTCTTCTCCAGTAGTCATGGCTTTAGCTTTCGAGGCCGGGAGATCACCCATCTTGTTTTGTAGTACTAGTATGAGGTGTGCGAGGCGATTACGATGGTTGTACTGCGTGGAGAGCTGATCAACGTTATTGTACTACAGATCGTACTGTGCTTGTGTTGTGTCGATATCCTTGATTTATCATCTGGATCTCAAATCGGTCAGAGATCCATGAGCTCTGTCGAGCTGGCGATGCCGTTTGGGGTGACAGTAGTACATCACTTGCTAAACTCAACTGCCAGTAGTACCGAAATCAAATGGACGTACTAGCGAGTAGTACTACAGAGCGGTAGTACGAACTGTACTACTGCTAATGAATTGAAATCGTCGTCATGCTGTAGTACAAGTCAGATGGCAGTATTTCCTCGCGAAAATGCAAGATGGCGAGTACTGCAGCGGTGACCGCACTGACAGTTGACACCATTTGGGAACTTACAGGTTATTATTCCCAGATCCTATATGCTTCCTCTTCATCATCTTTTGCTTGAGCACATCTAAAAGCGCCCGGAAGCATTTCATTTTCATGGAGAAGAAAGTGTTATCAAGGCGTGGACGACCAATTTTACATGATTTACAATACGAGCAACGCAAAGCTAGCAAGGAGTATTTGATTCCCGAGGAAAACAATGGGATTGCAAAAGGAGGTTAGAGTGGATGTTAGATCTTCTATGAAATATAATACAAAAGATTACATAATTTTTTTTTCTATGGGACCAATCCTATAAATCCAAGGACCAAAGGACAAAAGTAGGAAAAATTCCTAAGGATCAATCCTTTGAAAATCCTATAGAATTTCTTTAAATCAAAGGAGCCCTTAGGATACACAAACGTGACTGCCCTCACCAACCGGCCTACAACCACAATGACATGAAACTCGCCTTGCCCAACCTTTATGTAACGCCCGGATAATTATGCTACTGTAATCTCATGCTAATGGTGCCACGTCACCACTGTTACTGTTGCTAATCTTCGCTTGGTCCAAATCGCAAATCAAAATCAAAACTGAGTTTAAAGTCAGGATTCAAATTTATCAAACATGCAAACAAAAATGTTCAAGTTGTTGCAAATAATCATTTGGTAATATTAGTGGAGAAATCATCTTTTTACAAAATGGCTAAATGCTCTAAAAATAAATAAAACAGAAAAGTTTTTGAACAAAAAGAAACAACCCCCTGCTCTTGGGCCTCGGCCAACTCATCGCCCGGTGGCCATCACCCCTAAGCGTCACGGCCCGGTGGCCGCCAGCTGGCTGCCCCCTTGAACCAATGGCGCCTCCTTATCCCTCCTCGTCAGGAACCCTAACCCAGACGACCCCGCTCCCCACTCGCTCCCCACCTCTCTCTCGCGCCCTGGATCTGGCGTCCTCGGCGTCGTCGCCCTCGTTAGCGCCGCCTTCCCTCTCCTCCGACGACGCCTTTGCTCCCTCGACCCATCTTGGATCGGGGCTAGACCCATGGCGCCCGAGCCCTAACCGTGCGTTGCCGCCGCTGCCGTCACCATGGCGCATCCCAAGACCGACACGACCACCGGATCGCTGGCGCCGCCAGCTCGCGTCGCCTCGCCTCCTCGCTCTCTCCTCGTCGGCTCCGTCGAGCCTCGCCGACCCGTTCGACTACAACGGGGTGAGCCCCATCCGCCCTCCTCTCTCGCCTCCACGCATCACCGTCGCCGTCGTTCACGCTCCATTGCCCGCTGCCACGCCCGACCTCGCCGCCAGCGTCCGCGTGCCCGACTGCCGCCGCCCGCCTCCGTGAGCTGCCTGCGTCGCGCGCCAGCAACTCCCCACCGTCTGCTCGGCCGCGTTCCCGATCGCTCCGGCCTTCATGTGGCGCCCATAGCGCCACCCCTCGCGCTTGTCGTTCTTTGGCGCCGCCCGCTGCGACCGCAAACCGCGCCCGCCGCCGGCGAACGCCCTCGCCGCCACGCGCCCGCTCACTGCCGCAGCTCCGGCGGCCACGCCTGGCCGGGCCGCAGTGTGCTCTCTAACGCCTCGTCGAGGCCATGGCCTCCCAGTGCCCAGGTTGCCCTCTTTGGGTGCCGCGCGCCGCGCCCGTGCGCCCGCTAAGCCACTGGGCCTATGACAAATGGGGCCCACGCCCCAGTAGTTAACAAAAAAACAAAAAAAAATTAAAATTAGTTAAAATAATTAAATATTAATTAATTAATTAATTAACGAGTTATTTAACTTAATTAATCATGACAATTAAACACTGCTTAATTAAACTAGACAATGACAATTGGGCCCCATCGCCTTTGACGATCAACCCGGTCAGAGTTGACTGTTGACCCTCACGTCATGATGACATCATGCTGATGCAGTAAACTTATTTTCGTTTTAAATTAAATTGCAGAATGTCTTTAAAACTTCAGAAAATCATAGGAATTAAACCGTAGCTCGGATCGAAAAACTTTCTACATCAAAGTTGCTCAGAACGACGAGACGAAACCGAATACGCGGTCCGTTCGTCCGCCACATATTCCTAGCATAGCAAACATGCAACTTTCCCCCTCTGTTTCATCTGTCCAAAAAATGCAAACTTCGGGAAAACATTCCCGGATGTTATCCCCCTTCGCCGGTAACGTGTAGCACCGCGTTTGAACACGTCTAGCTCTGCCTGTTGTCCTGTTATGCACTTGCTTGTTATGTATTTACTGTTTCTTCCCCCTCTTCTCTCCGGTGAACCTTAGGGCGCCGCGATGCCTTGTGATCGACTACGTCGACGATGACCCCTTCTTCTTGTCTAAGCAACCAGGCAAGCCCTCCCTTTGATCATCCCGATATCGCCTATTCCATTCTCTCATGCTTGCATTAGATTTTGCTACTGTTATTGATTGCACCTATTCTGATGCATAGCCTGCTATTGTTACCTACCTGCTTATCCTAAACTGCTTAGTATAGGTTGGTTAGTGATCCATCAGTGACCCCCATTTGTCCTTGTTGCCCCTGCTTCATTATCGACGACTTGATCTACGTGATCGACGACCAGAGCCCGACACCTCACATAACATCACGCCCCTTTTGTTGCTCGACTCTGCAGAGCTACTATCGAGTGCCGAGGGTGATCCCTCATAACGCACTCCTGATGATAATTCTGTAGTGTAGCTATTCGTTCGTGGTCATCGAGGGTGATTTCCTCTTTCACCATTCTCGGTACGGCTCTGTCGTGCAACACCTCAAGTGTGAACCTCGAGGGTGGTACCTCTTACGTTCACCTTGACGATTACATTGCGTGGAATCCTCCGTGGGTGATTCCTCGGGTTTTCCCCTTGATGTTTGGACACACGGTTACCTTGACATTACTTGAGACCTTTGGGAAAGTCGGGTGGGCCCGGAGAGCACCCGCAAGATGGTTACGAGGCACGGTCGGGAAGTCAGGCAGCCCTCGAGTGGGCTGGGCTTGCCCTTGCCGTATTTCCCGAGGCAGGCGGCGGGTCACATTATCGTGAGTCTCGCTCGTCTCCGCAAGCTAATAATACACTATGGTTTGGGTATTTGTTCTGAGTTGGCCTTTGGCCTTTACGCACTAACCACCACACGAGAATAGTTATGGGCCTCGACGACGTAGTATCAGCTGAAGCTTTGTCAGACGTCCAGCTCAGCATTGCGGCACGGTCAGATCGTGCTGGCCATCCGAGGCGGTGCTGGTATTCACCCTGCGCGCAACGATCCGGAGTGCAACGGGCGATGGGCCCAGACCCTGGAGTGCTTAGGATGTAGACCGGCGGGGACCTCTCTGCTGAGATTAGGTAGGGCTACGCCGTGTTGATTTTCCGAGGCCGGGCATTGACCCAGAAAAGTGTGTCCGGCCAAAGTAATCAAGCGTGTTGGAAAACATGGTGCACCCCTGCAGGGAAGTTATCTATTCGAATACCGTGTCCACGGTAATGGACGTTCAGACTTATATCTTGATCTAATACAACTAGAAATGGATACTTAAGTTATGTGGCTCCGGGATTGCTTTCTCGCAGGGAGTCGAGGAAGGATCTCTGGGCATTGATGTTACAACATGCTTGTTAATTATAAACTGCTATTCTTTACTCTTCTACATGATGCAAGATGCTAGGAGGTACTTGAAGATGCTAGTCTTCGATAGGCTAGGCCTTCCCCTCTATTCTGGCTTTCTGCAGTTCAGTCCACAGATACATCCCTTCCATTTGATACCAATGCATACTTAGTATAGATCTGATGCTTGCGAGTACTTTGGATGAGTACTCATGGTTGCTTTTCTTCCCCTTTTCCCCCTTCTTCCTTCTTTCCGGTTGTTGCAACTAGATGGTGGATCCCTGGAGCCAGATGCCACCGCCGACGGATACTACTACATGGAGGCCACCGAAGACCAGGAGTGCTTAGGAGGTCCCAGGCAGGAGGCCTTGCCTCTTCGATCGTGTTGCTTTTGTGCTAGCCTTCTTAAGGCATCCTTGTTTAACTTATGTATGTACTCAGATATTGTCGCTTTCGCTGACTCTTGTGTATCGAGCTTGTATTCGAGCCCCCGAGGCCCCTGGCTTGTAATATGAAGCTTGTATTATTTTAATTTGTGTCTAGAGTTGTGTTGTGATATCTTCTCGTGAGTCCCTGATCTTGGTCGTACACATTTGCGTGTATGATTAGTGTACGGTCGAATCGGGGGCGTCACAAGTTGGTATCAGAGCCGGCTGCCTGTAGGTTCCCCCTTTCCAACTCCTTGGCCGAAGTTGAGTCTAGTCTTTAAAAGAACTGTTTTACTAACATGGCTGTGTGGCTTACGGGCCCACGTCGCCATTGGGTGGTATTAGTATATTTTACTCCTCGTCTATACTCTGGGACTCTGATCTCTCTTCTATTCGGGTTAAATGATTTTGCTAACTCTATCCTAGGTTCTCTTGATCACATCCATCCGGAGATTTGTGTTACGCCTTTCTTGAATTGGGAGCCAGGATCTGCTTCACATTGTTCACGGGCCGCAGGATCCTTTTATCGAGGGCACCCTGCATCGCCCCCTGCAGATTCCTCGCTCTAGTGGTTTTCTCTGACGTGGATGTAGCTTTTGCTATGTCTCGTTGTTGTATCCCTCCATCGCGTGCCAGCGTGCCGCCTAGTATGTCTAGGATGATTCTCTCGTCCGAATTCATATTAACAACGTGTAAATGGCTCTGTATATGTATATGTATGTCTTTATGACTACTGCTTTGTACATACCGCGCCTTTGCTCATTGTTCAAGTTACATCATGAATGACTCTATACACCTGCTCCACCCCTGGTTAAATTTCTCTCTGATGCTTCTAGCAGGATGGCTGACGATCCTCCACTTCCACCCTATATTGCCGCAATGATGCAGCAGTTTGAGCTGAATCGTCAGTTTATATTTAGATCTTGGCTCGGTTTTGAACCGAATGCTCATCAACAACCTGCCCCAATAACACTGCCAGAATTTGTGCGCCTCAATCCGTCCATTTTCCGCAACTCCACCAATCCTATGGATGCTGATGATTGGCTTCATGACATCATGTTTGAGATGGAGTCAGCTAATGTTGCCCCTACCAGTTACGTCACCTTTGTGACATTCCACTTGAAGGGTCCAGCTGCTCAATGGTGGGAAAACCACAGAGGTATGCTCCCCACAGAGACTGTAACCACTTGGCAGGAATTTCAGTTAGCCTTCCGTGCACGTCACATTCCCCAAGGTCTGATGGACCAGAAGAAGAAGGAGTTCCGCAAACTCTCACAGGACACAATGATTGTGGATGAGTATTAGAGGAAGTTCCTTGAATTATCTCGCTATGTTGCGGATGATGTCTGCACTGATGCTCGCAAGCAGGAGAAGTTCCGTGAAGTACCGTGTCCCGATATAAAGCTCGCACTTGTTGCTCATGATTGTGCCGACTTTGCGACGCTTGTCGATAAACTTTTGAATGAAACTGGTGCGGTGAGTACCGTGAGTCGCTCAAGCGTACCAAAGATGTTGGCCCATCCTCGAGTCAGCCTGCTCAGAAACGTCGAGTCTGGATCCCACACAATGTCCAACATCGACCTGCTCCAACACCAAGGCCGTCTTATGTTGCACCTCGTCTGCCTCCGCCGCCAAGACAACTAACGATTCAGGGTGGACAGTCAGGACACCTTACCCTCGAATGTCACCAGGGTCAGCTGCAGAATGCATCATGTCCTCTGGTTGGTTGTAAGAAGAGCAGCCGAAACCGTCATTCCAGAAGAGGTAGTGCCAGGACGCCTGCCATGAGTTGTGTTCAAGTCACCCATGTCAAGATTGAAGGAGCTCGTGAGTCCCCAAAAATCGTGATGGGTACCCTTCATGTTAATTCGATGCCGACTACATTCTCTTTGATTCGGGAGCATCACTGCTTTGTGTCCCAACAATTTGCTAAGTTGCATGGGTTAGATATGGAAAATTTGCCCACTCCTTTAGCGATCCAATCTCCGGGATCCAAGTGGCAAACCACAATGTTATGCCCTCACAACCAAATCGAGATTGGAGGTCTACTTTTTTCGGCTTCTCTCATTGTACTCGGACCTTCCAACATAGACATAATTCTTGGTATGGAATGGTTGACCGCCCATAATGCCTTGATTGAATGTGCTACCAAGACAGTCCACCTCACTCACCCTTCTGGCCGGACAGTCCAATACTCAGCCCGAGCAGCTCAGGATGCCGAGAATCAGATATATGTTCTAAATGCATTAAATGCTTCACCTCTCGAGGGAATAGAGAACATTCCAGTCGTTCGTGATTTCGGAGATGTCTTTCCAGAAGAACTTCCAGGAAGACCCCCTGCTAGAGCTGTCGAATTCGTCATAGACTTGAAACCGGGCACAACTCCTATTGCCAAGCGACCCTACAAGATGCCGCCGCATGAACTCCTTGAGCTCAAGGAGGAAATCGACACTTCACTTCGTCAGGGTTTTATCCGTCCAAGTTCCTCTGCTTGGGGAGCACCTTCTCTCTTTGTCAAGAAGAAGGATGGAACTAATCGTTTGGTCCAAGATTACCGTCCTATCAACGTGCAACAATTCGAACAAGTATCGCTTCCCGAATTAACGATCGTATGATCAGCTTGCTGGTTCCTCAGTATTCTCAAAACTTGATTTGAGGTTGGGTTACCACAAGATTCGGGTTCGTGAAGAGGATATTCCCAAGACCGCCTTCGTTACTCGCTATGGTTCATACGAGTACACCGTCATGTCCTTTGGTTTGACAAATGCTCCAGCGACATTCTCTCGACTGATGAACTATATATTAATGGAATACCTCGACAAGTTCGTCGTGGTTTATCTGGATGATATCCTTGTGTACTCCAAGAACAAAGAAGAACATGTTGAACATCTTCAACTTGTTCTGGAAAAACTTCGAGAGCATCAGCTATACGCTAAGTATTCCAAGTGTGAATTCTGGCTACCCGAAGTGACCTACCTTGGACATGTCATCTCCAAGGATGGTATTGCCGTCAACCCCGAGCGAGTTCAGGCTATTCTCGATTGGACTCCTCCAAAGAATGTCAAATAAGTCAGAAGTTTTCTCGGACTCGCCAGCTATTGCCGTCGATTTGTCGAGAACTTCTCCAAGATCGCCAAGCCCATGACTGGTCTGCTTCACAAAGGCGTCAAGTTTGATTGGACAGAAAAGTGTCAAGAAAGTTTCCAGGCACTCAAAGACAAGCTGACTTTTGCCCGAGTGCTTGCTCCTCCAGATACTAAGAAGGACTTCGTCATTTACTACGACACCTCACGTCAAGGATTAGGTTGTGTTCTAATGCAAGAGCGCAGAGCGATTGCCTATGCATCTCGCCAGCTGCGCCCTCACGAAAAGAACTACCCAGTTCATGACCTCGAGCTTGCTGCTGTCATACATGCACTGAAACAATGGCGACATTACCTTCTTGGTAATCGTTGCGAGATCTTCACCGACCACCAAAGTCTGATGTACCTGTTTACTCAGCCAGATTTGAACCTCCGTCAGTAGAGATGGATAGAGATCGTAGTAGGCTTTGACATGGGTATTTCCTATACACCAGGCAAGGCTAATGTAATGGCTGATGACTTGAGCTGCAAGTCATATTGCAACCATCTCGAGGTTTGCAAAGTTCAGCCTTCGCTTGTTGAAGAATTCAAAAAGCTGAACCTCCATATTGTTCCTCCGGGTGCACTCACTCCCCCTCCTAAGGAGTTTCGCAAGATGAACCTCCGTGTTGTTTCCCAGGGTTCCCTCAACACCCTAGCTGTCGAACCAGATCTCTTGGACTGCACCAAGAGAATTCAGGGATATGACTCTCAAGTTGAGAAGATTAAACGCTACCTTGCAGAAGGAAGGCCGTCATTCTTCACTGTTGATAATGCTGGCGCTTTGTTCTTCAAAGGTCGCTTAGTTGTTCCTTCAAAAGACAACCTGGATATGACTAAGGAGGTTATCAAAGAAGCTCATGACACTCCATTGTCTATTCATCCCGGTAGTACCAAGATGTACTGATACGTCTCCGTCGTATCTATAATTTTTGATTGTTCCATGCCAATATTATTCACTTTCATATACTTTTTGGCAACTTTTTATATTATTTTGGGACTAACATATTGATCCGGTGCCAGGGCGGTTCTGTCATTGCATGTTTTATGTTTGCAGAATATCCATATCAAGCGGAATCCAAGCGGGATAAAAGCGGATGGAGCTTATTTTTGGAAAATATGGAAAATTCGGAAGAAAAATCGATGCGAGGCGGTGCGAGGTGGTCACGAGGCAGGCGCGCCTCCCAGGCGTGCCGCCTACCTCGTGAGCCCACCGTAGGCGGTTGATGCTCTTCTTTGCCGCAAGAAAGCTAATATTCAGAAAAAAATCACGGCGAAGGTTTCAGGCCAATCGAGATTCGGATCTCCATATATCGCTAAAGCGGTGAAACAGAGCGTAAGTAACGCAGAAGCAGAGAGTAGATCCAATCTCGAGGGGCTCTCCCCTCCCAAGCCATGGGAGCCAAGGAACAGAGGAAACCCTTCTCCCATCTAGGGAGAAGGTCAAGGAAGAAGAAGGAGGAGGGCTCTCTCCCCTCGCTTCGATGTGGCGCGGAGCGCCGGGGCCATCATCATCACCGCGATCTTCACCAACACCGCCATCATCTTCACCAACATCTCCATCACCTCCCCCCTTCTATATTCAGCGGTCCACTCTCCCGCAACCCGCTGTACCCTCTACTTGAACATGGTGCTTTATGCTTCATACTATTATCCAATGATGTGTTGCCATCCTATGATGTCGAGTAGATTTTCGTTGTCCTATTGGTGGTTGATGAATTGCTATGATTGATTTAATTTGCTTGTGGTTATGTTGCTGTCCTTTGGTACCCATCATATGGTAGCGCATGGATCACACCATAGGGTTAGTTGTATGTTGATAGGACTATGTATTGGAGGGCAAGAGTGATGAAGCTTCAACCTAGCATAGAAATTGATGCATACTGGGATTGAAGGGGCCAATATATCTTAATGCTATGGTTGGGTTTTACCTTAATGAGCGTTAGTAGTTGCGGATGCTTGCTAATAGTTCAATCATAAGTGCATAGAATTCCAAGTCAGGGATGACATGCTAGCGATGGCCTCTCCCACATAATACTTGCTATCGGTCTAGTAAGGTAGTCAATTGCTTAAGGGACAATTTCGCCACACCTACCATCACTTTTCCACACTCTCTATATTTACTTTAGTGTGTCTTTACCTTAGCAGCCCCTAGTTTTATTTTCGTGCTCTTTACTTTCTTGCAAGCTTACCCAAAAACACCTACAAAGTACTTCTAGTTTCATACTTGTTCTAGGTAAAGTAAACGTCAAGCGTGCGTAGAGTTGTATCGGTGGTCGATAGAACTTGAGGGAATATTTGTTCTACCTTTAGCTCCTCATTGGGTTCGACACTCTTACTTATTGAAAACTGTTGCGATCCCCTATACTTGTGGGTTATCAAGACCTTTTTCTGGCGCCATTGCCGGGGAGCAATAGCGTGGGGCGAATATTCTCGTGTGTGCTTGTTTGCTTTATCACTAAGTAATTTTTATTTGCTGTTCTTAGTTGTTCTCTATCTTTAGTTATGGATATGGAATGCAAAATACCAAAAAAATTAGCTGTACTTGCTACTCATGAGGATGGGGTAACTCCAAAAACCCTCGATTCTCATTATGTGAGAAATATTATGTACTACTTTGATAATCCTGAGAAAACCCCATTCAACTTTATAATGGGAGACACGTTGGATCAACGTGAATACTTTAGGGATTATCGCTTTCGACACAAAAAGGAAACTATTATGGGATCAATTTATTATGTTGCGGTGGTATGCTGACAACTATGCTTGGAATATGATTATACTTGTTGCTCTAGGATGAATTCTCCACACCTTCCCTTTTCATGCAAATTTAATGATAATGAAACCTTAGCTTCTTATGCTAGAGGTATATATGATTACTATGATGTGGAACAAATAGAAGAATTTATTGCTTTTATGGGTGCTTATAAATTGAAGCTATGTGTAAAGAGTTTGAGGATTTTGATGATGCTGTTTATAGATCTGAAAATTTAGCTATCCTCAAATATTGCTATGAGAATTATAAATACAATTATGAAATTAATGCACTTATTGAGAAAGTCTCCGTCGTCCAAGAAGAGACTAATATTTTGCAGGAAACTATGGAAGAAGAAATTGATGAAACCGTGAGCTCATTGGATGAAAAAGATGATGAGGAGAGCGAAGAACAAAAGGAGGAAGAGCGGATTAGCTACCCGTTCCCACCTTCTAATGAGAGTAACCCTCCAACTCATACATTATTTAATTCACCTTCGTGCTTACCGAAGGATGATTTCTATGATGATTGTTATGATCCCGTTGATTCTTTTGAAATATCTCTTTTTGATGATGCTTGCTATGCTTGTGGCCAAGATGCCAATATGAATTATGCTTATGGAGATGAACTTGCTATAGTTCCTTATGTTATGAATGAAATTGTTACTATTGCACCCACGCATGATAGTCCTATTATCTTTTTGAATTCTCCCGACTACACTATATCGGAGAAGCTTGCACTTATTAAGGATTATATTGATGGGTTGCCTTTTGCATTGCACATGATGATTTTGATAGATGTAATATGCATGTGCTTGCTGCTCCTACTTGCAGTTATTATGAAAGAGGAACTATATCTCCGCCTCTTTATGTTTCCAATACAGTAAAATTGCAAGAAACTGTTTATACTATGCATTGGCCTTTACTAGGTGTGCATGAATTGTTCTTTTATGACATGCCGATGCATAGGAAGAGAGTTAGACTTCGTCATTACATGATATATGCTACTTTGTGCTCACTACTAAATTACAAATCATTGCTAATTAAAATTGGCTTTGATATACCTTGGAATCCGGGTGGATCCATTACTTGAGCACTTTATGCCTAGCTTAATGGCTTTAAAGAAAGCGCTGCCAGGGAGACAACCCGGAAGTTTTAGAGAGTCATTTATTTCTGTTGATTGCTTTCATATAGTTTAAAAACAACAAAAATAAAGAGGGGAACCCAAAACTTTTTCAAAAAAAAGTGAAAGTGAGATAGACGAGCATTGTGAAAGTGGGGGACGTCCTTAACTTGTTCAGGCCCATGGGAACTTTGTGAATCTTAATTACAGAAACTTTTCAATAAAAATAATTATCCCCTTGTACAATTCCATTGTATTATAAAAATAATGTGCCAAGGTTTGCCTTTAGGATGTTTACAATGCTTGTTGGTTTGTGCGGTGCAGGACAGAAACTTTGGCTGTAGTGCGCGAATTGTAATTTTTTACTGGAATGTCAAATGGTTCTGATTATTTTTGCACTGTCTTTCTGTACAACTTGTTTAGTTTTCCTAATTTTGGCAGAATTTTTCAAGTATCATAAGTATGGTGAATGTTCAGATTGCTACAGACTGTTCTGTTTTTGACGGATTCTGTTTTTGATGCATAGTTTGCTTGTTTTGATGAATCTATCAATTTATATCAGTGGGTTAAGCCATGAAAAAGTTATATTACAGTACACACCATGCAAAAACAAAATATGAGTTGGTTTGAAACAGTACTTATAGTGGTGATTTGCTTTATTGTATTAATGGATCTTACCGAGTTTTCTGTTGAAGTTTTGTGTGGATTAAGTGTTCGATGATCGAGAAGGTTTCGATGTGAGAAGAAGGAAGAGAGGCAAGAGCTCAAGCTTGGGGATGCCCGAGGCACACCAAGTAAATATTCAAGGAGACTCAAGCGTCTAAGCTTGGGGATGCTGGGGAGGCATCCCCTCTTTCCTCAACAAATATCGGTATGTTTTCGGATTCGTTTCGTTCATGCGATATGTGCAAGTCTTGGAGCGTATTTTGCAATTAGGTTTTTCTTTTTATTTTTTGCACCATGCTGGTATGAGATAGTCCTTGGTTGATTTATAGAATGCTCATTGCACTTCACTTAAATCTTTTGGGCATGGCTTTATAGAATGCTTCATGTGCTTCACTTATATCATTTGAAGCTTGGATTGCATGTTTGTCTTTACATAGACAACTGCCATTTATAGAATGGTCTTTTGCTTCACTTATGTTTGTTAGAGCACGGGCATATCTTTTGTAGAAAGAATTAAACTCTCTTGCTTCACTTATATCTATTTAGAGAGATGACAAGAACTGGTCATTCACATGGTTAGTCATAAAACCCTACATAAAACTTGTAGATCGCTGAATATGATATGTTTGATTCCTTGCAATATTTTTGCGATATAAAGGTGGTGATATTAGAGCCGTGCTAGTTGAGTAATTGTGAAATTGAGAAATACTTGTGTTGAGGTTTGCAAGTCCCCTAGCATGCACGTATGGTGAACCGTTATGTAACGAAGTCGGAGCATGAGGTGTTTATTTATTGCCTTCCTTATGAGTGGCGGTCGGGGACGAGCGATGGTCTTTTCCTACCAATCTATCCCCCTAGGAGCATGCGCGTAGTACTTTGTTTCGATGACTAATAGATTTTTGCAATAAGTATGTGAGTTCTTTATGACTAATGTTGAGTCCATGGATTATACGCACTCTCACCCTTCCATCATTGCTAGCCTCTTTGGTACCGTGCATTGCCCTTTCTCACCTCGAGAGTTGGTGCAAACTTCGCCGGTGCATGCAAACCCCGTGATACAATACGCTCTGTCACACATAAGCCTCATTATATCTTCCTCAAAACAACCACTATACCTACCTATTATGGCATTTCCATAGCCATTCCGAGATATATTGCCATGCAACTTCCATCATCATCACATGCATGACTTGAGCATTTATTGTCATATTGCTTTGCATGATCGTAAGATAGCTAGCATGATGTTTTCATGGCTTGTTCGTTTTTTTATGTCATTGCTACGCTAGATCATTGCACATCCCAGTACACCGCCGGAGGCATTCATATAGAGTCATATCTTTGTTCTAGTATCGAGTTGTAATATCGAGTTGTAAGTAAATAAAAGTGTGATGATCATCATTATTAGAGCATTGCCCCCCAAAAAAAGAGAGGCCAATGAAGCCTAAATAAAAAAAATGGGTCCAAAGAAGCCCGCAAAAAAATAATATATAAAAAGGGGCAATGTTACTATCTCTTTTTCCACACTTGTGCTTCAAAGTAGCACCATGTTCTTCATGTAGTGAGTTTCATATCTTGTGCTTCAAAGTAGCACCATGTTCTTTGTATAGATTGTCTCCTATGTTGTCACTTTCATATACTAGTGGGAATTTTCATTATAGAACTTGGCTTGTATATTCCAACGATGGGCTTACTCAAAAGCCCTAGGTCTTCATGAGCATCAAGTGCGGAGCCGCTGTCCAAGCATGGCGACGCCGAGCATCAAGACAACCAACCCGTCTCCGGTCAGGAGAACAGTCCGGATGACGACGAGCGCATCATCCTGGAAGGGCAGCTGGAGCAAGAAAGGCTTATGGCCACTGCAAGAAGTTTGAAGAAGCAGAAACAAAGGCTCAAGGCCGCACAAAACACACTCAATAGTAGATGGAATAAAGTGCTCGACATGGCAGAAAAGTACGGTAGCAGCCGCCCACGAAGAGCTACCAAAGCGGAAGGCTGCTGCGGAGTTCGACAGCGAGGCCTTGAACCCTCACAGCCAAAAACAAAACCGCCGATCGGTCGGATCGGCGACCTCGTGGCGCGATAGGGTGGCCAACGAGGCCGCATATAAGTCGATACATGACCGGCGCATCAATGGGCGGTGAGGAGTCTGGATTAGGGGTATCCGGACAGCGGACTGTGTACAACGTCCGGACTATTGAAGCGTGAAGATACAAGACTCAAGACTTCGGCCCGTGTCCGGATGGGACTTTCCTTGGCGTGGAAGGCAAGCTTGGCGATCCGGATATTATATTTCCTTCCTTGTAACCGACTCCATGTAAACCCTAGCCCTCTCCGGTGCCTATATAAACCGGAGAGGTTGGTCCTTAGTAGGCCGATCACAATTACAACCATACCATCATAGGCTAGCTCTTAGGGTTTAGCCTCTACGATCTCGTGGTAGATCTACTCTTATACTACCCATATCATCAATATTAATCAAGCAGGAAGTAGGGTTTTACCTCCATCGAGAGGCCGAACACAGGTAAACATCTGTGTCCTTGCTTCTGTTACCATCAACCTTGACGCCTTGCAGATCGGGACCCCCTACCCGAGATCCGCCGGTTTTGACACTGACATTGGTGCTTTCATTGGGAGTTCCTCTGTGTCGTCGCTACCGGGCTCGATGGCTCCTTCAACCATCGTAAATAATACGATACCAGACAGTCACGACGAGCACGGCTTAGACCTGCTGTCGGACAAAGCTCGGGGTATCACCCCCACATTAGCCTCGGACCTAAATCCGGAGTAGGATGCGTTGCCTGAGGACGGAGGGCTGGACCCCGCCCCGCAGGTCGCGCACTCATCGGCGTTGGAGCCAAACATGGGCCTTACCTTTGTGGCCTATGACTCCGGACCCCCGGATTCGTATCCGGATGTTGAGTCCGGTCCGCGCACTCCTGAAACGGTCGAGCCAGGTTGGGCCCCGGTAATGGAGTTCACCGCCGCGGATATTTTTCGGCACTCGCCCTTTGGCGACATGCTGAACTCGTTGAAAACTCTCTCTTTGACAGAAATTTCTGGGCCAAACTTCGTCCGGTTCGAGTGGGAAGCGAGCGCGAAGAAATTCGTTGCCCACCCACCACCACTTCATAGCCACGGTCGATGATTTAACCGGCGTGCGACTTGACTCCGGAGACATCGGCGGTATGGACGGCGATGCGAGGAGAAGATCACGGAATCTATGGGCGCGGACTTCCCCTCGTCACACGACGTTTACATGGTGGATCGCCCAAAGAGGACAAAAGCGACAATCTGGGCGATAAAACCCCGGACAAAAGCCAAAGCGGCGGCGCATACGCCGTTCTAAGTCCAGCAACAGTAAAAATAGTGACAAGAGCGCCAGAGGGATCGATACTACAATCAACTCCGAAGGCAACAACGACCATACGGACCCAGCGATGGAGTAGGACGAACCAGGTCACCCTGAACACAGTTCGGAGCACACGCCCGAGGACAATGATCCCGACGGACGAGGTCATCAAACCAAACCAGCACAGGAAAACTGTCCGGATAATGATGCAATCCCGGAAAAACACGTGGAACGAGATAACCTCCACAGAAAGCTTATGGCCACCGCAAGAAGTCTAAAGAAGCAGCAGCAACGGCTCAAAGCCGCACAGGAAATGCTCAACCATAGATGGAATAAAGTGCTGGACCGAAGAAAAAGATCTGGCGATGATCGCCATACAAAAAACTATCAAAAGCGCAAGCTCTTTGCTAGAATTGACGGCGAAGCTGCACCACTTCATAACTGCAACAAAGCGGCTACCGATCCACATGAACACACGAACAAGAAAGTTGGCGCGGCCAGGTCCATTATGGACCCAAAGGGCCTTACCCGGCGAAGGACTATGGTCGCCAAAACGATTACGCCAATCGAATACCAGTCCTGAATAAAGACCAGACACAACAACAGCCGACGACATGCCACAGCACGTCTAGATACATAGGGGTTGCTCACCCCCTGTGCTTTACCGATGAAGTACTGGACCACGAATCCCACAGGGCTTTAAACCTGTGAATATAGAGGCATACGACGGAACGACAGACCCAGGGGTCTGGATCAAGGACTTCATCCTGCACATACATATGGCTCGTGGGGATGATCTTCACGCCATCAAATACCTCCCCCTCAAACTGAAGGGACCAGCTCGGCACTGGTTGAAAGGCCTCCCTGAAAATTCAATTGGAAGCTGGGAGGAACTCG
Organism: Aegilops longissima; assembly: GCA_021605205.1. NCBI lineage: Eukaryota > Viridiplantae > Streptophyta > Magnoliopsida > Poales > Poaceae > Aegilops > Aegilops longissima. Next base: position 152,970,308 of record CM038681.1, read on the forward strand.
AGGACGCTTTCAGGGCCAACTTTCAAGGGACCTATGTCCGGCCTCCGGATACTGACGACTTAAGTCACATAGTCCAACAGCCCGAAGAGTCCGCCCGCAAGTTTTGGAACAGATTCCTCACCAAGAAGAATCAAATTGTTGACTGTCCGGATGCCGAAGCCTTAACAGCATTCAAACACAGCATCCGTGACGAATGGCTCGCCAGACACCTCGGCCAAGAAAAGCCAAGGACAAGGGCAGCCCTAACAAGCCTTATGACCCGCTTTTGCGCGGGAGAAGATAGCTGGCTAGCCCGTAAAGGCACCAGCGACCCCAGCACATCCAAAATAAGGGATGGCAACGGGAAGCCACGACGTCATAAAAACAAACGCCAAAACAAGGAAGAAAGCCTGGATAGCACGACGATTAAAGCCGGATTCAGGGGCTCTCGACCTAATCAGCAAAACATGCCATCTAAAGGCAGCAAGAGGACCGTCCGGTGCAGGCGAGTCCTAGACAGACTATGCCAAATTCATGGCACCACGACAAACCTGCAAACCACACGCGCGAGAGAGTGCTGGGTCTTCAAGCAGGCGGCAAATTAAATGCGAACACAAGGAAAGGAAACACCAAGTGAAGGCGAGGATGAACCTCGCCACCGAACACGAAGGGCGAAAAAATTCCCGACAGAGGTTAAAACAGTGAACATGATCCACGCGACTCACACATCCATGAGGAGGCACGAACGTGCACATAGAGACGCGCTCGATATAGAGCCCATCGTACTCATGCCTAACCACTGGACGCCTTATCCGATCACTTTCGATAACTTGGATGACGGAACTAGTATTCGACACGGAGGATCAAAGGCCTTGGTACTCAACCCGATAATCGACGAATATCGTCTCACCTGCGTCCTTATGGACGGCGGCAGCAATCTAAATCTAATATATGAGGACACTGTCCGCAGGATGGGGATAGACCCATCCAGAATTAAACAAAGCAACACCACCTTTGAAGGGGTGATACCAGGCGTTGAAGCAAATAGCAGAGGCACCGTCGCACTGGAGGTAACATTTGGCTCTCCAGGCAACTCCAGAAGCAAAGAACTACTCTTCATCGCCGCACCCTTCCAGCGACTATCACGCGATTGCTCGGAAGAACGGCCTTCGCCCGCTTCAACGCATTGCCGCACTATGGCTACCTTACACTTAAGATGCCCGGTCCACGTGGCGTCATCACCGTTAGCGGATTAACAGAGCGCTCATCACACGCAGAGGAATACGCGACGGCCCTCGCGGCGGGACTATAGGCGGCCTCCAACATCAGAAAACATGACTGGTCCTTAAAGACCACAGACTCAGCTAGACGAGTCCGGTCGCCCGGATAAAATTGAACCAGGGCACCGTACATGTAATCCCATAGTGGACACCAGGGGCTATAAATACTTAACATAGTCCCACAGCTGGCTCAACCTTATGGGGAGGCCAACATCTTACACTTTTATTACCCATCGCATACTTACGTTGTACTCTTCTACGAGTTTTCCTTTTATTAACAGACAATGCTCGCGCGATACCCTTCCAGGATACGGCAGAATGGAGACAAAGGCGCAGACGTGCAACATGGCCCCGTTCGACAGGTTTCTTTTTAGATTAAGCCCCTGTGTAAACCTTTTTATTGCCTCTTGTTGTTTAACCATCCCATGGGTCCCATACCCACAGAGGATACTGCCGTTTTTGGCATCTCACCATGACAGATTAACGCACGTACCTGGAAAAACAGGGTTTATAACGAATGGGCATTGTTGAGCCCATCGACTATTATAAAGTCTGAATACTTTCGGGAGTGTTCGGCATCACGACTTTGGCCTTATATGCAGCAGCTCCGAATCATGTCTTTGGTCAAATGTTGGGTTTGCCCGGCTCCTGGGGTTTGCCGCCTTACGTTCCGTTACTATCGGCTAAGGTGGCCAAAGGAGAACTACTGCGATTATGCCCTGGATATCCCAGACGAGCACCTCGATGAAAGCGAAAAACGATGTCATGATACAGCGAGACTGTTCAACCACTCGAAGACTTATCGGAATCTTTAGGATCACTCCGCATTAACAAAGGACCATTTCGATCATGTACACAGCGCCCGTATTCGGATGCACGCGAAGGTACCGAGGGCTGCATAGTAGCCCCAACATTGAACTCCATGGCTAGCGAAAGTGTTACAGCTATATAGTCCGGTTGCCTAGTTCGACATGCGATCACCTCCTTCATGGACCAAGACGTTGGATCAAGTGTGATTAAGCATATTTTTGCGAACACCCCGCATTGCTGCGTGGGGATGAAATAACGACTGCTATCTTTCGGATTAAACATTCATATATTTATATGTAAACGATCATACAGGGGACACAATAATACTTTCGGGCAAAAAGTATAAATATAGCCTTATAACCAAACTAACATTGTTTTTTACAATGATTCGACTCATCACTCGAATAAGACATTCTTCGAGCACTACGCCTCTATTAGGCGGGCACCTTCTGTGACCTGCGCCAAGTGGTGCTCGGCCGGATACTGGCCCACCGCCGGATCTTGGGTCGCTATAATATTGGCCTCCATATCCGTCCAATAGGCTTTAACGCAGGCAAGAGCCATCCGTGCACCCTCTATGCACGCCGACCTCCTCATGGCGTCGATCCGAGGCACGACCCCAAGGAACTGCTGCACCAAGCCAAAGTAACTGTCCGGCTTAGGCCCTTCTGGCCAAAGATGGTCTATCACAGACCGCATTGCAAGACCGGACAACCTGTGAAGCTCCGCTACAGTAGCCATCTTGTCATTTAATGGCAGTGGGGGAGTGGGAGCATTGAATTGCGACCAAAATAGCTTCTCCACCTCCTTATCACCCTGACCCTCGAAGAACTTGGCAGCGTCAGTCGTACTCTTCGCCAAATCCGCATACACGTCCGCAGGGCTCCAGCGCCCATCCAGGGGAGCGTACTTCGGATCGAAAAACTTTGTTTGCAGCAAGTATGAACTTCCAGCCACGATTTTACCGGCTTGTTGAAGCTCCTCCCGCGCACCCCTGAGCTCGGTCCGTGTTTCCTTGGTGGCATTGCGTGCCTTGTCCAGCTCGGCCAAGCTATCCTTATGCTCTTTTCTGAGGAGCTCATACCGGTCAGCGGCATTTTTCAACTCAACAACCATTTCGGCTATCTTTTCCTCGCTTCGGCGATGAGCAGCCTGTTCGGCTCTCAATTCTTCGGCCGCCTTTAGGGCAGCCGCATTGCTAACCCGAGCTTGTTCCTTGGCTTGGACAAGTTCTGCCCTCAGGGCCTCGACGACAGCAGCACCATCTGCAGTCTGAACATATCACATTAATATCATGCCGCCTCCATATTTTCCTATACAAAGGAAGGCAGAGCGCATACCTTGTGATTTGTCCAACCGCTCGTTCACCAGCGTGATATTGGCATCAATTGAACGAATTCGCTGGTCGGTTCGGAAACTTGACGGACTGGTGGTGGCGGACTCACAGTACTGCAAGTGTTTGCAGCGCAATCATTGATTTATGATCCCCGTTTGCCGCCTAGGGCGGCAAACCGAGTCTCGGGGCTACTATCTATATGGAACACACCTAACGCGTGCCTCATAGCCAAAAACAGGGTATTTTTCACTACATACCTCAAAGCCTCTGAGTAGACTTGTAAATGCTTCGTCCAAACCGCTTGTAGCGGAGGAAATCTTCCCGAGCACCATGCTCATTAATGAACAGTGCTCCTCCGAGAAGCGGCTTCGCTCAAGATAAACCCGTCGGGCGTCGGCGGATATCGAATATGCGGACCCTTCCCATCGCCGCCGTTGGAGCCAAAGGCTCCGGTCTCGAGGAGGCCGGCGATTGGCTTCCGGCTTCGGCAGAGCCGGACTCCTCCGTGACGACACCTCGGCGTCGCCCGCTTCACGAGCCGGAGAGGTGGGTGGGGTTTCACTCTCCATCATCTGCGGAGGAAGATCCCCCGAAGACGAACTCTGTCGAGAAGGGCTGCTAGCCAAACTGCCGGAAGATGAATCCTGGTTATTGATCTAGGAGGAACGCAGTACCTTCGAATTAAAAATTAACTTACAGCTGGGTGGAGGGCTGGCCCGTTGGTGGGCACGATGCGGTGAGGGTGCCCGTTGGGGTAGAGCCCCCTGGTGTTATCTTTTTCCCGGGTTCGGGCATCTCCGTCTCCGAGTCTTCGAAGGCGGCCCTCTTCTTCCCGCGCGGGGAGGAGGCCTTAGCCTCCCCTTACCGACTATCCTCCTTAGGGAAGGTAACAATTCCCCCGGTTCGGATGCGTAGCGTGTGGGGTTTGGATTCTTCGTCCTTCCCCTTGTCTTTCCCCCGGGGCATCCTGCTGAGTACTCGGTCAAGCATCTTGGCCATGGTAGGGGCGGGCGAGCCTTCGGGAAGTGGTGCCGGACACCTAATTCTCTCCGCCTTGCTGAGCCATTTCTGGACGTGGATGATTTTCAGAATAAACAATCATAACAAATACAAAACACGGTGTCTGGTATCAAGTTTACTTACTTGGGTATCTAGGCGATTACAGCTTAGGCCCGCATCCTCGGTGGTGTCCGGACACTTTACTTTCCGTCCGAAGAATAATTTGCACATCTCTTCGAGATTCAGGCCGAAGAAGTGCCTCACGGTCCGCGGACCCTCCGAATTGAACTCTCACATCCGGAGAGGCCGGCGTTGGCATGGCAACATCCGCCGGATCAACATCACTTGCATTATGCTGACAAGATTAATGTCCCTTGCAAGAAGCTCCCGGATGCGATTCTGCAGTATGGGTATATCACCAGTGGGTCCCCAATTCCGTCCTACGTTCGTCCAAGACGCCAACTGTGACGGAGGGCCCGAATGAAACTCGGGGGAAGCCGCCCACTTTGTGCCCTTGGGAGCTGTGACATAAAACCACCTCCGCTGCCACACATCGGATACTTCTGGGAAAGAACCCTCTGGCCACGGAGCATCGGCGTTCCTGCTTATTACGGCACCTCCGCACTCCACATGTCGCCCCTCGATAATCTTCGGCGTCACATTGAAGGTCTTGAGCCATAAGCCGAAGTGTGGGGTGACGTGGAGAAAAGCCTCGCACACGATAATAAACGACGAGATATGGAGGATAGCGTCGGGAGCCAGATCGTGAAAATCCAACCCATAATAGAACATGAGCCCTCTCACGAAGGGATCGAGGTGAAACCAGACAGCGGAGGAAGTGAGGGGCAGCGACACACTCGTTGGGCTCCGGCGAGGGATGACCTGCCACAGAGCAGGGAGCCTGTCTTTGGATATCTGCGGTCAAGTATCCGACCTCCCTAAGCTTTGGAATGTCCTTCTCTTCAATCGAGGAGGCCACCCACCGGCCTTGAGGGTCAGATCCGGACATATTGGAGGATTCCGGAGGGGTGGAGCTTAGATTTTGGGTGTCAGAACTCGAGGTGCGAGAAGGCGCGATGAAGGTGAAAAAGGAGGCGTAGGTCTCGACCCCTTTATAAAGAGGGTGAATATCAATAGTCCCTGGTGTGACCGTTTGGGGCTTATGTAAAAAACACACGGGTTATGCCAACAACCGTCGTGGGGTCACGCGTGCTCATATTGATGGAAAATCCCGTAATAAGAGGAACACGATCTCTGCCTCGACGGGACGTGCCAATAAAACCGCCTCGCAACACGAGTCGTTGTGGGGCAGGAAACGTCGGTTCGCGTTGGACCAAGCCCCGATGCAAGGGCATGACGCACGAAGATTTCCAGCAAATCAGATCTATACCATACGAAGATCCTCTTGCAGATCCGAACACGGTCTACGTGTTCGATAATTACCTTGGAGTATTCGAAGGAGGAACCCGCCCTGCAATGTCGAAGACAAGACCGTGCGCCGGACTCATCGTCATTGAAGCCTGGTTAGAGACTCTTGAGGAGTCTGGATTAGGGGGTATCCGGACAGCCGGACTGTGTAGAACGACCGGACTATTGAAGCGTGAAGATACAAGACTCAAGACTTCGGCCCGTGTCCGGATGGGACTTTCCTTGGCGTGGAAGGCAAGCTTGGCGATCCGGATATTATATTTCCTTCCTTGTAACCGACTCCATGTAAACCCTAGCCCTCTCCGGTGCCTATATAAGCGGAGAGGTTGGTCCTTAATGGGCCGATCACAATTACAATCATACCATCATAGGCTAGCTCTTAGGGTTTAGCCTCTACGATCTAAATGGTAGATCTACTCTTGTACTACCCATATCATCAATATTAATCAAGCAGGAAGTAGGGTTTTACCTCCATCGAGAGGGCCCGAACCTGGGTAAACATCTGTGTCCCTTGCTTCCTGTTACCATCAGCCTTGACGCACAGATCGGGACCCCCTACCCGAGATCCGTCGGTTTTGACACCGACAGCCGGCGCAACTAGATCCATCTACGGATCAAGGAAACGCGCTCCAGCACTCAGCCAACACCAAATACCACAACCGTCTGAATGACATGGCACAGCCAAATACAGGGGTGCCGCACACCCCCTATGTTTCTCCGACGAGGTATTAGACCATGAATTTCCAGAAGGGTTCAAACCAGTTAACATAGAGGCATACGACGGAACCACAGACCCTGGGGTCTGGATCAAGGACTTCATCCTCCATATTCACATGGCTCATGGAGACGATCTCCACGCCATCAAATACTGACCCCTCAAGCTTAAAGGACCAGTCGGTTCATCACTGGCATTTAGGTTTCTCACTAAGAAGAACCAAATTGTCGGCTGTCCGGACGCCGAAGCCCTAGCAGCTTTCAAGCACAGCGTTCGAGACAAATGGCTTGCCAGACACCTTGGCCAAGAAAAGCCGAGAACAATGGCAGCCCTAACAAGCCTCATGACCCGCTTTTGCAAGGGCGAGGACAGCTGGTTAGCTCGCAGCAGCACCAGCGACCCAAGCACATCCAAGGTCCGGGACGACAATGGAAAACCGCGACACAGTAAAAACAAGCGCCGGAATAAAGAAGACAGCCCAGACAACACGGTGGTAAACGCCAGATTTAGAGGCTCTCGACCGGGTCAGCGGAAAAAGCCCTCTAAAGGCAACAGAGATGAACCGACCGACCTAAACAAAATTCTAGACAAACTATGTCAGATCCACGACACCCCCGGCAAGCCTGCAAATCATACCCATAGAGATTGCTGGGTCTTCAAGCAGGCTGGCAAGCTAAATGCGAACACAAGGGGAGGACACTCCGGCGAGGGCGAGGATCGCCTCGCTTGACAAGACACTGGGGGACAGAAAAAATTCCCGCCAGAAGTCAAAACAGTAAATGTTATCCACGTAACAAAGAGGAGAGGCAAATACGCACTCCGGAATACACGAGTCATAGAGCCCATCACCCATGAGTCCTGCCACTGGTCGGCCTGCCCGGTCACTTTCGATCGCAGGGATCACCTAATAGGTATCCGACAGGTAGGATCAGCCGCCTTGGTGCTGGACCCAATAGTAAATGGATACCACCTTACTCGAGTCCTTATGGACGGTGGCAGTAGTCTAAATCTGATATACCAGGACACTGTCCGCAAAATGGGGATAAACCCAACAAACATTAGCCACAGTAATACTACCTTCAAGGGAGTAATACCAGGCACAGAGGCTCACTGCACGGGCTCTCTAGTACTAGAGGTTGTGTTCGGCTCGCCCGACAACCTCCAGAGCGAAAGGTTAACCTTCGACATTGCTCCATTCCGAAGTGGCTATCAAGCATTACTCAGACGAGAGGCTTTCGCCTGTTTCAACGCAATACCACATTATGCTTTACTCCAACTTAAAATGCCCGGTCCGCGCGGAACCATCACAGTACATGGAAATGTTGAGTGTTCGTTCCGAGCAGAGAATGAATTGCTGCTTTAACAGCTGAACACTAGACGGCCTCACCACCAGAGATAATGACCGGTCGTTAGGACCGCGGACACGGTTAGATGAGTCCGGCCAGTCATTGGATAGATATCGGTTCAATGGTTACACCCGTATAGACGGTACCAGGGGCTTCGCCGCAATAATTTGGCTCATCTTTACCCATCTCGACTTTTTCATGGTTTATTTATAATAACCAAATTTTTGCACAACATCTTTTTACTAAGCACCTCTCTTTTATAGATGACGATCGTGCTACACCCGTCCAGGATAAGGCACAACAGAGATACAGGCGCAAAAATGCAGCAGGGACCCGTGCAAAGGTTTCTCTTTAGATTAAGACCCTGCGTAAACCTTTTTTACTGTCTTTTGTTGTTCACATCCTCCGGATTCTCAATACAATCGAAAAGGATGCTGACGTCTTGGCATGTGGCCACGTTAGAATATTGCTCGTACCAGGACACTACGGGTTCATTATCAAAGGGCATCACCTAAGCCCAGTATATGTTTCAAAGACCGAACACCTTCGGGAGTGTTCGGCGTCGCGAGTTAGGCCTTATATGCATCAGCTCCGAATCATGTCTTTGGTCAAATGTTGGGTTTGCCCGGCTCCTGTGTTTTGCTACCTTACATTTCGCTCTATCGGCTAAGGTGGCACCAGGAGAACTACTGCGATTGTGCCCTGGCTAGCCTGGACGAGCACCTCAGTAGAGAAAGCCGAAAACTGAATGTCATGATAAAGCGAGAGACTGGTCAACCACTCGATGACTTATCGGAATCTTCGGGATTCCTCCGCATTAACAAAGGGCCGTTTCCCGGCCAGGCTCGACGCGCCCCGTATTCGGATGAGCACAGAGCCACCAGGGGCTATATAGTAGCCCCACTGTCAAACTCCTATGGCTAAGTGAAAGTGTTAAATCAATATAGTCCGATTGCCTAGTTTGCTGCGCTATCACCTCCTTAATGGACCAAGACGTTGGATCAAGTGTGAACACGCGTCTTCTGCAAACACCCGCATTATATGCGTGGGAAATTTGGCCGACATAACGCAAACTTTCAGGTTATATACACATATACATAAACGGCCGCACAGGAGGCATCATAACACTTTTAGGCAAAAGTATAAAAATAGCCTTTATATAATTTAGTAAAACATTGTTTTTCAATGGGAATAGATGTCATTCGAACATAATATTCTTCGAGCACTGCGCTTCCATTGAACGAGCGCCTTCAAGGACCTCATCAAAGTAGTGCTCGGCAGCTACTCGGCTAATTGCCGAACTAGGGGCTGCAATTGCGGTGGCTTCCATCTCCGCCCAGTGTGTTTTGACACGGCAAGCGCCATCCGCAGACCCTCGATGCACGCCGACCTCTTCATAGCGTCAATGCGCGACACAACACCAAGGAACTGCTGCACCAAGTTGAAGTAACTGTTCGGCCTTGGCCCTGCCGGCCACAGGTGATCCACAACAGACCTCATGGCGAGTCCGGACAACCTATGGAGCTCGGCCCATTCGGCCATTCGCTCATTAAGAGGAAGCGGACACACTGGACCATTAAATTGCGACCAGAACTTCTCCACTTCACGATCTCTTTGATCCTTGAAGAACTCGGCCTCATCAGCAGCACTCGCTGCCAGATCCAGATATGCGTCTGCAGAACTCCATAGCCGGTCCAGAGGAGCATACTTAGGATCTACGAACTTCATCCGCAACATAAAGGGCTTCCCAGCCGCGATATCCCCGGCGTGACGCAGCTCCTCCTTCATCGCTCTAATTGTAGAGCGGGATTCCTTGGCTGCTACCATGGCCTTCTCCAGCTCCGTAGCCTTCGCTCGGCTTTCCTTCTCAAGAAGCCGGTATCGGTCGGCGGCATCACTTAACTCAACGGCCATCTTGGCCATCTTCTCCTTACTCTGGCAATGGGCAGCTTGTTCGGCCCTCAGCTCTTCAGCCGCCTTTAGAGTGGACGCATCATTATCCTTGGCTTGCTTTTTGGCTCGGGCAAGTTCCGCCCGAAGGGTCTCCACTGCCGCAGCTCCATATGCATTTCACAACATGTTCAAGATACTGGCATTACGCTCCTCTTACCATATGTTGTAATCCGGAGAAATTACATACCCTACGCCTCGTCAAGCCGCTTGTTGACAAGCACGATGTCGGCATCTGCCGCATCAAGTCGCCGCGTTAGCTCGGCAACCTCACATGTCCGGCTAGCCACCGGACCTCCTGCCACCCGCATATGAAGACGGCTGGATTATTACCTGTGACTATGATCCTCTGTTTACTGCCGTTTCCGACGGCAACCAGAGTCTCAAGGGCTATCTGCATAGGGCACATTTAGAACATGTGCGGTACTGTCAAAAATACACGTCACTTCGCGCACCTCAAAACCTTTCAGCAGACTCATAAAGGCTTCATGCAACCCGCTTTCTGCGGATGAAACCCTCTCAACCACCGCGCCCATTAGCGCACGGTGCGCTTCTGAGATAGCCGCCTGCTCTAGCAGATCCTTCAGTGCATCCGACCGCATGACAGGCGGAGCCGGATCCTTCCGGTTGCTCTCTTCAAGAGCCGGATACTGAGGACTTTGGGTGGCCAAAGAATCACCCTCTGGCCTTGCCAGATCGGGAGAAGCCCCCCGAGATGACACCTCGGGGTCGCCCGCCTCGTAAGGCGGGATGGCGTGGGGAGGCATTTCGCTCTCCATCATCTCTGGAGGAAGATCCCCCGAAGACGAACTCTGCCGAGAAGGGCCAAGATTCGGACTACAAGACGGATGATTCGGTTATTTTCCTCAGAAGTAAAGTAGGACATTTTTTACTATTAAACCCTTTCTTTTACTTACAGCTTGATGGAGGGCTGATCCCCTTGCGGGCACTGTACAGCCAGGATATCCCCTAGGCCAGGACCCTCTGGCGAAGATTTCTTCCCCCGTTTAGAGACAATTGTCTCCGGGCCTTCAGAGGCGGTCCTTTTCCTTCCTTGGGGAGAGGGAGCTTTGGCTTCTTCTCCCGGTTGTCGCTTCAGCGGAGGCATCAACCTCTTTCTTCCCACCTTTATCCTCCCCGAGGCGCTTGGTAGGCGCAAGCTCCAACATCCGGACTAGTACGGATCCGGTGAGACCTCGGGAGGCGGGCGGACACTGATCCTCTTCGCCTTTGTTATCCAGTCCTGGTCAAAAGCGACTTTTCGAGAATGATGTCGTGATGAATAGAAATACAACGTGTTTGGCCATAGGGCGACTTACTTGGGTATCTGGACGATTGCAGCTCAGACCCGCGTCCTCGGTGGAATCCGGACACACTGCTTGTGGTCCAAAGTACAATTTGTACAACTCCTCGGGCGTCATGCCGAGGATGTGCTGAATAGCTCGCGGTCCCTCCGGATTGAATTCCCACAGACGGAGGGGACGACGTTTACAGGGCAGGGTTCGGCGAAGTAACATTACTTGTGTTATTGTGACCAGATCAATATCTCTTTCGAGAAGGTCTCGGATGCGGCCCTGCAGTATGGGAACGTCCTTCACCGGCCCCCAGTTTAGCCCCTTGTTGATCCATGATGTTAGTCATGGAGGGTGAGCCGAGCAAAAGGCAGGTGGGGCCACCCATTTGGTACCCCTGGGAGCTGTGACATAAAACCATTCTTGTTGCCATAAGCTGGACACCTCCTGGAAAGAACCCTCGGGCCATGGGGCATCGGTGCTTTTGCTTATTACAGCACCTCCGCATTCTGTATACCTCCCCTCGATTGTCTTCGGCTCCACTTGGAAGGTCTTGAGCCACAGGCCGAAGTGAGGGGTGATGCGGAGAAAAGCTTCGCACACGATGATAAAAGACGAGATGTGGAGAATAGAATCCAGAGCTAAATCATGGAAGTCCAGCCCGTAATAGAACATGAGCCCCCTCACGAAGGGATCCATAGCCAGGCCTAGCCCTCGAAGGAAGTGAGATATGAATACTACGCTCTCGTCGGGTTTGGGAGTAGGTATGACCTGCCCTTGAGCAGGCAGCCCGTGCGCAATCTCGCCGGTCAAGAACCTGGCCTCTCTTAACTTTCTGACGTCTTCCTCCGTGACGGAGGAGGGCATCCACTGACCTTGAAGGTTGGATCCGGACATGGTTGAAGGTCCGAAGCGCCCGACCTGAACTTTGCGTGTTGGAACTCGAGGCGGGGGAGGGATTCGATTTAGTTCGAGGAATAAAAAAGATAGGCCTTGGTCTCTTTATAAAGATGGTGAATACCAGGCGTCCTCCCCGTGACCGTTTGGGACTTGCCTATAATCGAGGAGTCATACCAACAGGCACGATTGGGTTACCCATGCCCGTATTGATGAGAATCCCGTGATAAGGGGACATGATCTTTGCTTCGACAAGACGTGCCAAGGAAACCGCCTCGCGATATGCGCCAAGGCTAGTCGAAAAACACGGTTCGATAATAACTGGGCCATGGCATGATGTCATGGTGTAAAATACATCAGTAGGTCGAATTTGTGAATATTATTCTCTCTACGGTGGAGTGTGGAACTTGTTTTGTAGAGCCGGACACTATCCTGGTGTTCAAGATCTTCTATGGAGTATTCGGAGGAGGAACCCACCTTGCAATGCCGAAAACAATCTGCACGCGGACTCATCGTCATTGAAGCCTGGTTCAGGGCTCTTGAGGAGTTACGGATTAGGGGTATCCGGACAACGGACTATATCCTTTGGCGGACTGTTGGACTATGAAGATACAAGATTGAAGACTTCGTCTCTTGTCCGGATGGGACTCTCTTGGCGTGGAAGGCAAGCTTGGCGATACGGATATGTAGATCTCCTTCTGTTGTAACTGACTCTGTGTAACCCTAGCCCCCTCCGGTGTCTATATAAACCGGAGGGTTTATTCCGCAGGACAACAACAATCATACCATAGGCTAGCTTCTAGGGTTTTGCCTCTACGATCTCGTGGTAGAGAAACTCTTGTAATAATCATATTCATCAAGATCAATCAAGCAGGAAGTAGGGTATTACTTCCATAGAGAGGGCCCGAACCTGGGTAAACATTGTGTCCCTTGCCTCCTGTTACCATCCGCCTTAGACGCACAATTCGGGACCCCCTACCCGAGATCCGCCGGTTTTGACACCGACAGCTGGGAAGAGCATAACAGTTGGATTTGTTCCCTACTATAAAAGGGGGTCTTCTTCTCCAAGAAGACCTACCTCTTCCCCCCCCCCCCGAACTCCATTGTTGCTCAAAAGCTCATTTTCGCCCGATCTCTCTCTCTTGCCAACCAAACTTGTTGATTTTCTAGGGATTGGTTGAGAAGGCCCCGATCTACACGTCCACCAAGAGAAATTTGATTCCCCCCTCTAATCCCTTGCGGATCTTGTTACTCTTGGGTGTTTGAGCACCCTAGACGGTTGAGGTCACCTCGGAGCCACATTCCATTGTGGTGAAGCTTCGTGGTGTTGTTGGGAGCCTCCAATTAAGTTTTGGAGATTGTCCCAACCTTGTTTGTAAAGGTTCGGTCGTCTCCTTCAAGGGCACCACTAGTGGAATCACGACATCTCGCATTGTGTGAGGGCGTGAGGAGAATACGGTGGCCCTAGTGTCTTCTTGGGGAGCATTGTGCCTCCACACTACTCCAACGGAGACGTACTTCCCCTCAAAGGGAAGGAACTTCAGCAACACATCCTCATCTCCACTGGCTCCACTTGTGGCTATTTCTTACCTTTACTTTGTGCAAGTTTTACTTGTGTATTACCTCTTGCTTGCTTGTGTTGCTTGCATCATATAGGTTGCTCACCTAGTCGCATATCTAGACAACCTATTGTGTTGCCAACTCTAATTTGATAACAAAAGTTAAAAATTGGTAGTTGCCTATTCACCCCCCGCTAGTCAACCATATCGATCCTTTCATAGGCAAGGAAACTTTAAACGCCTGGGAGACTTTCTTTCTTAGTAAGAAACGTACATATCCCTCGTAAAATTTACTGACGCATCTAGACATGTTCGCCGGTGTTCGGTGACCGGTCATTCAATTATGACCATCAAATGTCTGGTCCCTTTATTTTATTTTCATGATTTGAATATAGACTAATTCTAACATGCTGCTTCTTACCCCCCTTATCCAACATGAGAGGTAAGAAGGTAAGAGGTAATCAGACCACTATTTAATCAAATCAATGGCTCAGATCTATTATGTACTCTTACTTCTCATGTGAAAAGTGGAGGTAAGAAGGATCATACTGAAAGGGCTAGTTATCGACTAGAGGGGGGGGGGGGGTGAATAGGCGATTTTTATGGAAGTCTTCAAAACATGGGAGTTTTGAAGACAGACAATATAAACAACACTATTCTAATGCAGTGGAAGGTAGACTACACTAGACATGCCATAGTCAAGTATTCAATGAAGTGAAAGCATGAAGACTAATAGCAGCTAGGTAGTAAAGATCAGGATGGAAGATAGTATGAAGCCAATCGAGCAGGATAGTCAAGCAGTGAAGTCAAGCAGATAATACAAGCGTGCAATGACTTCACGAAGACAAATTGTAAGTAAAGAGGAGTAAGTGATAGAACCAGTGGCTTCAGAGGGACAAGGATTTGTTCAACCAGTTCCAGTTGTTGTGACAACTGTACGTCTGGTTAGGGAGGATGAGATTCAACTCAGAAGACCTCGTCTTCACCTTATTCCCCTTGAGCTAAGGACACACAGTCCTCGCCCAATTACTGTGGTAAGTCTTCAAGGTAGACTTACGAACCTTCACAGACTTCGTTCACCGGCAATCCACAATGGCTCTTGGATGCAGAGAACGCGACGCCTAACCGGCTGGAGGATTCACAGTCTTCAAGTGTAACAAGTCTTCAGATCACGCGGACAGAAAGACTTCAGTGATGCCAAACACTCTTTGGGCTCTGGGTGGTTTGGGCTTTGTCCTCGCAAGGATTCTCTATCAAAGGCTTTGGAGGTGGGTTGCTCTCAAACGACAAAAGCCGTGCACTAACTCTGAGCAGCCACCAATTTATGGTGTAGGGGGTGGGCTATTTATAGCCACAGTGGCAACCCGACCGATTTGTTGAAATGACCCTGGGTCACTAAGGAACCGACACGTGTCATGATCGAATTCGAACACGCGGCAGCTTGACTTGGGCTACAAGTAAAGTGACTTGTCCAACACAGGATAAGATTTTCTCTCATTGTCTTGGCTCGAAGACATAGGATTCAGTTTGAGCATCACTTGAGTCACTCGACTTTGTTCACTTGGACCCCACTTAACAAAGGCGGTGGTTCCTATGACTCAACAAAGAAGAAAAGGAAACAACGAAACAACTAAGTCTTCGCGCTCCATAGTCTTCACTCAATGTCTTCTCGTGTCATAGTCTTCAATGTGAATATCTTCACTGACTACCATTTTCTTCAATGTCTTCACACATTTTTAGGGGTCATCTCCGGTAGGTAAACCAAATCAAGGAGGGACTACTACCTGTGTTATCCTGCAATTCTCACAAACACATTAGTCCCTCAACCAGGTTTTCATCAATACTCCAAAACCAACTAGGGGTGGCACTAGATGCACTTACAATCTCCCCCTTTACTGTGATTGATGACAAACTGGTTGAAGTTTTCAACGGGGATAAAAATATGTGAAATTGTAAAGGATAAGGTATTGTCTTTGTCGGGTTCCGGCAGACCCTTGAGGTTCGAACACTGGGGTGCGCGCGGAGATCTTTCCCCTACCAGCTCACGCGTGAATGGTTTGCGAGGGATCTAAGCTACGAACGATGAACGACACAAGAGACACGAGGTTTATACTGGTTCAGGCCACCGTTGTGGTGTAATACCCTACTCCAGTGTGTGTTGTGGTGGATTGCCTCAGGGGCTGATTATGAACAGTACAAAGAAAGAACAGCCTCGCGAGGGGTGTTCTTGGGCTGGTGCGATGAACTGCTTGGGTGAGTTCGATCGCCTCTCTCTCTGCTAGGGCTCTATCAGATGCCTCTACTTTGTGGTGGCTAGATCTATTTATAGAGGGAGGCCCTGGGCCTCTTCCCAAATAATGAGCGGGAAGGGCGCCAACAATTGGCCATTTTGAAGGGGAACATCTAGTACACTTATCCTGACTAAAGTTGGTCTTTGGCTGCCAAAGGCTCTGAAGGTGACGCCGTCCTGGGCTCCATATGACCTCCTTCCTGCCGCTCTGCTGGTCTTGGTCTTGTTGCACCGAAGCGGTAACCTTTGCACGGTGCCTTGGCTGTGCTTGCCTCCTTTGCACCAAAGGGAAATGAGGACCTTCAAGCAGGTCGGCGCCTCCCAGCCTCGATCGTCATGGCTTGCGTCACACGGCACCCTCGTGAGGTACCCTGCCTTGATCTCTCCGCCTCCTTGTGAGCCTGCCTCGACGAGGCTGCTCGAGGAAGGTTCTGTCGTCCCGCCCATGAGGCTTGGCCCCTCGCGAGGGTCTTGAGCTTGAGTGATGAAAATGGGCGCGCTGGGCCCCCACTTGAGCCACGCCCGCGGGCCGCAGAGCAAGTCAGGGACCCCGTTCCCGAACGCCGACGATAGCCCGGGCCCAAGGCGCGCCCGGACTTGGCTTAGCAGAGAAGCGAAGGGGCATGTGCGAAGCGCCACGGGCCCCAACAGCCTGCGGCCTTGGGCTCCGCGTGGCGATTGATTGGTCGTGGGCGTCTCCGCTTCCCCGCGATGCCTTGGAAACCGCATGACTAGACAAGTCCCTGCATGCAAGAATGGGTCATGATTACCTGTGATCGTGGATGCCGACGGTTGGCCTCCTCCGGCTATAAGTACGGAACGGCGCAAGCCCTTCCAGTCCATCCCCTCTTGCTACTCCTTTCTCTCCATGGCTCCATCGAAGAGGTTCTCGGTCGCGGAGAAAGGGAAGGCTCACCAGGTTGGGCCTGACTCTCCCCCGGCCAAGCGCGGTCGAGGCCGTCCTCGCAAGCATCATGTGGCTCCAGTAGCGGCTTCTCGTGGTCGTGGAGGCGATCCCCTGGGCGGCGACGGGCGCCAAGTTGTTGGTGGGGGGCGTGCCACGACCGCGCAGCCCCCTAGGCCGTGCTTCCACACGGCGGAGGTGCTGCCGGAGTTCGTCGTGTGGTCGGTGGAGCCGACCAGCACCTGGCTCCAGCTTCCCCGCTTCTTTCTGGGTGAACTTCCGGCCGGCGCTCCGGGCGGCCTCTGGCTTCAGGCGGACGGTTGTTGCAGCCGGGCCTCCTGGGCTTCGCTGGAGGTATCCGTCGGCTGGAGTGTGGCCTCGACCCGCGGTGGCAAGCGTTTGCCAGCTGCCTAAGTCGGCGATGCACCCTGCACTTCAAGTTCGACGGCGACGCCACCCTCTCGTGAGGGTGTTCGGAGAAGACGGTCGCCGCGCCGGGTGCTGCCCCGAAGACGATGACCGTGGCCGTGGACCAGCCCCGGCGATGATCGGGATGAAGATGACAGCGAGCGCGTGGTAGGTGACGCTCGGGGCTCGTCAAGCTTCGGCGGCTCTCCTTCGAATAGCAGCTCCTCCAGCGGTGGCCACGACCAGCCCCTGTGCCGTCACGCCCGCCTGGAGGGAGGTAGCGGGTCAGCCCGTCGCCGCGCCCCGGTGAATCGCGAGGAGGAGTCTGGCTAAGCTCCGGAGGCAGTGCGGGCCTTCACCGTGAGTTGGTGCCGAGCGAGTCGTGCCTATTTTGTTTTTCTCCCTTCCCTGCGCAAAGAGAAAGTAGTGTAGGGCCCCGCGGGGGCGTGCTGAATTGTTGCTGTTAATTACCATGTTGTTTCCGCCATTTCTGTGCTATGCTTTTATGCCGCATGCACGCGTGCAAGAATTACTTAGCTCGGGGGGCCTGTCGCGGTCTTTGCTTCCCAAGGCCGAGGCCTCGTCAAATGCTTCATGCCCTACAGGGATTAATCAGGAGGGGTAGCTTCCGGACTCGGTTGTGGAGGCGACCGACCCAGGTCCTGTGTTCGCGTCACGATGCCCGTGGGGCACAGACTGGGAGGGGTGCTCCCGTAGTGGACCTGGATAGGAAAGCTTCAATGACAAGGGCAGAAAACTCTCGCGAGGGTGCCCGCGTTGCTCCCTCGCGAGACTTGCGCGAGAGAAAATGAGGCAAGTGAGCGAAAAAGACAAAGAGTCACAAGCCAAGGGCGGCAACAACTTCAATAAAACTTCAAATAGGAACGAACAAGCCAACTGCAGAAAGCAAATGAAAAAGCCACGTCCGGCACCTAATCTAGTCTTCGACGTCTTCTCACCAGCGCAGAGCTAAGTGCTGCCACTGGGCGTGGGCGGGAGCCCCAGGGCCTGAGGCCGGCGCTCCTGAGACTACGGGGCGTGTACAACCCCAACTCATTATTACGTGAGAGTGTCACGGGCGGCGAGCTTCACAGGCATTGGCCTTCTTCACAGGCTCCGGGCCTTTCTCGGGGAAACGAGCATCACAGGCGTTTGCCTTCTTCACAGGCTCCGGGCCTTTCTCGAGAAAATGAGCTTCACAGGCGTTTGCCTTCTTCACAGGCTCCGGGCCTTTCTCGGGAAAATGAGCTTCACAGGCGTTTGCCTTCTTCACAGGCTCCGGGCCTTTCTCGGGAAAATGAGCTTCACAGGCGTTTGCCTTCTTCACAAGCTCCGGGCCTTTCTTGGGAAAATAAGCTTCACAGGCGTTTGCCTTCTTCACAGGCTCCGGGCCTTTTTCACAGGCTCTGGGCCTTTCTTCAAGGGTAGAACTTCCAAAGATGCTGGATGTTCCACGCATTCGGGATGGGCACCCCCTCCTGAGTCTCCAAGCGTGCGGAGCCGGGCCTGGAAACGTGAACAACCTTGAACGGGCCCTCCCACATGGGAGAGAGCTTATGCAACCCTTCCTGGAGAGGACCCGCTCGAGCACGAGGTCCCCTACCTCAAGAGTCTGGGGCGGATGGTGCTGCAAGATGGTATTGCCGCAGCGCCTGTTGATACCTTGCCGCTCGCAGTGCGGCCTCTCGACGATGTTCCTCCCCCAGCACGAGATCCGTCCCCCGCATGGCGTCCTGCTGCGCCTCGTCGAACGTCAGGACCCGTGCGGAGCCACGCCTGAGCTCGTGAGGGAGGACGGCTTCTGCTCCGTAGACGAGGAAGAATGGGGTCTCGCCAGTTGGCTTGGCTGCAGTCGTGCGGATGGACCACAACACTGACTGGAGCTCGTCGTGCCAGCCCCTGCCACAGGCCTCCAGCTTTTTCTTGAAGGTCCTGGTTTTGAGGCCCTACAGGACCTCCGCGTTGGCTCGCTCGGCCTGGCCGTTGCTCCGGGGGTGCGCCACCGAAGCGTAGCATATCTGCGTTCCAAGGTTAGCACAGTACGTTTTGAAGAGATTGTTGGTGAACTGCAAACCGTTGTCGGTGATGATGTGGTTAGGCACCCCAAACCGGCTCACGAGTGATACTCCATTTTGCATCATGCTTTTATATCGATATTTATCGCATTATGGGCTAATATTTCACGTTATGTCACAATACTTATGGCTATTCTCTCTTATTTTACAAGGTTTACATGAAGAGGAGAATGGCGGTGGAATTCGGGTGGAAAAGGAGCAAATATTGGAGACCTATTTCATGCAACTCCAAAAGTCCTGAAACTCCACGAAATGTCTTAAAATAAATAAAGAAAAATCATCGCCAAAGATGAAGGCGAGGGGGCCCACACCCTGCTCACGAGGGTGAGGGCGCCCCCCTGGGCGCGCCACCCTACCTCGTGGGCCCCCTGGTGGCTCCCCGATGCCCATCTTCTCCTATATGAAGTCTTTCGATGAGAAAAAAAAATCAGAAGCAACCTTTCGGGACGAGACTCTGCCGCCACGAGGTGGAACCTTGGCGGAACCAATCTAGGGCTCAAGCAGAGCTGTTACGCTGGGACACTTCCCTCAGGGAGGAAATCATCGCCATCATCATCACCAACGCTCCTCTCATCGGGAGAGGGCAATCTCCATCAACATCTTCACCAGCACCATCTCATCTCCAAACCCTCATCTCTTGTATCCAATTCTTGTCTCCAAGTCCGGGATTGGTGCTAGTAGGTTGCTAGTAGTGTTGATTACTCCTTGTAGTTGATGCTAGTTGGTTTATTTGGTGGAAGATCATATGTTCAGATCCTTTATGCACATTATTACCCTCGATTATGAACATGAATATGCTTTGTGAGTAGTTACGTTTGTTCACGAGGACACGGGAGAAGTCTTGTTATTAGTAGTCATGTGAATTTGGTATTAGATTCGATATTTTGATAAGATGTATGTTGTCTAACCTCTAGTGGTGTTATGTGAACGTCGACTACATAACACTTCACCATTATTTGGGCCTAGAGGAAGGCATTGGGAAGTAATAAGTAGATGATGGGTTGCTAGAGTGACAGAAGCTTAAACCCTAGTTTATGCGTTGCTTCGTAAGGGGCTGATTTGGATCCATATGTTTCATGCTATGGTTAGGTTTACCTTAATACTTTTGTTGTAGTTGCGGACGCTTGCAATATGGTTAATCATAAGTGGGATGTTTGTTCAAGTAAGAACAGCACCCAAGCACCGGTCCACCCACATATCAAATTATCAAAGTACCGAACGCGAATCATATGAACGTGATGAAAACAAGCTTGACGATATTCCCATGTGTCCTCGGGAGCACTTTTCCTATTATAAGAGTTTGTCCAGGCTTGTCCTTTGCTACAAAAAGGATTGGGCCACCTTGCTGCACTTTATTTACTTTTTTTACTAGTTGCTCATTACGAATTATCCTATCACAAAACTATCTGTTACCACTTATTTCAGTACTTGCAGAGAATACCTTGCTGAAAACTGCTTATCATTTCCTTCTGCTCCTCGTTGGGTTCGACACTCTTACTTATCGAAAGGACTACGATAGATCCCCTATACTTGTGGGTCATCAACGAGGCCCCTGATGAACTTGACCGCAGAGCCCGCTGGGATGGTGCGGACAGCTTCCACCTCAGTCCACTTTGTGAACTTGTCCACGACGACGTAGAGGTGGCGATAGCCCCCTGGCGCCCGAGGGAACGGGCCTAGAATGTCCAGCCCCCAAACTGCGAATGACCATGAGAGGGGTATAGTTTGCAGACCTCCCGTCGGCTGATGGATCTGCTTGGCGTGAAATTGGCAGGCCTCGCAAGCCTTTACCAGCTCAACTGCGTCGCTGAGTGATGTGGGCCAGTAGAACCCGCTGCGGAACACCTTGCCAACGAGGATTCGCGACGACGAGTGATGCCCATAGTCTCCGCCGTGTATGTCTTCCAGCAATTCCTTTCCTTGCTCTCGGGAATGCAGCATAGGGACACGTCATTCGGCCGCCTCCGGTAAAGCTCTCCATCCCTAATGCAGTAGGCCGTGGCTTGCTGCGCCACACGCTCCGCCTCCTCCTCCTTCTCTGGCAGGGCCCGCTGTGTCAAGTAACTCTTGAGCTCTGTGATCCAGCACCCCTCCTGAAGCTCCAATGCCAGGAGCAGGCGTGCCCCTGAGGCCGGGCCGCAGGACGGGGCTCCCGAGGCAGGCGGCTGGGGGAGCTCCTCCCGAGGTTGCGCCACGCTCGATAGTGATGGTGCCACTGAGGGCCTGAAGAGTCGCTCTTTGAAGACGCCAGGCTCCTGAGGCAGCCGCCTAGACGCCCTCTTGGCGATGTCATCCGCCTCTTGATTGGTGCCGCGAGGCACATGCTGTAGCTCCAGCCCCCATAACTGTTTCTCCATCCTGCGAACCTCCGCGAGGTAGGCTTCCATGTGCTCGTCCTTCGGCTCGTATATCTTGTTGGATAAGTTGAGGAGGAGTTGTGAATCGCCCTTGATGATGAGACGCTTTACCCCCAAAGCGACTGTGGCCCTCAAGCCGGCTATCAGGCCTTCATACTCTGCTATGTTGTTGGAGACCTTTTCCCCGCGCTGGAAACAGAGCTGCACGGCGTAATAGAGCTTGTCCTGAGTAGGGGATACGAGCACTGCGCCGGCCCCCGTGCCATGTCGGGAGAATGCCCCGTCGAAGTACATGACCCAGCCGTCCGGTGCCTCGCTCCCTGGAGAAAGTGATCGGTCTTCGCCTGCTTCGAGGCCGGGTGCCTCCGTCCATTCTGCCACGAAATCTGCCAATGCGGCCCCCTTGATGACTCTGGTTGTGCTGAATTCTAGCTGAAATGCTTGTAGTTCGATGTTCCACTCAGCGACTCTCCCAGCTGAGTTGGGGCTCCTGAGCACCCTCTCCAGAGGGTATGCTGAGATGACCTTGATGGGATGACCTTGGAAGTAGTGCCGCAGCTTGCGTGAGGCTACCAACAGCGTGAGGAGGAGTTTTTGGGGCATGGGGTACCGCGCCCTCGCATCCCGTAGCACCATGCTGATGAAGTACACTGGGTGTTCAACGAGAGTAGGAGTGCTGACAAGGCTCGCGCCCTCCGGAGGGTCTGATGCCTCCTGAGTCGACGGAGCCCCCAGCGCCTGGCTGCCTGGCGCGGCCTCTTCGGCCCTAGGGGCACCTTCCTGCTGAGGCTGGTTTCCATCTGCCGAGGTCGTGACCTTCGCGAGGCCTTCTTGGTCCGGTGCTGCCACGGCCGTGGCCGTGGCCGGGCGTGACACAACCTTGATCTGTCGCTCTTCCCGAACTGCCACTAGAGCTGCGCTGGCGGAGTAGGGTGTGGCGGCAAGGTAGAGCACCAGGGGCTCGAGTGGGCGTGGCGCGACAATCATAGTAGGGCTGGTGAGGTACCTCTTGAGTTCTTGGAATGCCTTGTCGGCCTCTTCAGTCCATTCAAAGGGGCCCTTCTTCTTCATCAGCTTGAAGAATGGCAGTGCTCGTTCCCCCAGCTTGGAGATGAAACGTCCTAGCGCGGTCACATGCCCGGTGAGTTTCTACATTTCTCTGAGGGTCTTTGGCGGGCTCATGTCTTCGACTGCTTTGACCTCTTCCGGGTTGGCCTCGATGCCCCTATGGGACACGAGGAAACCCAGGAGCTTGCCCGAGGGGACTCCAAATACGCACTTCTCCGGGTTGAGCCGCAGATCCACTTTATCAAGGCTCGCGAAGGTTTCTTCCAAATCCTGTATCAGGGTTTTCGCCTCCCGAGACTTCACTACAATGTCATCGACGTACGCCTCACCATTCCTCCCGAGCTGTTGGCCCAGGGCGATGTGCATCAGCCGTTAAAAGGTCGCGCCTGCGTTGCGCAACCCAAACGGCATGCAGGTATAGCAGTACACTCCTCACGGGGTCAGGAAAGCCGTTTTTTCCATGTCTTCCACCACCATCTTGATCTGGTGATAGCCTGAGAAGGCATCTAGGAAGCACAGCAGGTCACACTCAGCGGTGGAGTCGACGATCTGGTCAATGCGAGGAAGCGGGAATGGATCTTGTGGGCAGGCCTTGTTGAGGTTGGTGAAGTCGACACACATACGTTCCTTTCCCCCCTTATTTGGCACGACGACTGGGTTGGCCAGCCAATCCGGGTAGCAGACCTCGCGAATAACCCCTGCTGCCTCTAGCTTCCGGGTCTCTTGGATGATGAAAGCTTGTTTCTTTGTGGACTGTCGCCTCGCCTTCTGCTTCACGGGGCGCACGCTGGGGCACACGTTGAGGAGATGCTCAATCACGCCCCTCGGGACCCCCGCCAACTGATCAGGTCCCCATGCGAACACCTTCTTGTTTCTGCGCATGAACTTCACCAAGGCCTCCTCCTGCTCGGGTTCGAGGTTTGCACCTATGGTGAAGGTGGCGTCAGTGGACCCGCCCTCGTCGACTGGCACCTGCTTGTTCTCCGCCTTGTTTTCAGTGAATAGCTGCTTCTTCTTGGATGGCGCAGCCCCCTTGGGCTCGGGGGCGTCAGCGCTGGTGGGCCGTGCCGTCGTAGCCGCCTTGAAAACAAGCTTGAGCGCCTGCAGTGCATCTCCGGTGTTTCTTGACACGGTAAGGACGCCGCTGCTCCCGGGCATCTTCATGAGGTTGTACGCCGGGTGAGTTGCTGCCATGAACCGGGCCAAGGCCGGGTAGCCAAGGATGGTGTTGTAGGGGAGACCGATGGGGGCGATGTCGAAGTCAATCAGCTCCGTGCGGTAGTTGCCGCAGGTGCCGAAGGTCACCGGGAGGCGAATTTGTCCCAGGGAGGCGGTGGAATCGGCTCCGACTCCCGAAAAAGGCCTGCTGGGCTGGAGCCGCTCTGGTGGCACATGGAGGAGGCTAAAGGCCTCCACAGAGAGCACGTTGAGGCCGGCTCCGCCGTCGATGAGGGTCCTGGTGACTGCCACTTCACAGATGGTGGGGGTGCACAGCATAGGGAGCGCACCCGATCCGGCGGGGTTGGAGGAGTGATCGTCCGAGTTGAATAGCAGATCGGCCTCGGGCGCCACCCGGCCCGGCGGGGCTCCCTGGCGCTCGGAGGCGGCGGCGATCTGGCGGGTGAACGGCTTGACGTGGCAGCTTGAGGGTGGAGCCAGTGAGCCGCCTAGGAGAGCTGCGACGACTGGGGGAGCCGGCTCGACGCGATGGGCGAGGTAGAGGTCGCGCAGCTCCCCCCAACAGGCCTGCTGCTCGTTCCCCGCCCGACCCGTGGGGGCGTTGGCGGCAAGCAATAGGGAACGACGGGGGCATCCGCCGACGGGAGCCATCTGGGCGAATCGAGCGGCGCGAGCAGCCCGACGCTCGGCGCGGGCTCGGCGAGCGTCAGCCATGGACATGACGGAAGACCACACGTGACCAGCGAAAGAAAGATTCCGGCGCACCCCTACCTGGCGCGCCAAATGTCGGATTTCGGGTTCCGGCAGACCCTTGAGGTTCGAACACTGGGGTGCGCATGGAGATCTTTCCCCTACCAGCTCACGCGTGAATGTTTTGCGAGGGATCTCAGCTACCAACGATGAACAACACAAGAGACACGAGGTTTATACTGGTTTGGGCCACCATTGTGGTGTAATACCCTACTCCAGTGTGTGGTGTGGTGGATTGCCTCAGGGGCTGATGATGAACAGTACAAAGGAAGAACAGCCTTGCGAGGGGTGTTCTTGGGCTGGTGCGATGAACTGCTTGGGTGAGTTCGATCGCCTCTCTCTCTCTCTCTCTCTGCTAGGGCTCTATCAGATGCCTCTACTTTGTGGTGGCTAGCTCTATTTATAGAGGGAGGCCCTGGGCCTCTTCCCAAATAATGAGCGGGAAGGGCGCCAACAATTGGCCATTTTGAAGCGGAACATCTAGTACACTTATCCTGACTAAAGTTGGTCTTCGGCTGCCAAAGGCTCTGACGGTGACGCCGTCCTGGGCTCCACGATGACCTCCTTCCCGCCGCTCTGGTGGTCTTGGTCTTGTTGCACCGAAGCGGTAACCTTTGCCTGATGCCTTGGCCTATGCTTGCCTCCTTTGCACCAAAGGGGAAATGAGGACATTGCGCAGGCCGGCGCCCGCCTGGCCTCGATCGTCATGGCTTGTGTCACAGGGCACCCTCGTGAGGTACCCTGCCTTGATCTCTCCGCCTCCTCGCGAGCCTGCCTGACGAGGATGCTCCTGAGGAAGGTTCCTGTTGTCCACCCCGCGAGGCTTGGCCCCTCGTGAGGGTCTTGAGCTTGAGCTGATAAACCTGGGCTGCGCTGGGCCCCCACTTGAGCCACGCCGCAGACCGCAGGCAAGCAAGTCTGGGGACCCCCGTTCCCAGAACGCCGACAGTCTTCATAAGTAGCAAAAGGCTCCCCCTGAAGATGTGCATATAAGTAATTTGCTTTTGGAATGCAAATGCACATGGCAGGTTGTACTTGTGGAGATCCTCTTCAACTTATGAAGACAATTCATCATGCATGATTTGATATAACAAATATAATGACATGCATAAGGAAAAATGGACGTCTGTAAAATGACTAAGTGCGGAAGTTATCATCGCACATGAGGAATTTATCATCGCATCATAGAATAGCAAATAAGTAGAAGACGACCATTGAGTTTAAGTGTTACAACTCAGAGAACCAAATGTATAAAGAGCAAGAGTTGTAAACACTAGGCAAAATATAAAGCAACCGCCCATATGGACCCGCTTGAAGACTATCAACCCATATGCTTCTCCCCCTTTTGTCAGTAAGGACCAAAAAGGTTTGAAACATAGAGCCTCTACTCATTCCCAGAAGGAGTAGGAGAAGATCTTGAGGTCGTTGTCGGGGTTTGGCGGTGTGAGCGAACTTAGTGCAGTGTCGATACGTGTTGGAGGTGGCAAAGTAGCATCATCTTGATCATCGATCACTCTGGCATTCACCGTTGCTGCGGAGGAGGAGTACTCTGAGTCTTCAAGAGATGGAGTGCGCCGCAGTACAGCCTTTCTGGGCGGTGTTGTGTCAAATTTGAATCGTTCAGAGAAGCCATCGTCGTGAAGATCATCTTTAGGACACATAAGCGTCAGCTCTTTCCATGTTCGCCGACAGGTTTCATGGGAGACAAAGGCATTCTTGGTGGCAGGGTTGCGAATGCGGTTGACGTCCATCAAGAGGCTGTGCATTTCGCGGTTCAGCCAATCATGATGCTTATCCTGTTTCTGATGAAGGGCAACGAGAAGCTCTTGGTCATTGAGAACACGAGATCGCTTCCGAGGCTGTTGAGCAATTGTGCTTTCAGTGGCTTCAGTGTGGGCACGGTGAGGTGCACGCGTAGTACCAGCCAGGGGATAAACATGAGTGGCAGCCAGTACTCCTTCAATGGGCTGAGTGAAGCTTTGGTGATCCGCGTTGTGAAGATGAATTGGCTCCTTGGCAGGCTCTGGGTAGATGGTTTCAACAGACAGATCAACCTCTGGCAAAAACATGATATGGTTGCATGCAGAGGGCTGATAGTTGAAGGCAGAGTGGAGCTTGATCAGACGCATGATTCAGGGAGCATAGATCTTCAGACCAAAAATGTCAGATCCTGATGCAGCAAGTTGGTGGATAAAGAAGTCTTGTGCATTGAAGCATTTGCCGTGGAGAATATGGAAGACCAAAGTCTTCATTGCACCTTCCAGCTTAGCATGTGGAGAATGTCCTTTGATGGGCCAAAGAGTTCGCCGTATAATGTGATAGATGGTACGTGGCAGATACTCAAGGTCTTCAATAAGGAACTCCTTAGGATATTCTGCATCTGGAGGCAAAGGCTTCATCATGCTAAGCATCTGGCTCATGTTGGGCTCAGGCTTGTGAAAAATGCTCTCCAAAGCAGCATTGTGAAGCTGACAACCAGGTTCATATAGATCACCTGGAGTGGGCAGGACAGTAAGCTCAATGACATCAAGAGCTTTGGCTTCATGATGGACATTTCCTGTCATCCACTCAAGGACCCATGTCTTCGGATCCCTGTAGTAGCCACGAATATGGAGGGTGGCATAGAATTGGAGCAGCAGTTCTTCATTCCAGTGCTCTTTGTCAGTGACGAACTGCAATAAGCCAGACTCTCTGAAGCAATCTGGCGCTTCTTCCAAACAGGGCATGCCAGTTATGGCTTCAGTGTCAAGACGCATATGTGGGAATATGCGACCTTGATTGTATAAAATGCATGAGTAATAACTGTGCTGCTGGTAGCTCCAGAACCGATCAGATGAAATCCTTGGCCTTGAGTAGGGGTTCTTGGCGCTATCAAAGAAAGTGTTGTGCGCTTTGAAGCCATTGACATTAAATGATCCTGGTGCAGATGCAGTACCTGGAAACCTTGGCAGCCTTGGCTTTGGCTTCTGAACCTGAGGCATGTGCTCGATGTGGTAATCAAATTGAGGACCAGCAGCAGGTGGAGGAACCAGAAGAGGCCATTTGACAGTGATAAGCTGGCCATAGTTGTATGCTTGCTCGATAGTATGTGGCCTAGGAGGCGGAACAGGAGCAGTGGTATTCGTAAGGGCATCTGGCTGCACATCATTGCGGAGTGCATCATTGGCTTCATTGGCTTACGCACGGTGTTGATCTGCAGGCTCCACATTGTCTTCAGCCATGACAATGTCATTGGCTTCAGTGGTGTTAGTGGTGGCAGCCTCAGGATTCTCAACCTCCACTTGAGGAGCTGGAGTGTCGGGCACAGACTCATTCTCTTCTAGAACAACTTCTTGAGTAGTAGGGGGAGTAGCGACATGCTCTTCTTCTTGTTTTCTTGGTGATGCAACGGATTGTCTTGACAACATTAGCTTCGGAACATCGGGACCGTCACATAAGGATTGTCTTCAGGGAACACTTGACGTGCCACTGAGCTGGACAAGTTTGAGTCTTCTTCTGTGATGGTAGTCATGGAGACGGATGGCCTCAGGCCTTTGCGAAGCCGTTGGAACACGGGCGACGCCTTTGGTGACGGTGTGGTCTCCATGTACTCGTCATCATTTGAAATGGGGCTGATGACTGGCACTGGTGAAGGACGGGGTGTACTTGGTGAGTCTTGATTTGGAGTTTCTTGTTGGGGGCGATCAGCCCATGAGGCATCTTGTGAGATTGGCATCAAAGGACGACCAATACTGATGAGCTCGTTGTTTGTTAGAACATGCGATGATACCATTGGGCGCTCGATCTAAGGAAGAACTACATCATCTTCTACATTTTCGTGGGGACCAATGTCTTCAATCGTGATGGGGTCAACGACTGGAACTTCTTGAGCATCAGGAGCCTTTGTGTAAGCAGGCTCATGAACGATCAGCTGACGCTCTTGATTTTCAGTAGCAGGATGGGCAAAAGCAATTGGTTCAACAACAAGGGGCTCTGTGGGAGCAGCCCGATCTCTCTTCTTGGTTTTTCTCTTCTTGGGGGGTGGTGCATCATCGGTGAGTGCGCTTGGTTTTCCGCTTCGGCTTGGCTTGGCTGCGTTGGTTTCTGCGATCTGAAGCCTTTGTGGAGACCTTAGGCTTCGAGCCTGTCATGCTGGCTGGGAAGACAATGTGAGGTTCTTCCCGCCGTGGAGCTTCAGTCTGGGCCACAGTATGCTTCTTCTTTTTCTTGGCAGCCATTGAGGGGTCAATGCCAGGACGCCCAAGTGCCTTGCGCTTCTCAGCTTCGTTGTAAGCTTGAACGCACTTGTCTGCAAGATTCTTCATGCGCTCTCTTGAACCTTTGGCTTCTTCCCGTTTCTTTCGAAACGACTCCTTGAGGTCATTCAGCATCAGCTTGAATTTCTGAACATCAGCCACACTAAGCTGGGCTACATGCTTCTTGAATTGCTCTTTCTCAAAGTCTATCTTGTTCTTCAATTCAACAATGCGCTGAGCCAGAGCCAGCTCAGGAGCAATGGCGCCTCGGAAAGCAACGCTGACGCCAATAGGAAGTTGAAGATTATCAAAGCAGATATCTTGATTGTCGAACCATTCATCAATGAAATTCTTCAAAATGTTCACATCAAAAAGGGCAAATCATTGAAGATCTCTGCCTCTTGCTTGCTCTTGATCAACTGCTCGAGAGCATCATTGCCAAATTCTTCATCTGAAGACAAATCAATGGCTTCAAATTCGTTCCTCAGAATGGCAGCTGGTGTGAGTGCATGACTGGATCCTTGAGCAGTTTTCTATGGCTTCTCGCGCCTCTTGGAGATGCAAGACAGATCTTCAGAGTTGTTACTGGGATTAGGAGGGGCAGTTGCCAATGGCTTCACTAGCGAAGCTTTTGGATCAGCAGATGACTTTGAAGCTTTAGCCTTATTTTGCTTCTGCGGCTTTGGAGTTGGAGCTGGGGCTTCATCAGTGTCAGCACCATCATCAGAATGATCCAGTTTGGCACCTTGAACAGCAATGTGAGCGATGAGGCCAACAAGGTTGTAGAAGGGGCCGATCCTGTTCTCATTGGCTTCACGGGTGCCATTGTCCCGAGGTGAGGAAGGACCAGGGTTGAAGTCAAGCCCTAGATCCTTCTTGTTCTTCGCAGCTGAGTCTTTGGCGAACTGGTAGTTGCGCTTGAACAGATGGTCCTCGCGGCACCATAGCAGTGAAGAAGGGTCAGAATCCTCGGGCTGTGGTCCGCGCACCATGCATGGATAGAATCCTTGCTCAATAGCTTCAGCCTGGGACCTGGGTGGAAGATTTTTGTACGAATATCACCCCAGGGTGCCTTGATGGCATTCTTCTCTGCATATTCTTCTGTAATGAAGCGGTACTTGAACCATTCCCCAGCCCAATATCTTCGAATCCATTGGATTCGATTCTTGCGGCCCGTATAGGTTTCCTCTGGATCTGTTTTGCACATCTCGTGCAAATCTGGAGGCAAATCCTTGGAAGTGTTCCTACGGCGCTGTCTTCCACCCTTCCTTGTAGACTTCTTGATGTCTACTACACAACCTTCTTCTTGTAGACGTTGTTGGGCCTGCAAGTGCACAAGTTTGTAGGACAGTAGCAAATTTCCCTCAAGTGGATGACCTAAGGTTTATCAATCCGTAGGAGGCGTAGGATGAAGATGGTCTATCTCAAGCAACCCTGCAACCAAATAACAAAGAGTCTCTTGTGTCCCCAACACACCCAATACAATGGTAAATTGTATATGTGCATTAGTTCGGCGAAGAGATGGTGATACAAGTGCAATATGGATGGTAGATATATGTTTTTGTAATATGAAAATATATAAATAGCAAGGTAACAAGTGGTAAAAGTGAGCGTAAACGGTATTGCAATGCTAGGAAACAAGGCCTAGGGTTCATACTTTCACTAGTGCAAGTTCTCTCAACAATAATAACATAGATAGATCATATAACAATCCCTCAATATGCAACAAAGAGTCACTCCAAATCCACTAATAGCGGAGAACACACGTAGAGATTATGGTAGGGTACGAAACCACCTCAAAGTTATTCTTTCGGATCAATCTATTCAAGAGTTCATACTAGAATAACACCTTAAGATATAAATCAACCAAAACCCTAATGTTACCTAGATACTCCATTGTCACCTCAAGTATCCGTGGGCAAGATTATACGATATGCATCACACAATCTCGATTCATCCAACCAACATAAAAGTACTTCAAAGAGTGCCCCAAAGTTTCTACCAGAGAGTCAAGAAAACATGTGCCAACCCCTATGCATAGGTTCATGGGCGGAACCCGCAAGTTGGTCACCAAAACATACATCAAGTGGCACGTGATATCCCATTGTCACCACAGATAAACACGGCAAGACATACATCAAGTGTTCTCAAATAAAGACTCAATCCGATAAGATAACTTCAAGAGGGAAACTCAATTCATCACAAGAGAGTAGAGGGGGAGAAACATCATAAGATCCAACTATAATAACAAAGCTCGCGATACATCGAGATCGTGCCATAGAGAGAACACGAGAGAGAGAGAGAGATCAAACACATTGCTACTGGTACACACCCTCAGCCCCGAGGGTGAACTACTCCCTCCTCGTCATGGATAGCGCCGGGATGATGAAGATGGCCACCGGTGATGGGTTCCCCCTCCGGCAGGGTGCCGGAATGGACTCCCGAGAGGTTTTTGGCTACAGAGGCTTGCGGCGGCGAAACTCCCGATCTATCTTGATATTCGGTTGTTTTAGGGTACGTAGGATTATATAGGCGAAAGAAGTCGGTCGGGAGGTGCTCGAGGGGCCCACAAGACAGGGGGGCGCGCCCTCCTATCTCGTGGCTGCCTCGAGGATCTTCTGACGTGAACTCCAAGTCTCCAGGATCATATTCTTCCAAAAAATCACGCTACCGAAGGTTTCGTTCCGTTTGGACTCCGTTTGATATTCCTTTTCCTCGAAATACTGAAACAGGCAATAAAACAGCAATATGGGCTGGGCCTGCGGTTAATAGGTTAGTCCCAAAAGTAATATAAAAGTGTATAATAAAGCCCATAATCATTCAAAATAGATAATAAAATAGCATGAATGCTTCATAAATTATAGATATGTTGGGGGCGTATCAGCATCCCCAAACTTAATTCCTACTCGTCCTCGAGTAGGTAAATGATTAAAAAAAGAATTTATGAAATGTGAATGCTAAAAGGTGCACAAGTTTGATCAATGATAATTTCAATCACCTTTTCTAGCATGATAATATGTCATAACAGTAGTTCATCTCATAAAACTTCTCACGGTAAAGTAACAAGCAATTCACATGTCAAAGCATAGACCATAAACTTTCTTGAAAACTAGCAAACTTCATTCTCAGTCATTCAAACAATCGCAATTCATCTTATTCTCAGGAATATCAAACTCCACATACTCAACTATCATATAGTCTTCTACAATTGCTAACACTCATGCAATACTTGTGGTTATGGAGTTTTAATCAGACACAGAGAAAGATTGGGGCTTATGATGTTGCCTCCAAACGTATTCACCTTTGGGTGATGTCAACAATAATAGTTCATGCTAACTTACATCCAATTGGATATATATATCAGGATCACCCCAACACAAAGTGCTTGCCAAAGGATAAAATGAAAAAGGGAAAGGTGAAGATCACCTTGACTCTTGCATAAAGTAAAAGACATAAAGTAAAAGATAGGTCCTTCACAGAGGGAAGCAGAGGTTGTCATGCACTTCTAGGGTTGGATACACAAAATCATAATGCGAAAGAACGTCACTTTATATTGCCCCTTGTATATTGACCTTTATTATGCAGTCCGTCGCTTTTATTGCTTCCATAACAAGATCGTACAAAGCTTATTTTCTCCGCACTAATAAGTCATGCATATTTAGAGAGCAATTTTTATTGCTTGCAACGATGACAACTTACTTGAAGGATCTTACTCAATCCATAGGTAGGTATGGTGGACTCTCATGGCAAAACTGGGTTTAAGGATATTTGGAAGCACAAGTAGTATCTCTACTTGGTGCATGGAATTTTGGCTAGCAAGAGGGGGAAAGGCAAGCTCAACATGTTTGAATGATTCATGACAATCTACTTTAACTGAGATGTCGGAAAACATAAACCATTACGTTGTCTTCCTTGTCCAACATTAACTCTTTAGCATGTCATACTTAATGAGTGCTCCCAACTATAAAAGATGTCTAGGATAGTATATTTATATGTGAAATCTCTCTTCCTCAATATTCTTTCATGAATTGTTCAAATGACCAATACAACGCTTGCTAACCTTCATAAATTTACAACCTCTACTTATTAGACGTGAAGTCATTACTCCCCATGGGATAAGCAAATGAGGCATATATAATTTCAGATTTATGACAATCAACTCATTCAACAATTTACTCATAGGCTATAAGTGAAGCACACGAGTAAATGACAAACTACTCCAAAAAGATATAAGTGAAGATCAATGAGTAGCTAAATAATTGTGTAACTATATGAAGACTCTCTCTCATTAAATAAATTCAGATCTTAAGTACTTTATTCAAACAGCAAGCAAAGCAAAACAAAATGCCATTGCAAGGATAGCACAACTCATGTGGAGAAGCAAAAACTTAGGCTCAACCGATACTAACCGATAGTTGTTGAAGAAGAAAGGTGGGATGCCTACCGGGGCATCCCCAAGCTTAGATGCTTGAGACTTCTTGAAATATTATCTTGGGGTGCCTTGGGCATCCCCAATCTTGAACTTTTGTGTCTCCTTAATTCCTCTCATATCATGGTTTCTCTATTTCTCAAAAGCTTCATCCACACCAAACTCAACAAGAACTCGTGAGATATGTTAGTATAAACCAATGCAAAACCTTACCATTTTCTACTATAACAAATCACTAAAATTATTATTCAACATTGCATATTAAAAGCCTCTGCATATTTAACACTCCTATCCTCAAATAGAATCATTAAACAAGCAAACATATGCAAACATAACAGCAATCTGTCAAAACAGTACCGTCTGTAAAGAATGCAAGAGTATAAATACTTCCCTAACTCCAAAAATTATGAAATAAAATTCCCACTTTAGTAAATTTATCAGAGCTCATTATGCAAAAGGTTTCAACATTATACCATTCTCTAACTTTTCTAGGGAATTTTTGCAACAGCGGTAAACTTTCTGTTTTCAAACAGCAACATGTATACTAGCAAAATAAGCATGGCAAAGGCTATCCTTGACATTTTTATTGGAACTAAAGATGCAAAAAATTATTCTAAATAACATCAAGCAAATACTAACAAAATAAAATGACGCTCCAAGCAAAACACATATCATGTGGTAAATAAAAATATAGCTTCAAGTAAAGTTACCGATGAACGAAGGCGAAAGAGGGATGCCATCCGGGCATCCCCAAGCTTAAACTCTTGGTTGTCCTTAAATATTACCTTGGGGTGCCTTGGGCATCCCCAAGCTTAGGCTCTTGCCACTCCTTATTCCATAGTCCATCGAATCTTTACCCAAAACTTGAAAACTCCACAGCACAAAACTCAACAGAAAACTCGTAAGCTCCGTTAGTATAAGAAAATAAAACCACCACTTAGGTACTGTAATGAACTCATTCTAAATTCATATTGGTGTTAAACCTACTGTATTCCAACTTCTCTATGGTTTATAAACTATTTTACTAGCCATAGATTCATCAAAATAAGCAAACAACACAATGAAAACAGAATCTGTCAAAAACAGAACAGTCTGTAGTAATATGTAACTAACGCAAACTTATGGAACTCCAAAAATTCTAAAATAAATTGGTGGACCTGAGGAATTTGTCTAGTAATCATATTCAAAAAGAATCAACTAAATAGCACTCTCCAGTAAAAAGTTTAAGCTAATGTCGTGAGCACTAAAGTTTCTGTTTTTTACAGCATGATCATAAAGACTTCACCCAAGTCTTCCCAAAGGTTCTACTTGGCACAAACACTAATTAAAACATAAAACCACATCTAAACATAAGCTAGATGGATTATTTATTAAAAAACATAACCAAAAAGCAAGAAACTAAAATAAAATTGGGTTGCCTCCCAACAAGCGCTAACGTTTAAAGCCCCCAGCTAGGCATGATGATTTCAATGATGCTCACATAAGAGATAAGAATTGAAACATAAAGAGAGCATCATGAAGAATATGACTAGCACATTTATGTCTAACGCACTTCCTATGCATAGGGATTTTGTGAGCAAACAACTTATGGGAACAATAGTCAACAAGCATAGGAAGACAAAACAAGCACAACTTCAAAAGTTTAAGCACATAGAGAGGAAACTTGATATTATTACAATTCCTACAAGCATATGTTCCTCCCTCATAATAATTTTCAGTAGCATCATGAATGAATTCAACAATATAACCAGCACCTAAAGCATTCTTTTCATGATCTACAAGCATAGAGAATTTACTACTCTCCACATAAGCAAAATTCTTCTCATTCGGAATAGTGGGAGTATCATAAGAGACTTGAACACTAAAAATTGTTTCCACATTAAAAGAGTAATGTTCAGAAAAAGGGTAATCATAATCATTGTTCTCATTCAATATTTTCTCTTTCTCTAGACCTAGAAATTTGTTCATCTAGAAATTCACCAAGGGGCACAGTAGTATCAAGCATAGAAGTAGTTTCATCATAAGTATCATGCATAGCAGAAGTGGCATCATCAATAACATGCGACATATCAGAACGAATAGCAGAAGCAGGTTTAGGTGTCGCTAGCTTACTCATAACAGAAGGTGAATCAAGTGCAGAGCTAGATGGCAGTTCCTTACCTCCCCTCATAGTCGAGGGATAAATTTTTGTCTTAGCATCTTTCAAGTTCTTCATAGTGTCCAGCAGATATAAATCCCAAGTGACTCAAAGAATAGAGCTATGCTCCCCGGCAACGGCGCCAGAAAAAGGTCTTGATAACCCACAAGTATAGGGGATCGCAACAGTTTTTGAGGGTAGAGTATTCAACCCAAATTTATTGATTCGACACAAGGGGAGCCAAAGAATATTCTTAAGTATTAGTAGCTGAGTTGTTAATTCAACCACACCTGGAAACTTAGTATCTGCAGCAAAGTGTTTAGTAGCAAAGTAATATGATAGTGGTGGTAACGGTAACAAAAGTAAAGACAGCTAAAGTAATGTTTTTCGTATTTTTGTAGTGATTGTAACAGTAGCAACGGAAAAGTAAATAAGCGAAGACCAGTATATAGAAAGCTCGTAGGCACTGGATCAGTGATGGATAATTATGCCGGATGCGGTTCGTCATGTAACAGTCATAACATAGGGTGACACATAACTAGCTAGTTCCAATTCATCAATGTAATGTAGGCATGTATTCCGTATATAGTCATATGTGCTTATGGAAAAGAACTTGCATGCCATCTTTTGTCCTACCCTCCCGTGGCAGCGGGGTCCTATTGGAAACTAAGGGATATTAAGGCCTCCTTTTAATAGAGAACCGGAACAAAGCATTAGCACATAGTGAACACATGAACTCCTCAAACTATGGTCATCACCGGGAGTGGTCCCGATTATATTCACTTCGGGGTTGCCGGATCATAACACATAGTAGGTCACTATAGACTTGCAAGATAGGATCAAGAACACACATATATTCATGAAAACATAATAGGTTCAGATCTGAATTCATGGCACTCGGGCCCTAGTGACAAGCATTAAGCATAGCAAAGTCATAGCAACATCAATCTCAGAACATAGTGGATACTAGGGATCAAACCCTAACAAAGCTAACTCGAGTACATGATAAATCTCATCCAACCCATCACCATCCAGCAAGACTACGATGGAATTACTCACGCACGGCGGTGAGCATCATGAAATTGGTGATGGAGGATGGTTGATGATGACAACGGCGACGAATCCCCCCTCCGGAGCCCCGAACAGACTCCAGATCAGCCCTCCCGAGAGAGATTAGGGCTTGGCGGCAGCTCCGTATCGTAAAACGCGATGAAACTTTCTCTCTGATTTTTTCTCCCCGAAAGCCAATATATGGAGTTGGAGTTGGCGTCGGAGGGTCTCCAGGGGGCCCACGAGGTAGGGGGGCGCGCCCCCACCCTCATGGACTGGGTGTGGGCCCCCTGGTCTTCATCTTTGGCAAGGATTTATTATTATTATTTATAAGACATCCTGTGGAGTTTCAGGTCAATCTGAGAACTTTTGTTTTCTGCACATAAAACAACATCATGGCAATTCTGCTGAAAACAGCGTCAGTCCGGGTTAGTTCCATTCAAATCATACAAGTTAGAGTCCAAAACAAGGGCAAAAGTGTTTGGAAAAGTAGATACGACGGAGACGTATCATGGCGCCAGAAACTGCTTGATGTCTACTACACAACCTTCTTCTTGTAGAGGTTGTTGGGCCTGCAAGTGCACATGTTTGTAGGACAGTAGCAAATTTCCCTCAAGTGGATGACCTAAGGTTTATCAATCCGTAGGAGGGGTAGGATGAAGATGGTCTCTCTCAAGCAACCCTGCAACCAAATAACAAAGAGTCTCTTGTGTCCCCAACACACCCGATACAATGGTAAATTATATGGGTGCACTACTTCGGCGAAGAGATGGTGATACAAGTGCAATATGGATGGTAGATATATGTTTTTGTAATCTGAAAATATAAAAACAGCACGGTAACAAGTGGTAAAAGTGAGCGTAAACGGTATTGCAATGCTAGGAAACAAGGCCTAGGGTTCATACTTTCACTAGTGCAAGTTCTCTCAACAATAATAACATAGAGAGATCATATAAAAATCCCTCAACATGCAACAAAGAGTCACTCCAAAGCCATTAATAGCGGGGAACAAACGTAGAGATTATGGTAGGGTACGAAACCACCTCAATGTTATTCTTTCGGATCAATCTATTCAAGAGTTCGTACTAGAATAACACCTTAAGACATAAATCAACCAAAGCCCTAATGTCACCTAGATACTCCATTGTCACCTCAAGTATCCGTGGGCAAGATTATACGATATGCATCACACAATCTCATATTCATCCAACCAACATAAAAGTACTTCAAAGAGTGCCCCAAAGTTTCTACCGGAGAGTCGAGAAAGCGTGTGCCAACCCCTATGCATAGGTTCATGGGCGGAACCCGCAAGTTGGTCACCAAAACATACATCAAGTGGCACGTGATATCCCATTGTCATCACAGATAAAAACGGCAAGACATACATCAAGTGTTCTCAAATAAAGACTCAATCCGATAAGATAACTTCAAGAGGGAAACTCAATTCATCACAAGAGAGTACAGGGGGAGAAACATCATAAGATCCAACTATAATAACAAAGCTCGTGATACATCAAGATCGTGCCATAGAGAGAACACGAGAGAGAGAGAGAGAGAGAGTGAGAGAGAGAGAGATCAAACACATAGCTACTGGTACACACCCTCAGTCCCGAGGGTGAACTACTCCCTCCTCGTCATGGATAGCGCCGGGATGATGAAGATGGCCACCGGTGATGGGTTCCCCCTTCGGCAGGGTGCCGGAACAAACTCCCGAGAGGTTTTTGGTGGCTACAGAGGCTTGCGGCGGCGGAACTCCCGATCTATCTTGATATTCAGTGGTTTTAGGGTACGTAGGCTTATATAGGCGAAAGAAGTCGGTCAGGAGGTGCTCGAGGGGCCCACGAGACAGGGGGCGCACCCAGTAGGGGGGGGCCCTCCTATCTCATGGCTACCTCGAGGATCTTCTGACATGAACTCCAAGTCTCCAGGATCATATTCTTCCAAAAAATCACGCTACCGAAGGTTTCATTCCGTTTGGACTCCGTTTGATATTCCTTTTCCTCGAAATCTTTGAAACAGCAATAAAACAGCAATATGGGTTGGGCCTCCGGTTAATAGGTTAGTCCCAAAAGTAATATAAAAGTGTATAATAAAGCCCATAATCATTCAAAACAGATAATAAAATAGCATGAATGCTTCATAAATTATAGATACGTTGGAGACGTATCACTTCTCTGTTGCCATGAGGTTCAGTCTGAATGTTTTCAACACTGTCAAAGGCTTTCGTCTGCTGGTCAGACTGGAACTGGCTTCGGGATAGTTGATGTGAAGCTGTAAGAACTCTGCAAACGAATGCAGACTATGAGAACCAAGGGATTCTCCCACGGACATGTACCTGTGACAGCATTAAAGGTGCGAGGGAAGGGGAAGAGGTCATATGCATTCTCAGAAGATTTTGAAGATAAATCAGTTTGAAGACATTGACCTCACAACGCGAAGACATTCACTTATTTGATGAGAGTTGGTTCCAGATTTGTACAAATCCAAGAATAAGTACAAGTGAGGAATCGAACTAGTAAAGAAGCATAAGTGAATGGACTTGGCATAGTATGAGATGCAGAAAGAGATAGATTCAACTTGGGGATCTAGAAACCACTTTTGGTAAGAAAGGATGAATCTATCATATCGAAAAGATGGTAAAAGGTGAATTTTAATTACCACACGAAGAACTGCTAGACGGAGCGAAGTTGGAGGCCGAGCAGTTCGATCTTCCGTGCCCTAACTTGGCGACAGAGGACACCTTCGGCGACGGCGGAGAGGATGAGGTCTGCGGCCGGCGTGAGGACAGCGTCGGAGGAGTCGCGGCAGCTAAGCTCTTCGTCGCCGACGTCGTCGAGAGCTAGCAGAGGTGCTAGGGTTTGCGAGAGGTGGTGAGGTGGAGGAAGAATTTTTGACCGAGATGTGATGGGTATTTATAAGGAAGGAGACGGCACAGCGCAATTACGCAGGTGCCCCTGGCGGTTCACATCTGAAGGACACATGGCACACATGCAACACATTGAGAGTTGTTCCATGTTCCCATGCTCGCCTGGATTGTTGGGGTGATCGTTCTGAATTCTCCGGTTTTCAGGCAAAATGATATAGCATTAAAAACAGATTTAAAGTTTGTCTCTGTATCTTCTGCTGACAAGGACGCAGAAAAGACATTCGAAAGTTTCATCAGAATGCATATGACTTGGACAGATAGAGTTGAGGTAGAAGCATAGATAGGTTAGGGTCCGATCACATTCACTTAGTTCAAAAGATTCAAGCAAGAAGACATAGCTATAAGTGAATGTTGTAGAGGACAGAACACAATATATGTATATAACAGAGTCAAGACCAAATCAACATGGTGCAGTTAATCATGAATTCAAATCAATGTTGAAGACAAATCAACTGTGAAGACTTTGCAAATATAACACCAATAGAAACTCTTCAAAC
The DNA here is from genome assembly GCA_021605205.1 of Aegilops longissima. Lineage (NCBI taxonomy): Eukaryota > Viridiplantae > Streptophyta > Magnoliopsida > Poales > Poaceae > Aegilops > Aegilops longissima. The sequence continues at coordinate 153,010,204 of CM038681.1, forward strand.
AAAGTTTGGTGGTGGCGTTACCCACCGTAAAGGAAGTATTAGACCCAGACACGATGCACAATTATCATGGCGCTCCGAAGTCAATTTCCATATTAATGTATTCACACTTAGAGTGTATGTCTTCATTGATTCAAGATATACATTACTTTGTGTGTTGCACATCTAAGTCATCAAAATGCATAAGTGTTAGGATGTGTGTCCATTCACAGGACATTTGAGGATTCCAAGATATTTAGCTCACACCACAACTTGCAAAACCTTTTCTCATCCAAGGGCTTTGTGAAGATATCAGCCAACTGTTCTTCTGTTTTGACGTGAATGATATCAATATCTTCCTTCATAACATGATCTCTGAGAAAGTGATGACGAATTTCAATGTTCTTTGTCTTTGAGTGCTGAACTGGGTTGTTGGCAATCTTGATGGCACTCTCGTTGTCGCAATAGAGAGGCACATTCTTCAGATGGATACCATAGTCTTTGAGAGTTTGCTTCATCCAGAGAAGCTGATCACAGCAGGATCCAGCAGCAATGTATTCAGATTCAGCAGTAGAGAGAGATACACAGTTCTGCTTCTTTGAAGACCAACAGACAAGAGATCGTCCCAGAAAGTGACATGTGCCTAATGTGGACTTGCGATCAACCTTGTCACTAGCATAATCAGCATCTGAGAATCCAACTAGATCAAACTCTGAGCCCTTTGGATACCATAATCCTAGTGTTGGGGTGTATGCCAAATATCAAAGAATTCGCTTCACAGCTAAGTGATGCAATTCCTTTGGTGCTGCTTGGAATCGTGCACACATGCAAACACTAAGCATTATATCTGGCCTAGATGCACATAAGTAAAGCAAAGAACCAATCATGGAGTGATATACCTTTTGATCGAACTCTTTACCATTGTCGTCGGGACCCAGATGACTTTTGGTTGGCATTGGCGTCGTGTATCCTTTGCAGTCTTGCATTCCAAACTTCTTCAGGCAATCTTTGAGGTATTTTTCTTGAGATATGAAGATGCCATTGCGTTGTTGACGTATTTGGGGACCCAGAAAGAACTTCAGCTCCCCCATCATGGACATTTGAATTGCTCTTGCATCATGTGACCAAATTCATCACTGTATTTCTTGTTGGTGCAGCCGAAGATAATGTCATCCACATAGATTTGGCACACAAATAGTTCACCATCATATGTCTTCATGAAGAGTGTAGGATCTAGTGAACCAGGTTTGAAGCCTTTGCTCTTCAGGAAGTCTTTGAGTGTGTCATACCAAGCACGAGGGGCTTGTTTGAGGCCATCTGATGCCTTGTTGAGCTTGTATACCATATCGGGATGTTTTGGATCTTCAAAGCCTGGAGGTTGTGCGACATATACTTCTACTTCTATCTTTCCATTGAGAAAAGCACTTTTCACATCCATTTTATACAGAGAATGTTGTGATGATTTGCATAGGCTAGCAGTATGCGAATGCCTTCAAGTCTTGCCACCGGAGCAAATGTTTCATCGAAGTCAATTCCTTCCACTTGAGTGTAGCCTTCTTTGTGGCCTTGGGTGATTACGCTTCTGATAATCCCGCGTTAATGAGGACACGTCACCTCGGTTACTACTATTAAACTCGCGTTAGTTCAAATCCGTTTCAAAATTCAAATTCAAAACAAAGTCAAACAATAAAATTTTCAGTTTTAAAACTAAAGTGTTCGGGTGGTTCCAAATAATTCATAAGAGATTATGGTGGAGGAACCACACTTTTATAAAATGTTTAAATACTCTAAAATAAATAAAAAGGAAACTAGCGAAAACTAAAAACAAAAGGAGAAACAACCCCCCCTTCATTGGGCCGGCGGCCCAGCTGGCCAGACCGCCGCCCCAGCCCACCCGGGCCTCCATAATCCCCCACACCGATCAAACCCTAACCAACCGTTCCCCACTCGCTCCCCCTCCCGATCAATCGGGATCGGGACGAACCCCACCCCCACGATTTCTCGCCCCACCCCCACTCGATCCGGATCGGGCGCACCCCGACGACCAGCGTCGCCGCCGCCCTTGTGCCCGCCGCCCGGCAGCTGCGCCCGCGCATCCGCCCGACGGCCTCCCGCCTCGGACGACGCCGCCGTCGCCGCCCGTCTTCGCCTCCTCCACGGCCGGAGCTTCCCAGCTCGCCGGACCGCCCGCCCCTAACACAACCGTCGCGGACGCCTCCCGTCTTCCTCCACGCGGCTTTCCCGAGCCTCGGCGCCCCTCTCCCGCTAACGCCGGTGAGGCCATCGGCCTCCGCCTCCCCTACTCCCTCTCCTCTCACGTCACGCCTCCGTCGCCCCGGCCTCCTCCCGCCGGTTCCACGCCGTCCATGGCCAGCCTCGCCCACCCCCCGTGCCCGCTTGAAGGCCGCGTGGCCTCGCCTCGCCCGGCGTGCCGTCGCGCGTTCCCGTCGCCGGCGCCAGACTGCCACGTCCCCTCGCACCTTGAGGCCCTCCCCGGCGTCCCACTCGGTGACCGTCGGCCTTGCCGGCCGACCCCACGCCGACGCGCCCCTCTGCGCCGCTCGGCCCTCTCTGGGTCGGGCGCGCAGTGCACTGGCGCCTGCGCCCATAAACCCCCCAGGGCCTTGACCAAAGGCCCGCCCCATAACGTTTAAAAAAAAAAAAATGTTTTAATTAACAGAAACGAAAAATGATTTAAAAGTAATTAAAATAATTATCTAAATAATTAATTAATTAATTAATTGGGTAATTAATTAAACTAATTAATTCTGGATTAGTTAAACCTAATCATTAGTTAAATTAATTGGGTAATTAATTAAACTAATTAATTCTGCATTAATTAACACTAATTATTAATTAACTTAATTAACCTAATTAACTAGGTTAATTAATCTGATTAGGTTAATTAAGCAATTAGTGTATGACATGTGGGACCCACCTGGCAGGGTTGACTTAGTCAACCCTGTTGGCTGATGACGTCAGCATGACCTCATGCTGATGTCATAAATACTTTTTCTGAAATTAATCCCGGATTAAAATATTTTCAACATGAAAGTTGCTCAGAACGACGAGACGATTCCGGATACGCAGTCCGTTCGTCCACCGCACGTCTCTAACCTATCGAACCTGCAAACTTTCTCCTCCGGTTCATCTGTCTGACAGACGTCCGGAACCGGGATAAATTCCCGGATACTTCCCCCCCTAAACCAGTACCCTTCTTACCACGTTAGGGCACGCCTAGCATCGCTTCTTGGCATGTCATGCATCGTTATGCATCTGTTATCGTGTATTCATTGTTTCTTCCCCCTCTTCTCTTCGGTAGACTACGAGACCGACGCCTTGGTGGCGGTTCGACTGATCTTGTCGACGATCTCTCTCTTGCCGAGCAACCAGGCAAGCCCCTTTTGATCATCCCGATATCGCCCATTCCATTCTCTTATTGCTTGCACTAGATTTTGCTACTGTTATTGTTGCTCCTATTACATTGCATAGCTTTGTTTATTGTAACCTGCTTTGTTACCTACGCTTATCCTAAACCGCTTAGTATAGGTTGGTTAGATACCATCGCTGACCCCACCTTGTCCTTGTTGCCCCTGCTTCATCATTGAAGACCCGATCAACGGGATCGAGACCAGGCCCCGACACCGCACATCACTCCCCCTTAGTTGCTCGACACTACTAGGTTACTATCGAGTACCGAGGGTGAAACCTCTGCAGCACTTCTGATATTAACCCTGTAGTATAGTTACCCGGTTGTGGTCATCGAGGGTGATTCCTCTTTAACCACTTCCGATACGACTCTGTCGTGCAACCCCTCAAGCGTGGACCTCGAGGGTGAATCCTCTTATGTTCACCTTGACTACTACATTGAGTGGAATTACACCGGGGGTGATTCCTCGTGTTTTCCCCTTGATGTTTGGACTCACGGTTACTTGGACTTGTACCGCTGTTACTTGGAAAGACGGGTCGACCCTGAGGGGTACCCGCGCGTGCTTAATTGCGAGTGATGTGGAGCGGGTTGACACGGAGGGTGCCGCGAGATACTTACGAGGCGTGGCGGGCATTCCTAGCCCTTGCCACAAGTCCTCGAGACAGGCAACGGGTCACATCTTCGTGAGTTCGCTTGTTACCGCGTTCCTAATCCACTACGATTTGGATATTTGATCCGAGGGGCCTCGGCCGATAGCACTAACCATCACGTGGGCTAAGTATGGGCGTTTGCGTCGTATACATCAGCCGAAGCTTATTAGGCGTCGGCGTCGGGGGCGCGCGCGGATTGGACTGGAACGCCTGTTAGGCTAGGTCTGCTTCCGCCGCCCCGCAGCGTCTTGGGAGTTCGGGAGATGGCCCATGACCCACGGGGCATAGGTTTAGTCCGCGTCTTGGCCTCTCTATTAAGCCTAGGTCGGGTTGCGGCGTATTGTTTGACCGAGGCGGGCATGACCCAGAAAGTGTGTCCGCCGGAGTTAAGCGGCGTGGTGGGTAAGTTGGTGCACCCTGCAGGAAGAAAACATCTATCGATAGCCTGTCCTCTGAACGGACGCTTGGAGTTGTATCCCGATCGATACAACTAGAACTGGATACTTGAGATGAGACTTGGATATGAGCAATGGATTGTGATGAGAATTGGATTGTGATGATAACTGGATAGTATGGCTCTGGGATTTCTTTCTCGCAGGAGTCGAGAAAGGATCTCGGCCGAGGTTGATAACACTATCTGCTACTTTAAGTTATGTTACTCTACTCCCTCTTGTTTGCTGCAAGATGTTGGTTTCAGGAAGATGCTAGTCTTGATAGGACTAGGCCTTCTCTCTATTCGGCATTCTGCAGATTCAGTCCATCGATATGGCCTTTACACATATATCCTTGCATATGTAGTGTAGCTCCTTGCTTGCGAGTACTTTGGATGAGTACTCACGGTTGCCTTGTTCCCTTTTTCCTATCTCTACTCGATTGTTGCTATCGGACGATGGAGACCAGGATCGAGACGCCACCGCCTCGGCGACTACTACTCGAGGCGCCTACTACTACGTGCAGCCCGGCCGGCGACCGGGAGTGACCTAGGAGGATCGAGGCAGGAGGCCTGTCCTCTTCGATCTGTATCCCGGTTTGTGCTAGCCATCTTATGGCACCTTGTTTAACTTATGTCCGTACTCAGATATTGTTGCTTCCACGACTCGTCTATGATCGAGCACTTGTATTCGAGCCCTCGAGGCCCCTGGCTTGTATTATGATGCTTGTATGACTTATTTTATTTGTAGAGTTGTGTTGTGATATCTTCCCGTGAGTCCTTGATCTTGATCGTACACATTTGCGTGCATGATTAGTGTACGATTGAATCGAGGGCGTCACACTTGCGCAATGAGACGAGCCTTGTTTCTGACAACTTGACCATGCTCATCTTGCTTGTTGCGATGTATCCATTTGGTGCCAATGATATTGTGCTTTCGAGGATCAGGACGCTTGACCAATTCCCACACATTATTCAGCTCGAACTGTTGAAGATCTTCTTGCATAGCTTGAATCCATTCAGGTTCCATGAAGGCTTCATCAACTTTCTTGGGTTCAGTGATTGAGACAAATGCAAAATGCCCACAGAAGTTGGTTAGCCGTGTTGCTCTTTGAGTTGCTTTTGAACGAGTGAGTGGACTAGGTGCATTCAAGCTGTCAATTATCTTCTCAATCTGAACTTCATTTGCAACACGATGATGGGCAGGACGAAGATTTTGCTCTTGCTGATCAATGTCATCATTTGGGGATTGTCTTGATCGAGCATTGTCTTCAAAGTTGATTAGGTGCAGAAATGAAAAGTTCCTCTTCAGATTGATTCTCAGAGGGTATGATATCTCCAATTCCCATCTGCTTGATAGACTCACTTGGAGATACTTCATCTAGCACATTTGGCAGGTGCTCTCTTTGCGAGCCGTTAGTTTCATCGAATCAAGACATCCACAGTTTCAACCACTTTATAGTGAAAGAGGTTGAAGACTCGAGGAGTGCGAATCCTTTCCATAACCAAGCATAAAACCTTCATGTGCTTTCGGTGCAAATTTTGAAGTGTGATGTGGATCCTTGATCCAGCACCTAGCACCAAATACTCTGAAGTAGCTTACATTTGGCTTCTTACCAGTTAGGAGCTCATAGGATGTTTTGTTCAGAAGCTTGTGAAGATAAACGCGGTTGATGATGTGACAAGCAGTGTCAATGGCTTCAGGCCAGAACTTCCGTGGAGTCTTGTACTCGTCAAGCATCATTCGGGCCATCTCAATGAGAATTTTGTTCTTGCGCTCGGCGATGCCATTCTGCTAAGGTGTATAAGGAGCAGAGAACTCATGTGTGATGCCAAGTGTACCCAGATAGAGGTCAAGGCCAGTATTCTTGAACTCAATGTCGTTGTCGCTTCTGATATGCTTGATCTTGACGCCATAGTTCGTCATGGCACGATTGGCAAAGCGTCTGAAGACATCCTGCACTTCAGTCTTGTAGAGGATTATATGTACCCAAGTATATCTAGAGTAATCATCAACAATTATGAAGCCATAGAGGCAAGCAGTAGCATTGAGAGTAGAGTAGTGAGTAGGGCCAAATAGATCCATGTGAAGCAGCTCGAAGGGTTGAGATGTAGTCATGATTGTCTTCGAGGGATGCTTGGCCCTAGTCATCTTTCCGACTTCTTGAGCGCCACAGATGGTCCTTCTTGAACTTGACGCCTTCGATGCCCATGACATGCTTCTTCCTCGCGAGAGTGTGCAAGTTCTTCATGCCAGCATGCCCTAGCCTTCGATGCCAGAGCCAGCATTCTGAAGCCTTTGCTAGAAGACATACGGCCATCTGTGGTCCTGCTATGAAATCTACAATATATAGATCGTCTTTTCGATACCCTTCAAAGACTAGAGACTTGTCAGATTCCATTAGTACAAGGCATCGATATTTTCCAAATAGCACAATCATGTTCAAGTCACAAAGCATTGAGACAGACATTAAGTTGAAACCAAGGGATTCAACAAGCATCACTTTATCCATGTGTTGATCCTTTGAGATTGCAACTCTACCTAAACCCAATACCTTGCTTTTACCAGTGTCAGCAAATGTGATGTGACTTTTGTCTGATGGACGTAAGGTTGAGTCCATGAGAAGACTTCGATCACCAGTCATATGATTAGTGCATCCGCTATCCATAATCCATTCTGAAGCACCAGGTGTCGTAGCCTACAGTGCAGCTAGGGGGATAGGCTTAACCAAGAGTAATGTGAAGCATAAACATTTGACGAGCAAGAGGATTATCAAAGCTTAGATCAAGATTAGGACTGATAGGATGTTTGGCAAACGATTCTGGAACAAAATACATAGTAAGACCATTTGGGCATTTGATCTTGCGCCCTACAAGATGTTTTAGGTCCCCAGCAATAGCATCAGACGCCTTCGATTTCTGGCTGGAGACCTTTCCCTGCAAAAGAAAGTTAATTCTTCTTAACCACCCACATCTTCAGGGGTGGCTTAGAAGCAATGTGTCTAAGTGCAGCATATGAGAACTTCGGCTTTGGAGCCCTAGCAAATAGCCTTGCAGGAGAAGAGCGATACTCATAAGAATAAGCAGAAAAGTTCTTAGTTCTATGAACATAGCGGTTTGAAGACACACGCTCATATTCATAAGTCTGAGTATGGTTTCCCTGCAAAACATTGGCGTTAGGGTGACTCAGGTTAGTCCTCTGTCTGTATGAAGCCTTTAGGTCATATGAAGCCTTTGGTCTGGGATTTGTCTTCTTCCCTGGTGGTGTCATGATGACATTCACAGGAAGATTCTCAAGACAACTTTTGGGAACCCAGATCTTCTTCATAGGTGGCCCGTTCTGCAAGTTAGTACCAATATACCTGGCAAACACTTCACCATTCTGATTCTTAAACAATTTATAGTTTGCATCAAAGGATTCATCAATGATAATAGGATTAGCATAGGTGAAGCCAGATAAGGTGGATGGATCCACTGAAGGTCCCTTTGCAGCAACCCATGTGGTTTTGGGGTACTGCTCGGGCTTCCAGTAGGAGCCATCAACATTCATTTTCCTCTCGAACCCAACAACCTCTTTCCTAGGGTTTCGGTTCAGAATCTGCTTTTTGAGGACATCGCACAGTGTCTGATGCCCGTTGAGACTTTTGTACATCCCTATTTCAAGCAATGTATTCAACCTAGCATTTTCATCAGCAATAGTAGTGGTATCCTCCGCAGAGGGGTTAGTTACCACATCAGCAGTTGAAGATATTGCAACAGTAGCAGCAGTAGAACATTCAGCAACAGAAGTAGCGTTATCACGCTCAAGGAATTTTAGACAAGGTGGTTCAAATCCTTCCTGGGCGGAACTGATCTCTTGAGCGCGAAGTGACTCATTCTCTTTTTGAAGATCTTCATGAGCCGCTCTCAATTTCTCAAGCTCTTGCTTCCTTTGAAGATAATCATAGGAGAGCTTTTCGTGAGTGCTTGTGAGCGTTTCATGACGACTTTCAAGTTCCTGGTACTTAGCATGAAGATTTTTAATGTCTTCAACTAAGGACTGAGAACGGGTCATTTCCGTGTCCAACAGGTCATCGCTTTTGTCTAACAATTTTTGAGTATGTTCCATAGCTTTCTGTTGTTTAGTTGCAATTTTAGCAAGTGTTTTGTAGCTGGGTTTGGATTCACAATGAGAGTCATCTTCACTTGATGTTTGAAAGTAAGCGTCGCGTGATTTTACCTTGGCACCACGTGCTATGAAGCAGTAGGTGGGAGGCGAGTCGTCCTCGTAATTATCATCAGTGTTGGTGACGGAGCCAATGTCTTCAGTGTTGAAGATGGACTTGGCGATGTAGGCAGAAGCTAGGGCCAGACTTGCAACACCCGAGTCAGACTCGCCCTCAGACTCCACCTCCGCCGCCTCTGAAGCAGACTCCTCTTCTGAATCCATCTCCTTGCCAACAAAAGCACGGGCCTTGCCAGATGAGCTCTTCTTGTGTGATGAAGATCTGGAATAAGACTTGGAAGAAGACTTTGAGGATTTGTTCTTCTTCTTGTCATCAGAATCATATTCTTTTCTCTTCTTCTTCTTCTTCTCATTGTCCCACTGTCGACACTCAGAGATGTAGTGACCAGGTTTCTTGCACTTATGACAGGTTCTCTTCTTGTGATCATAGGCAGAAGCTTCATCATTTCTTGAGCTGGACCGTGAAGACTTTCTGAAGCCTTTCTTCTTGGTGAATTTCTGGAACTTCTTCACAAGCATAGCAAGCTCCTTTCCAATGTCTTCAGGATGACCAGAACTGCAATGATTCTTCTTGGATGAGGAAGCAGCAGCCTTTGCCTTCAAAGCTCGAGTTCGGCCATAGTTGGGGCCATAGATATCTTGTTTCTCATATAGCTGGTACTCATGTGTGTTGAGTCTCTCAAGTATGTCAGACGGATCGAGAGTCTTGAAATCAGGGCGTTCTTGTATCATCAGGGCTAAGGTGTCAGATGAGCTGTCAAGAGATCTCTGTAGTGTCTTCCCTATCTCATGCTTCGTGATCTCAGTGGCGTCGAGTGCTTGGAGCTCATTTGTGATATCAGTGAGGCGATCAAATGTGATCTGGACATTCTCGTTGTCGTGTCTCTTGAAGCGGTTGAAGAGGTTGCAGAGAGTACTGATACGTTGATCTCGCTGGGTTGAGATGCCTTCATTAACCTTGGACAGCCAGTCCCAGACTAGCTTCGACGTTTCCAGAGCACTCACACGGCCATACTGTCCTTTGGTAAGGTGACCACAGATGATGTTCTTGGAAGTAGAGTCCAGTTGAATGAACTTCTTAACATCAGCAGGGGTGACACCTTCACCAGTCTTGGGAACGCCATTCTTGATGACATACCATAGATCGACATCAATGGCTTCAAGATGCATGCACATCCTATTCTTCCAGTAGGGATGTTCAATGCCATCGAAGATGGGGCACGCAACGGAGACTTTGATTATCCCTGCAGCCGACATAGCTAAACTCCAGGTGGTTAAACCGAATCACACAGAACAAGGGAGCACCTTGCTCTGATACCAATTGAAAGGGCTAGTTATCGACTAGAGGGGGGTGAATAGGCGATTTTTATGAAAGTCTTCAAAACATGGGAGTTTTGAAGGCAGACAATATAAACAACACTATTCTAATGCAACGGAAGGTAGACTACACTAGACAAGCCATAGTCAAGTATTCAATGAAGTGAAAGCATGAAGACTAATAACAACTAGGTAGTAAAGATCAGGATGTAAGATAGTATGAAGCCAATCAGAACAGATAGTCACATAGTGAAGTCAAACAGATAATACAAGCAGGCAATGACTTCACGAAGACAAACTGTAAGTAAAGAGGAGTAAGTGATAGAACCAGTGGCTTCAGAGGGACAGGGATTTGTTCGACCAGTTCAAGTTGTTGTGACAACTGTATGTCTGGTTAGGGAGGCTGAGATTGAACTCAGAAGACCTCGTCTTCACCTTATTCCCCTTGAGCTAAGGACACACAGTCCTCGCCCAATTACTCTGGTAAGTCTTCAAGGTAGACTTATGAACCTTCACAGACTTCGTTCACAGGCAATCCACAATGGCTCTTGGATGCACAGAACGCAACACCTAACCGGCTGGAGGATTCACAGTCCTCAAGTGTAACAAGTCTTCAGATCACGCGGACAGAAAGACTTCAGTGATGCCAAACACTCTTTGGGCTCTGGGTGGTTTGGGCTTTGTCCTCGTAAGGATTCTCTCTCAAAGGCTTCGGAGGTGGGTTGCTCTCAAACGACAAAAGTTGTGCACTAACTCTGAGCAGCCACCAATTTATGGTGTAGGGAGTGGGCTATTTATAGCCACAGGGCAACCCGACCGGATTTGTCCGAAATGACCCTGGGTCACTAGGGAACTGACACGTGTCGCAACGGTCAGATTTCAAACACACGCGGCAGCTTGACTTGGGCTACAAGTAAAGTTGACTTATCCGACACATGATAAGATTTGCTTTCATTGTCTTCGCTCGAAGACATAGGATTTGGTTTGAGCATCACTTCAGTCACTCTGACTTTGTTCACTTGGACCCCACTTAACAGTGCGGTGGTTCCTATGACTCAACAAAGAAGAAAAGGAAACAACAAAACAACTAAGTCTTCACGCTCCATAGTCTTCACTCAATGTCTTCTCGTGTCATAGTCTTCAATGTGAATATCTTCACTAACCACCATTTTCTTCAACGTCTTCACACATTTTTAGGGGTCATCTCGGATAGGTAAACCGAATCAAGGAGGGACTACTACCTGTGTTATCCTGCAATTCTCACAAACACATTAGTCCCTCAACCAGGTTTGTCGTCAATACTCCAAAGCCAACTAGGGGTGGCACTAGATGCACTTACACATACTAAAATTTGCCATGAATATTGTAGCAATCAAAGATAAATACCACCGTGAACGAAGAACTGAAAGATAAGTATACCAATGCACAATGATTCAAATAGGAGTATTACAATCCAAACATAAAGTTATGAAATAAAACAATGTAGACTTGAATTCAATTTGACACATGTCCTAATTGTTCATATGAAACATACGCAAATGCTCAATCAAATCATTCTAACATGTGAATAAGTTCCTCAACTGCTAATCCGATGATACATTTGAAGAAATTGTTCAAGCACATGTGGATTATGCTCTAGAAGCTGGATGAGATCACCCATCTATTGAAAATCATGACCATGACGAACTACCGAACCCAACATCCTCGACAATCATGTTGTGCATGATCACACAACATGTCATCACCCCCCTCCCCACAGACACACACATACAATGTATGTGGATCCCATTGTTTAGCAGGTCCACGGACAACTGCAAAACATGGTTAGAGCACTCCAAATGCCCTCTTTGTATCCTTTCTAGCACCTTATTTTCTTGTGGCAAAGTGACATTTTTTGTTACCTCTTCAGTCGGAGATGGTCTTGACAAAGAACGGCCATGGAGGATAGATACCACCACAAAGGTTGTACTCATGACCATTGATGGCATAGTTGAACAAATGAGCTTTTCAGGCACAAAACCTTGCAAACAATGGAGCCCAATGCAACCCGTTGATGTCATTCTGAGACCTTGGCATGCTAAAGTAAGTGTGCCAAATCCATAGGTATTGTGATGGAGCTTCAAGAATGATGGTGGGCTTTTTGTGATGACCTTGGTATCCCCTTGTTGAGCATATCTGGAGTTCTTTCATGTCTAGTGCATGCAATCCATGGATAAGAGCACACCTGGAACTCTCTTGATTCTTCAAGTGTCATGAGCCTTGATGTGTCTTCGTCATTTGGTTCTCTCAAGTACTCTGGTCCAAACACCTTGACCACAGGAGTAGCAAATCTGACCATGGCCTCCAGGCATGCGCTCTCACACATGTAGAGATACTCGTCCCATGAATCCGTTGATGTGGCATAAGCAAGCATCCTAATAGCAGTTGTGCAATTCTAAAGACCAGAGAATCCAATGCGATCAATGGCATCCCTTTTCAGCATGAATTAATCATCATAGAGCTTCACATATTGCATGATGCACATAAACAATGGTCATTGCATCTGGAATCATCACCAAAAACAGCCCTCGAATAGCACATCGAGGGCCAAGTAGTCCTCATATAGATCAACATGCCTCATGCCCGACTTCGATTCAAACTTAATGTCCCGGTGTTGAACCATTGTAGTTGATAAGATGCTCCTCTGTACACTCCGGTTTTTCAAGAACCGCCTTCACCATCGCTGTTTCATATA